>JAPFRF010000009.1:6320000-6655000 GCA_029282475.1 Phrynocephalus forsythii
CAAGCGGCCGTTGTTGCCTCTAGCAGGGTAATGTGTACCTCGGGTCAGTTTCCTGCCAAGCAGAAGGAGACTGGCATCCTTTTCAGGTTCCTTTTTCAAGAGGAAGAAGTTGCCCTCAGGACCCTTGGAAGCACTTTGCCTCATCGGTCTGCCCTTGGATAGAGGTGGACTGGGGAAAGAACTGGACAGAGGAGGGGAAGCTGCCGTCATCCCCTGCAGAGTGGAGATGGGGAGTCCCTGGTGGCTCTCCATCTGCTCATGAGCATTCAAAGCGAGCTACAGCTTGTGTGTCAGTCCCTGTCTGAAGGCTTGCGACACCCATACCTTAGAGGCAGGTGAGAACGGTGGCCGTGGGGAAATGGAACTCCTTTTCTGTTGTTGGCAGTGGGTGGAGACCAGGGCAGTTGGGGAGACTGCCGAGGGACTCGGGCAACAGTACAGAGTTACCAGCAGGGATCTGAAAGGATCGCACACTTCAGGGAAAATGTACAAGAGGCAAGGTTTTTATTTCTTCCATTTATGCTGACGTGTTAGCTGCATTGTCTGTTTTGGCTGGAAGAGGGGGCCTTGATGCCCTCAGAGGGATCTGAGGGGCGTGGGCTGAATCCAAGCAGGGCCAGCGCGTCCATTAAGGCAAACTAGGCAGTTGCCTAGGGCGCCAAAATGGACAGGGGGCGCTGCCCAGCCTGCTGCCCCCTTGCTGCCCCCCTGCTGCCTCCTCCCAATCCCCCCTGCCGCCGCCGCCCGACCCCCCTGCCGCCGCCCGACCCCCCCTGCCGCCGCCACCCCCCCGCCCCTCACCTAGGGCGCGAAAACCCCTAGCGCCGGCCCTGAATCCAAGCATTATAAAGGACTTGCAGAAAGGAATGGCCTTCGTTTGAGTTCCTGTTATGTATTATGCAGGCAAGGTTCCCCCATCATTGAAGCCTTGTCTTTTGCTGACATGGACGAAAGGCTGGAGGCCCTGCATTGATCTGAATTAAATGTTGGATCGCTGTGTCTTCACTTGAGCCTTGACACTTCTCTCCCAAATCTCTCTCTCCTCTCTCTCTCTCTCTCTCTCTCTCTCTCTCTCTCTCTCTCTCTCTCTGTCCCCGTCTCCAGCCACATTCCTGTTTTTGTGGAAGTCCAGACGCCTCGCGTCTGCCTGCTCTCCAGCCATTTGCAGTTTGACCTCTCCCTCGGGATGCCCGGAGAGGCGGCGGTTCACCTTTTTAACCAGACGTTGCTTCCAACCCGCTTCCAGTGGGGAGAGGTCAGTGGGGCCTGGGGCGCTATAGCTGCGTCCAAAATGTTTGATGGCCATTCCCTGACTGGCTGTCTGGATTTGTTGCGCAGCTCCTGGGAAAGCAGGCTTCTTCCTGTGCAGTTACCATCTCTCCAGAAAGTGGCACGTTGGGTCCAAATGAGAAGAAGGAACTGCGTGTGGTGATAACTACAAGCACGAAGGTGAGTCCTTTTTGCCAACTGTTCCCTTCTCGAAATGCAGAGAAAATGGTAGTTGCTATTTGGGTTAGGGTTAGGTTAGCTTTATGGTGGTCTTCTGAGTGTCGCTGCGTCTTGACTGCTATTTATTTTTTTACTATTGATGCCTGATTAATGCTTGATTAATTTCATTCGAGTCATTCCAGACTTCCTCAAAGTAAAGTCATGGGACAAATTTTTGTTTTTGTCTCTGTGTAATTAGTATTGTTGCCCAAGTCAGGGTGGCTACTTAATGAGGCGGCTGTCATGTGACTGGAATGTGTCAGGCGCGCAATCAGCATCTCATTAATTAGCCTCTGTTAGCTATGGTGACTTCCACAGTTGTGGATGAGGTGGGGGAAAAGCAATAGCATTTTGGCCGTGATGAAACAACGCGATGCCCTGATATCGCTGCTTCTTCGTATTCTTACAAGGCTGCCACTCTCATGTTTCTGCTAGGAAAGGCTGAAGGACCTTACTGTGTGCTGTAGTATCCAGGATATGCTGGATCCACTCTTCCTGGCAATTTCGGGTGAAGTAAAAGGCCTGCATGTCACCTACTCTGTTCCATTTGACAGGTAATGGAAGGTGATGGTTATTTTTTGGTCTGTGCGAAGGAGCTATCATCCAGCAGTGAGGGCCGCTGTGTGATTCACATCGTATTGGGCAGAATATAGAATTTGCTGCTAAACTGTTAATGGATTGTGAGTTCACTTCTTTGTGTTGTGTGCATGTTTGATTCCCTTTCCAGCAATCTCTCTCGAAGTTGAGTCATGGCAACTAGACTTCTTTTCTTAGGAGACTGAAACGTTTCGCTGCTCATCCAAACAGCTTCATCAGTTTGACAAAGCTGTTTGGATGAGCAGCGAAACGTTTCAGTCTCCTAAGAAAAGAAGTCCAGTTGCCATGACTCAACTTCCGGATAAACTCACCTGGATGACTGAGAATCTTCACAGACATATTTTCCAGCAATCTAGTTCTCTGTGAAATAATCTATGTTTCTCTGCAGCGAAGAAGAGGAAAAAACAGAGGATTCCCAAGAACTAAAACTAGACTTTGGGTCTGAAGTAGCCCTGAAGAGTGTGATAAAACGTCAACTCATCATTACCAATCATTCAGAATTAGCTGCTCCCTTCACGATCGAGGTCGAATATTTCAGCAGTTGCCCACCGCCATCAGAAGAAGAGGGATCCAGCGTGTAAGTGGCATGTAAGGAGCCTCGTGGCGCAGTGGTTAAATGCCTGTACTGCAGGTAAAATTGTGCTTACGACCTGGGGTTCGATCCCAGGTAGCAGGCTCATGGTTGACTCAGCCTTCCATCCTTCCGAGGTCGGTAAAATGAGTACCCAGCCTGCTTTGGGGGGGGGGACAATGTGTAGCCTGTATAATTAAACTGTAAACCGCCCAGAGACTACTTGAAGTGGTATGGGGCGGTATATAAGCAGAACACTTTGCTTTGCTTTCTTTTCTTCCATGCATTTCTGGTCTGAGGAAAGGGAGAAACTGCATACACTAATAGCCAACGCTTTGGAGGCAAAAACAGGGGCATCCTTTAAAAAGTTTCTGTGATGGCCAATATTGAGAAAGTGCACCAAAATACGTAGCTATGTACATTGAAAGAAGTTTTGGCAATGTTTTGACAAGGACTGAGAGGGGATATGATAGCTATGTTTAAATATTTGAAAGGATGTCATATTGAAGAGGGAACAGGTTTGTTTTCCATGGCTTCAGAGACTAGGACGCGGGGCAATGGTCTCAAACTACAGGAAAAGAGATTCCATTTGAACATTAGGAAGAACTTCATGACAGTTAGAGCTGTTTGGCAGTGGAATATGCTGCCACCAAGGAGGGTGGTGGAGTCTCCTTCCTTGGAGGTATTTAAGCAGAGGCTGGATGGCCATCTGTCGGAAATATTCTGATGGGGTTCCTGCATGGCAGGGGGTTGGACTAGATGGCCCTTGAGGTCTCTTCCAACTCTATGATTCTATGATTCTATGATTCTATGATTCTAAGGACCTGTGAGCTTCATCTGGAGCACAACCCCCTAGAATTCTGAGCCTTTATTGCCAATGGTAAAGGACTGTGGGAGCTGTACTCTAAAAGCACCTGAGGGATCGAAGGGTCCCCACCCCTGTCAAATCATCAGACTTGGTTTTACTTGTTTTTATTGTTTTAATTAGCAAATTGGGAGCGCCTCATGTAGCAGAGCATTATTGGATCTGATGCATGTGTGAGAGCAGTGCCTCCTAAAACCCATCTCAAAGAAACAGCTGCCAAGTGATCGCTAGATAATTCTGGGATTAGTTTTTTTCTCTTGTCTCCTTATAAGATAAGATATTGGATGGCAGCCTTCCTCAAGCTGATGCTGTCACGGATGTGTTGGATCGCAGGTCTGCACCCATGTTATCTGGAGATGATAGGGACCATAGGGGGGAAAAAACTAGAGAAGGACAGCGGTTTGGAGAAGTCGGTGGTATGGCTTGTTTAGCTGGGCCATGGCACTGTGTAAAAGCTGGTACGACCTTGCCCAAGGACACTTAGGCGAAGACAAACGTGGAATGAAAAACGATGACGTGGCCTGTCGTAAGATCTGCCGTGGTCTCTAAATATTAAACGTGGGCTAGGATGAAGAAATCAGCACATCCTTCAGCGTTCTCACTGAGGTGTTTCCTTCCAGCCCCAGCTGCACAGCGGTGGAAAAAACAAGACGAATAACAAAAGAGATTGTGAAGAGAAAGCAGTCAGGTACTGTACGCTTTTATGGCTAGGGCAGGGGTGCCCAAACTTTTTGTAAGGAGGGCCAGATTTGGTGGCTGAGAATGTGTCAGGGTCCGGTTGCTCTCTGACCCTGCCACCCCACTGCAAGCCCCACCCACTGACCCATAAGCCCCACCCACTGACCCCTTGCAACCCCACCTGCAGGAAGGAAGGCGGGGACCAAGGGAGGGAGGGAGGGAGGGAGGTGGAAACCAAGAGAGGAAGGAAGGAAGGAAGGTGGGGAACAAGGGAGGGAGGGAGGGAGGGAGGTGGGGACCAAGGGAGGGAGGGAGGAAGGAGGGTGGGGACCAAAGGAAGCACAGGGAGCCGTGGCCACCGCAGGGGAATGTGTGGGTGAATGAGGGGGAGGGAGGGGCGGGCCAGCCAGCTGCAGGCCACTCAGAATGGCCTGACGGGCCGATTTTGGCCCCGGGCCGGACTTTGGGCAGGGCTGGGCTAGGAGGTTAGTTCAAGGAAATAACATCAGTTATAATGGCAGTGAAAAGTCTGGGAGTGGCCGGAGTCTCGTGACATCTTCTGTGCAAGCCCTGTTAAAATGAATAGGTCACACTTCCAGAGCCTGGGCGTCAACTCCTTCCCTGCTGTGGTTTGCTGTTTCAGCTGTTAGAGCAGCCATGCTGTCAAGCGGGAAGGGAGCCTCTTTCCACGTATGTCCCTCGGCAGGAATACTGAAGGCCTTTGAGAGGCTCGTTGTCGACATAACAGGCTACAACAACATGTGGGGACATTATGAGGACATGCTCGTCTGTAAGGTCGGTGGCCTCTTTGTTTCTGAGCAATATGAGCCCGTGAGTGGGACTTGGCCCTAGACACTGGGAAGAGTCATGCGGAAGGCCTAGCTAGGACTCTCCCTTTGGAGTAGATCTCACTGGAGACAGTGGCCCTTGTTTCTCTGTCAATGTGCAGTAATGTTTTCAGAGTCTGTGATGTCTCAGATGGTGGGCGCCCCTGAAATCTGGAGCTCACGTTCTGGGCTGCTCACCCTTAGGGTGAGAGGTCTCTGTTGGTTTTCTGCGGTTTTGCTTGAGTTTTGGAAGAGTCATCGTTTGTCCCTGGACCGCAATGATGGGGCAGGTGACAAACCAACACTGACCTCTTTGTGAAAGTGTCCAGAGATTTCCAGAATGCCGATAAACAGCCAATGACCACTTTGGCAGACTACTAGCGATTGCATGGGGATCCCAGACCGCTTTATAATGGCTTGGCTGGAATGGCTGTTGGTAAAAATAGATCTCTTTGTGCAGGTGGGAGAATCGGAGCTGATATCGATTCCCATCCGGATGACTGTGAAAGGCTGCCCCATATTCTTGCAGATGACGGGACCCAACCATCCGATGCCAACCCCTGTAATCAGGTAGAAGAAGCCAGTGGCTCTTAGCAAGGCTGCGGGGGCCTCCGAAGGCATCAGTAGCTTCAATAAGCGCCGTATGTGGTCTAACGCCTCCTCCCCCTCATCTCCCTGTGCCTCTTTCCTGTTCCCTGCGCATTGGGTTCATCGCGGCACGTGCACCTCTTTGGTTACAGCAGAAACTGTCACCCTCCCACTTCTTCATTTAAAAGGCTTTGTATAGTCCACACTATTATTTCCATATATGCCCATGTTAGAGCTTTTCCCTTGTGGAATGATGCATTTGCCATTCATAGACTACAGTCAGATTCCACCTATAGCACACTTATAGTCCAGGAATGCTACTTCTGTGTGGTTAGCTATTTATTTATTTATTTATTTATTTATTTATTTATTTATTTATTTATTTATTTATTTATTTATTTATTTGTTTGTTTATTGCACTTTTATACCGCACCGATTTCCCAGAAGGGACTCTGGGCGGTTTACATAAATGCAAATAAGAAATAAAAAACAAAGCAAATTAAATAAAACAGTGGAATAAGCAAATAAACACATGATCCATGCAAGAATCCGTCAAGAGGCAAAAATATGTTACTCTCTTTCCGCACGTGTAACAAAAATAAAAACATAAAACAGATTTATTTCACTATGGATGACAATATGCCTCTCCTCTTCAGAGACATATGTTGGACTTTAACTCATGGGACCTCATACTGAAATGAAACTGACTCAAATCCTGTTGCACAGCGTAGTCAATCACCACTGGGCTGGGGGACGTCCCTTATGAGGAAAGGCTAAAACATTTGGGGGTCTTTAGTCTGGAAAAAAGGTGCCTGAGGGGGGATATGATTGATACAGTACGTACAAAATTATGCAGGGCATGAGTGAAGTGGACATGGGGGCGCTCTTCTCCCTCTCACAGAATGCCAAAACTAGGGGACATCCACTCAAACTGTGGGTTGGGAGAGTGAGAACAGACAAAAGAAAATATTTTTTCACCCAGCGTGTTGTTGGTCTGTGGAACTCCGGGCCACAGGATGTGGTGATGGCATCTGGCCTGGATGCCTTCAAAAGGGGATTGGACAGATTCCTGGAGGAAAAGTCCATCACAGGTTACAAACCATGGTGGAGATGAGTCATCTCCAGGCTTAAAACCGGGGTCCTTCAAGGCCCAGATGCAGGGGAGTGGTATCAGGAGACAGAGATCTAGTCTTGTGCGCTCCCATAGGCATCTGGTGGGGCCACTGTGAGATACAGGAAGCTGGACTGGATGGGCCTGTGGCCTGATCCAGCATGGCTCATCTTATGTTCTTACATACTATAAGCAGACCCATTGAATCAGTGGGCACCTGGTGAATCAAACCCTCTCTTGATTCTAAATGGCCTATTCTAGTTGTGGTTTATTCTGCTAGGCAGCCAGATTTCAGCCTGTGTATTTTAAAGGATTCTTGAAGCCTGATTTGTTCTTGTATTTTTTTTTCCTCCAAAAAAATTAAGCACCATGTTTTTCCTGCTCTTTCCGTCGTCAGAGGGGAGTGGCCTTTGGACCCCGACCCCAGCACAAGACATGCTGGGTTGCTTTTGGATAAGCGTTGTAACCATCCGATCGGATCAATCAGCCTGGAGAGTCCCCCGGAGGGCCTGCTTCCCCATCATCCACCCTCTTTAACTCAGCTTCCATCGCATTTTGTAACGGGTTAACAGTTATGCAGAGAAGGGTACAGAGAAACCCTTTCTGTCTTTCCATGCCTAGCTCTTGTACGGATGAAAAATTGTCCACCTTGAAAACGAGTGACCAGTGTCTTCCCTCTTTTTTTCTTCTCAGGTTTGGAGCCCACATCTCGGGAGGAGATACGGTCTCACGCTGCATCCAGCTGAACAACCCAACACCATTTGGTAAGTCTTTGCTAGTCTTTTTAGCCCCCCGTTAATTGCAACACTGGAACACACACTTTTTATTATGTTTTCCAACGGAGTTGTTTGCTACTGAAAGAATGTGTGAACCCTTCTGGAATACACTTAAGAAGCCAGACTTTTGCACCCAGGAGACTAGATGGTACATTAACTGTGCAAATGCTATCTTCCTTGTGTGTGTGTGTGTTGTGTCGTTACAGTCGTGACCGACTCTTCGTGACTCCATGTCCATGGAGTTTTCTTGGCAGGAATACTGGAGTGGCTTGCCAGTTCCTACTCCAGGCACCTACAGCACCTGGTATTCCCTGGTGGTCTCCCGTCCAAGTACTAACCAGGGTCAACCCTGCTTAGTTTCCAAAATCAGGCAAGATTGGATGTGCTTAGGGTATCTAGGCAGCTCAATCTTCCTTACATACTCAGAAATCCTCAAGGATTTCTTACATTCTTTCAATGCTTTGAGGGTGTGAAGCGTGCATACTTTCTTGAAATGAAATGTGAGAATACTGAATTATGTACAGTGGACCCTCGTATTACAAACGGTTTGTATAACATAAAATCTGTACAACATAAACAATTCCAGAGATAGGGGAAATTTGCTTAACAGAATTGCCTACGGGGCAAATCCGTACAACATAAAAATGGTCGCAATTAGCGATTACTCCATTTTCAATGCATTCCTATGGGAAATTTGTATAAAGGAAAATATGCTTAACAGAAATTCATTTGGAATGAATCAATTCCTTTATACAAGGTACCACTGTACTTATTATTTGTGCAGCAAGATGGCGACATGCAGCTTTGAACCAAAGCAATGTCAAGGGTATTTTTGACCGTGATATTTGCCTCGTGGAGGATATTTCAAACACGGTAGTAATCCCATGACATTGCAGTCGGTGTGGGAAAAATAAGTATAGAGGTATGTATGAGGTCGTGCCCATGCCTTTGGCAAACCTGAATTTTGGTTTTCTTTTCTTTTTTAAAAAAAAAAATCGTTTGGATGCAGACATTCGGATGGACTGGGAAAGTTACAACCAAGATAAAGACGATGACAAACTGGTGGACCTCTTGGTGTTCTATGGTGCTCCTTTCCCGATAAGAGACCCGGAGGGGAATGAAATTGACGTCCTCTGGGAGGCTGAAACATCCCTGGAAAAAATGTCCTCCATCTCAGCTTCCGCCTCCCTCGCTGAGTCCAAGGAGAACGTGGTGAGTTGCCTTGTGCGCGCCGCCCCTTGAAGGTTGCTCTCGAGCAGGATGGCATGTTCTCCCACCCAGGGAGAGCACTAGTGGGTGGGCCATCTCCTAGAGAAAGGCATTGCACATTTCTTTCATATCGTTTTGATTACAGGCACACGGGAGCTGCAGACTGTAAATGTGGGGTGAAAGATTAAAGGGTCAGAAAGATTAAAGGGTCATTGATGTTAGCTGCCCAGAGTTCCCGCTGGGAAGAAGGGCGGGATACAAGCTCAAAATAAATAAATAAATAAATAAATAAATAAGAAGCAGGCTTGAGCTGAGAATGTTTGTTTGTTTGTTTGTACATATATACATACATACATACATTTGTATATCACCCGTCTTCCAAAAGGAACTCCTTGGAAATGTGAGCTGGTGTCATGGAAGGGAACACAAGTATTGGCACGTTATGCAGGAAGGTTGACCAAACTGCTATAAATAGAGGGAGAGGGTTAGGAAGAGGAGATGGTGCAGCTGAGCGAGACAGGTCCCCATGAACCCAGTGGCTTTGTCACTGGGAATGCATTCCTCCATCCCTACAGAGCCCATCAGAGTGCAGGCTCTGCTTCCCTCATCATGGATAGAGGGATGCTCTTCTCCCTCTCACAGAATACCAGAACTGGGGGACAAGAGACAAAAGAAAATATTGTTTTTACCCAGCATGTTGTTAGTCTGTGGAATTCCCTGCCACAGGAGGTGGTGATGGCATTTGGCCTGGATGCCTTCCAAAGGGGATTGGACAGATTCCTGGAGGAAAAGTCCATCACAGGTTTTACAAACCATGATGGAGATGTATCATCTCCAAGCTTAAAACTGGGGTACCTCAAGGCCCAGATGCAGGGGAGTGGTATCAGGAGACAGAGATCTAGTCTCGTGCGCTCCCAGAAGCATTTGGTGAGGCCACTGTGAGATGCAGGAAGCTGGATTGGATGGGCCTTTGGCCTGATCCAGCAGGGCTCTTCTTAGGTTCTTATTCTTCCCTCACTCTCAGTTGCCGTCCTAAGGGCATGCTTCATTGGTGGAGTTTTGATGCTCATGCCTTGGCTGTCACAGGCTGGGTAGCAGCCTAGGCTAGTCTTCTGCCTTAGGGGTTGAGCTGCCACTTTCTGACGATTTAGGCTATGGAGGATCTAGTTCCTCCTTCCGTGAGGTCCACAGGTTCAGGCTCATCCTCAGCGGAGGACTTACGCAGGCGAGCCAGGACAGTTCGGTTTCGAAACATTCCCTGGACTTCATTACAGAGTTGCCATGTGTGTTTGTGTGTCTCCTCTTTAAATAAAAAAATAAATAAAACAACTACGTTTTGCCTTTTCAGAACTCCCATGTTCTGAATTATTTCTTGTTAAGCATTTTGATTTGCTGGAGCTCTTCAAAACAAAGTATATTCTGCCCAAAGATAAATTAGTACGGTTCTCAATAAATGTTCCCGAATATTGGAGTAAAGTGAAATTCATCCTGTCTTTGCGTATATTTATTTATTTATTTATTTATTTATTTATTTTTTTATTTATTTATTTATTTATTATTGAATTTCTACCCCACCCATCTTCCCAAGGGAACTCTGGGCGGCTTACAGTAGGTTGATGAGGTCAGCTAAAGTACAAACAAGCAAACAAGGACAAGACCAAACAAATATAACATATATAATAAAATATAAGGCACCCTTGGCATAAAAACATATGAGGCTCGACAAGGAAGCGCCTCACTAATCGGGCTAGTAAGCGGATGGCGGGGGAAAAAACAAAACTAAATGAGGTCACCAAAGGCCTTGCGGAAAAGTAAGGTTTTCAACTGTCTGCAGGGACTCTGCAGAGTGCACATCGCTAGGAAGGCTGTTCCACAGAGAGGGACCAGCCACCGAAAAGGCCCGGTTTCAGGTGGAGGTTTTCCGGGCCTCTCTGGGGGTAACAACCCGTAGCGAGTGCATCTTAGAAAAATCTGCCTCTTACTGTCATGAACCAGATGCTTCTTTGTGTTGTTTCTTCTTTCTGGACTCCCCCTCTGTTTTATATTTCCCTCCCACAGAGTTTAGATCCAATGTTTGAGGACGAGGAAGGGTCAAGTGACGATGAAACTTCTTGGCAGCCTCTGGCCCCGAAGAAAATAATCTCTGTTGTCCTCCGACCCCACGAGGGGGTGCCTTCCGATTACCCCTTCTGCATCACTCCTAAGCAAGTCGTAAGTTCCGTTCTCCTACCAGGGTCAGCTGTTTGAAGTAGGAAAGAAGCTGGGAGACTGACACGGAGGGGAGGCCTCTGCCACACGAGAGAGAGAGAGAGAGAGAGAGAGAGAGAGAGAGCTTTTACACGACCCCTAAAATCCTCTGGCAACTTAAATTCAGATCCCCCAACCAGAAATCATGTAGGTTTTGTTCTGCTTCCTGTGTTCCCACCCTCCCGCACTCTTGATTCTGTTGCTTCTGTCTGCGGTGAGGGGAGGGAGAAAAAAAATGCAGGCTGACCTCCGCCTGCCATCAGCAGCAAGTCCGTTAGGGATTCCTGTCTGTTAAAGGGGCGCTGGCAGGGGGGGACGGACAACAAAAACAAACAGAAGGCGGAGGAGGGAGAGCAAGGCATTCACAGCTTTAAAATCCACATCGGGAAAAAATCTACCTCCTCGAGACCAGGTACTTGTAAAATGAACTGTGGCATGCTTAAGTGGGCGTGGTTGTACTTTGTTTTTTTTTTAAGTCCGATGCTGGTGGGAAAACAATTTTATGCTCCACATCTGCCAGCAGTTTGCATCGGATTTTAGGGGTCGTGTGAAAGCAGCCAGAGAGAAGAAAGCCCGAGAAGGAGGCCACTCGGGCAGTGCTGTGGGGAGGCTGAACGAGTTGCGCCACATTCTTCTGTGCAGTTTCTGCGCCCCAGGAACAGCTCGTGACCAGCTGAGCCCAAATAAGAGACAGCGGCTTTCATATTATGTAGTCCACCGAAGTTTCCTCTCTGTTTTTTTGTTTTGTTTTGTTTTGGGGTGGGTTTTCCCCCCCTCCACGCACAGAAGGGCAAAAAAGAAGCGGGTTGGGTGTCTCCGAGCAGGCCTGGGTTGGCTGGTGGATTGTGCGCCTTTAGAACGGCAAAACCGTTTGCCTCTTTTTTGTAATGTTTCCAGGGATTTTGGGACTTGTAGTATCGTCACCAGTATCCTCTTGCAAGTTGGGAGGGAGGGGGCTTGACGCACCTCTCACAGGAGCCCTTTCCACAAGGATGGGGCCGTGACGGAGAAGGCACAATTTCCAATGGGAATCTCCTTTGCCTCTCCTGATGTGGCGACCCGTCGGAGCCGTCGGCCGGTGAGAATCAGGCAGTACAGGCTGATGTTCTGGAAGGAAGAGGCTCCAGCAAATCAGGGGGCCCTCACCCCAACTGCTTTCATTCCAGGTCGTCCCTGCAGGTGGCGTCGCTACCATCCATATCTCCTTCACTCCGCTCGTCCTGCCAGAGATCATTAATAAGTTTGAATGCGAAGGCTTCGGCCTTGGCTTCATGAGCCTGGACAGCTGGGTATGAGTAAGAGGAAAACAAGTCTTCTTTTCTCTCCTTTCTCTTTCTTTCCTCTAATCTTCTTTGCTATCTAGAAACTGGACTTTGATGTGTGTGAGAGAGAGGAAGATTCTCTTCCAGCTACACGGTGCTGTGGTTACTTTGCTTAGCAGCCTTGGCTCACTCCAGGCCTCAGGGAAGTCTCCCAAAATCTCTCTGCTGCATATACACCACTAAAGCAAAGTGTTCTGCTTATATACCGCCCCATACCACTACAAGTCGTCTCTGGGCGGTTTACAATTTTAATTACAGTGTGCAGGCTACACATTGCCCCCCCCCAGCAAGCTGGGTACTCATTTGACCGACCTCGGAAGGATGGAAGGCTGAGTGAACCTTGAGCCTGCTACCAGGGTTGAACCCAGGTCGTGAGCACAGTTTTACCTGCAGTACAGGCATTTAACCACTGCGCCACTAAGTCCCTATGCACCAGCCTCCCACTGGCACAAAGAGGGAGCCCATTTATTTATTTATTTATTTATTTATTTATTTATTTATTTATTTATTAACTGCCCGATTTTCCCATAGGGAACTCTGGGCAGTGTACAGCACGTCGCCAAAGCAACGACCCAACTATAAACCCAACATAGCAGAATCAAAACAAACATTGTAAAATACAAGACATGATAAAATACTAGCCAAAAACGGCCAGGGACATAAACCAAGCACCACCCACCAAAAAGATAATAAAATAGTAAGCTCCGGCAAGAGAGAGAGAAGAGAGAGAGAGAGAGAGAGAGAGAGAGAGAGAGAGAGAAATCCCAGCCACTAACTATAACAGGATGCTCAGAAGTCCTCAAAGCATTGCCTGAAGAGCCAGGTCAAGGCTCTTCTGAAAGCCGCCAACGACTCAGCCCGCCTAATCTCTGGAGGCAGTTTATTCTTCTGAATGAGTCATGCCTCGTTTCAGATCTTCAGATGCCGCAAGGTGGCTGTCAGGACCACAGCTGAAGCAAAGCAAAGGGTTTTGCTTACATAGCACCCCATAGTGCTTAAAGCACTCTCTGGGCGGTTTACAAGTAATTATGTAAGCTACACCTTGCCCCTCCCACCACCTCCAAGCAAGCTGGGTACTCATTTTACCAACCCAGGAAGGTCGGAAAGCTGAGTCAAACCTTGGAAGGATAGAAGGCTGAGGGAGCCTTGAGCCGGCTACCTGGGATTGAACCCCAAGTCATGAGCCCAGCTACAGATGCAATACAGCAGTTTAGCCCCCTGCGCCACGAGGCTGTATACGATCGGGCTTTTCTTTCTACCAGGCTGCTCGGGAGATCCCTGGAAAAGTGATCCGTGGAGACGGCCATGCTGTGGCGCCCATGCGGCTGGACCTGCAAGCCTTTGTCAAGCCTGCTTTGTAAGTGCAGTCAGTGAATTGCAGAAGCTCTCCGACTGCATGGAGAGGTTCTGGACCTGGGCGGGGAGGGTGACATGGCCATTTGGGAACACAGGGGAGCCTCTCTCATTCACATTGTTGGAATAATGTTTCTCCCAAATGCTCTCAAATTAGTTTGGTAGGTCTTGAACAATGATGGCGAACCTTTTAGAATCGCCCAAACTGCGATTAAAAACCCACTTTTTTTTTTTTTTTGCAAAGTGCCAACACAGCAATTCAACCTGCATACAGGTGGCTGTGAAGGGGCGATGTCGGGTGCCCACAGAAAGGGCTCCGAGGGCCACCTTTGGCACCTGCGCCATAGGCCCGCCAACACTGGTCTAGAACAACTTTCATCAGCAATAATGAGTTGAATTAGACCTACACCCTCCTGCCGTTGTGGCCATTGGCTGTGCTGGCTTGGAGTGGAGAGAGCTATAGTCCAACACGTGCTTATGTAGGCGTCCTTCTGTGGGTGCTTGCGGTGACAACTGAAGCCCTGATTTAGTAGTTCAGCTGTGTGGAGAGGAATTAAAACAAGCCTGAACTCTACCTTCCACACAGAGGAGGGGAGCCCAGAGGATTTAGGCCAGTGGTTCCCAACCGTCCTAATGCCGCAACCCTTTAATACAGTTCCTCCTGTGGTGGTGACCCCTTTGCCCTGCTTGGAAGAGGCCACAAGCCCCCCTTTGGCAGGCCACTACCGCAGGGGCCATAGAGAACTTCCCTCTATCTACGGCACCCTCAGCCAATCACAGTCTCCAGTGCCATTGACTGACATTCCCTTTAACCTATCAAGCTGTAGCTTACTCTTTCCCCTCCCCCTTTCCCCCTCCTCCTCCTGACTCTAGCCACTTGTGCCTTTTTCTTCACTGGCTCATGGTGACCCCTGTGAAATGGCCGTTTGACCCCCAAAGGGGTCCCGAACCCCCAGGTTGGGAAGCACTGATCTAGTCAGTAAAACGATTGGTTTCCAGAATGAGGACAGAGGCATTTTGCCTGAGGCTTTTTATCTTGACTTTCCTTGAATGGACTTTGTCACTGTTTACTACTGCCCAAATTTTAGAGCTTTATTTGTTGTCTATGACAATAAAAGAGAAATGTGTTGTTACCGTATTTGTATTTCTCTGCCATAGCACCGAGCCTGGTTAACTCATATTTGACCTGGCTGCTTAACCTCTAAAGGACTTTGGGGGATTGTTCCTTGGGGTTATTTTGCTCTTAAAATGCATTGATCTTATAGCAAAACCAACTGCAGCATGGACTGTCACCACCCTTGGCAAGTTTGAGTACATCTGTACCCTGAGAAACCACCTTTAGTTACTAGGTAGAAGGCTTTCCTAATCATGTTATTTAGGATGATGAGGAGAAAATAATGGAAGAAATTCTAGATGAGCTGAGGTTGTGAAAATGAAACTAAGGGCGCTTTTACACAACCCCTAAGATCTGGTGGCAACTTAAATTCGGACCAGATATCTTGGGGGTTTGTCGCTCTGCCTGTGTTCCCACCCCTCCGCACTCCCTTGCTCCTGTCTGCATGAGGGGAGGGAGGAAAAAAGGGAGAAAAAATGCAGGCTCACCTCCACTCTGCCGTTGGGAGCAGCCCTGGAAGCATTCCAGTCTCTTCCAGTCTCTTAAAGGGGCGGGGGACAAACAAACAAACAAACACAAGGCGAGGAGAGCCCGACACTCACTGCTTTACATCCGCATCAGAAATTTTTCACCTTCGGAGACCAGGTACTTGGAAAATGTGCTGGGACGCACTTAGGTGGGCGTGGTCGTACTTAATTTTTTTAAAAATCCGGAGCTGGTGGGAAAACAATTTTAAGCTCCGGATCTGGGAGCCCTTTGCCTCGGATTTTACGGGTCGTGTAAAAGCGCCTTAACAACTAGCGTTGCAGCAAGAGTAATTGAGGCCTCTGAGCAGCCAAGAGAAAGACCACAAACACATCCATACCACATCAGAAGACCAGCCTGCAGGAGAGAAGCAGAATCGAGGAATAGTTGCATCCAGCAGAGAGTCCCCGGCAGAAGCTCACAAGACGGGAACCACGGGAGAATAGAAATGGCTGTTGGAGTTCGTGGTGGGGAAGCCATTTCCTTTTCCTATTCTCTGATTTTGGGTTACAGTCTTGGCTCCTTCCAAAAGGCTCAGCATCAACTTCTCCAGAACTTTGATCTGCAGAATGGAGAGACTCTGGGGGTAGGTTGCCATCTCCCAGATCAACAGCCCCGTTCCATGAAGAACACTTGGTTAAAAGGCAGAGGACCTGCCAGGGGTCTGTTCACACCAGGAAGCCCTTTTAATCACCTGGAGAGCTGCAAGGGATTGTGAATTGAGTCCATCCCTCTCAAGGAGGACCGGTGGAGAGAATCTACTCCCAGCCTCTGCCTCCACTACCAGATGCTTCACGTCCTCAGCTATCCAGCACGTCAACGGATGCTCACCTCTGAAGGTTCCGTCATGTCTTATCCTCAGTTGGCCTGCATGGTGGTGTCGTTTTTGACCGTTGTTGTATCGCGAGGTGCAGCATTGTGTTCCCCCTTTTTTTTGCAGGTTAACGGTTGAAACGGATCACGAGAGTGGGTTGCTCTTTTACGCCGTGGCCAGTTGCCTGATTCCAAAGGGACCTCTCAAAGCTGTAAGCATTGCTACGGGTTTTCTGCTTTGGGGGGTCACCGGAGGCAACGGCCCCATCCCTCAGGGAGCTGGGTCTTTCATTGCCATTCTTCTCAACACTGTTAGCTCAGCTGAGGAATCTGTTTCCAGGAGGGCATACTCTGAAAATGCACCCCACTTGGAAGAGTGGCCAGCCAGACCTGGTGTGTGGAGGTGCCTCTTTAGATAGGAGAGGTATGCCATGACCCTGCTCCTTGGGACATGTTTTTGTTTATCTTTTCTCAATATAGTCTTTGTTTGAGCCTTCTAAATATTTGTGCACTTAATTTTTTTAGCTTTTAGTCAATTTTATGGTGTAAGGCACCATGGGCCCTCTTTAAGGAGAAAGACAGGGTAAAGATATTTTAAATAAAATAATATGCACACCTCTGTCAAAGATAATGTGATGAAATTTCAGGCCTCCCCTGAAGAGTAAGATTAGCAGAATATTATGTTTGGCAGGGATGTCCAAACTTTTTCTAAGGAGGGCCAGATTTGGTGGCTGAGAATGTGGGGGGGGGCAGCTGCTCCTTGACCCTGCCCACCCACTGCAAGCCCCACCCACTGACTCCTTGAAAGCCCCACCCACTGCGTGGTGCATAGCCCTGGCCAGTACAGTAACCTTAAAAAAGCGCCCTCCAGCTAATCAGTAGTCAGGGTAAAGTTGCCACAAAACGGATTTAGAAGTGGCGACCCATCACCTGAATATTTTCTTGCGCATCCATCCTTGGTGCCCTCACCCAAAGCCGAGCATGGAGGAGACAGGCTGTTCCGTCAGGAAGACATAGCAGGTTAATAATATTCCTGTAGTAGAGAGCTAGGATTTCTGCCCTTGCACTCTTAGCTATCGTTCCTCGGTCTCTTTTACTGTGCTAGACTGGACTTTGTTCAGTCCAGCATCTCTTTCCTCCTTTTTTTACGTCACCACTTTCCCTGCAGCATGGAATTGGTTTAGTGCCTCCTTCTGTCTTGAGCTGCTGTATGGTGGCGCATTCTTGGTTCTTTTTCTAGATGAGGTTCGTGCCAATAAGACTGTAGTAGAACACACACTCCTTTCCACAGGCCCAAACAGGTTGTGAGGGCAGAAGTCCACAGTGGCTTCCATCATGGAACCAAGACTCTATGCATGAGCACGTGAGGCAGCATTTAGTAAACTCACTTCTCATTGGAGCTTTGGAACAGCCTAGAATAGAGATCCTGGCAAAGCCGCTCAATCTAAAAAAGCAGCAGCAAAAGTCCAAGATGTAGAAAACTGGGTTTATTCATTTTTAAAAACCCTGTATATTTCAGCCAATTAACTATTTTTGGCCTTCCCCTGGAACTGTTTAAAAGAAGAAGGAACTGCAGATCAATTACAGTAGTATGTTCGTAGGTCCATCAGTGAAAAACATTTTAAAAATCCATCCATCATTACAGTGATTTCCCTGTCTTAGTTTTCCCCATAAATTCATAACGCCTGCATGGTAGACAGTTTCCAGAGTTCACCCATTGGCAACAGGCGATACACTGAGACCAATAGTCATAGATTATTAGTGCCAATTTTTCTTCATGTCCAAATGCAGAGCCTCTTGGCACACTGTTGTCCTACCTAGGACACGGACATCAAATGATCCAGTAGTTGCAGAGTTGGAGAGTTTGCATATGTTTTTATTCCAGTCTTTATACACAAGTCAGTTGACAGTCATCTTCAGATAGGCTCACCAATGTGATTTATGTGTGCATGGCAGTCTGGTGCCCCAACAGGTTCATGTATTGGGAGTGACCTGGAATCTGCAGCCCGTGATGCCCTCTCCCTGAATGTGGTTGTTCTCCTTTAGGTCCGGACAGATTCACCCACCACCCTCAACGTGAAACTCACCAACAACACCGAGACACCGCTGTCCTTCAAGCTTCTGTTAACGACGCCCTTTTCGGTTTCTGGAGTGGATCCCAAAAAGAGTGTACAGACGTCTGGCAGTGACCGGGGTGAAGGAGGACATCACCTCTTCCTCCAGGCCTTGGAGAACATGCTGGTGAGTTCATGATATTCAAGCCGCAACAGGCAGTTGATGCTCACCGGAGGTTCAATCCAGATGTTAATGGAATGCACATCTGATGGTTTTTGAGAGCCTTGTGACCCCTGAAAGGCTCCTAGGATTTACTTTGGGCATTTATACACAACCCCTAAACTCCGGGGCAAATGGCTCCCAGCTCCGGAGCTTAAAAATGTTTCCCCACCAGCTCCGGAGTTTATAGGAAATCAAGTGTGACCATGCCCACTTTAGCGCGTCCCAGCGCACCTTTCAAGTACCTGCTCTCTGGAGGTGAAAATTCTTTGATGCGGTGTAACGATAGTGAGTGCGGGGCTCTCCTCGCTTCTGTTTGTTGTTTTTTGGCTCCCGCCCCTTTAAGAGCTACTTAAGAGACTGGAATGTTGCCACGGCAAGAGCAAGAGGCAGAACGGAGGTGAGCCACGTCTCTTTTCTTCCTGTTTTTTCTCCCTCCCCTCACGCAGCCAGCAGCCAGGAGTGCGGAGGGGGTGGGAACGCAGGAACAGCGACAAACCCCTAAGATCTCTGGTCCGAATTTAAGTGGCCAGCGGATCTTAGGGGTCGTGTGAAAAGGCCCTTTGGCACAAACTTTCATCGACTACGAGCCACTTTGTGGAATGCTTTGCTTCCGTAGAGCCACACATGGGCCTTGTCTGCCAGCAGTTTTCTGTAATGCCATCCGAATTCAGCTAATACATTGACTGGACCTAAGCAGTGTTTGTTCTTGAGGAAGTCAACTTACTTTGGTCGTAACCCTGCATACCACCTGGTCAAAAATTGGAGGGAGGAGGGCATCCTTAGGGGCCTGGGGAGAAAATTCCTAGGGAGAGGATGAGACTGTAAGATTTTCATGCTAAAAAATTACATTGCATTTCTCTGTGTCAAAATTCATAACATCTAGTATTTATTTATGTGTTTACTGGATTTATATATTGTCCATCTAGCTACTGGGCTACTCTAGGCGGTGAAATAGTAAAATAATTCTGCTCAGTTTTAATTTTGAATTCTGTATTGGATTTCAATTTTGAATTCTGTATTGGATTTTGAATTTTGAATTCTGCATTGGATTTTTTAATGGGGTTGGATGATGGTAAGTGCACTGAGGCACAAGGTTGTCTCAAAAAACAAAAGTTTCATGCTGCTAAAAAGTTTGGAAACTGTTGCTGTGCACACTTTGCCTCGGAGAAAGTCAACTTAATATGATTTACTGGATAGACATAACACAAGAATGCACTTTCAGGATTATATCTGAGATCATTCCACAGCTGTCAGGAGCCTGTTCCCACTTTTCATGGATTCCCACCCTAGCCAGTTCAGCCTATTTGGGAGATTCCCTGCAGCGGTTTTGGGGAAAGCAAAGTGGTTATATACTGCCCCATACCACTTCAAGTAGTCTCTGGGCGGTTTAAAGTTTTTAATTACAGTATGCCGGCTACACATTGCCACCTCCCCCAGCAAGCTAGGTACTCATTTTACCGACCTCAGAAGGATGCAAGACTGAGTCAACCATGAGCCAGCTACCTGGGATTGAACCCCAGGTTGTGAGCACAGTTTTACCTACAATACAGGCATTTAACCACTGCGCCACGAGGCTCTTACTGGAAAGGCTGCCAAGGGGAGGGAAGGAACAGAGAATTTTGCTTCTGCCAGTGCAGCGGCACACATTTAAATGTCTGTGAAGATTCTCAGTCATCCAGGTGAGTTTATCTGGAAGTTGAGTCATGGTTACTAGACTTCTTTTTCTTGAGAGAGAGAACTGTTTCGCTGCTCATCCAAACAGATTTGTTAGTCTGATGTAGCTGTTTGGATGAGCAGCGAAGCGTTTCAGGCCCAGCACAAGTGCATACCACAAAGAAAGAAGAGCTCATTTAAGTCCAAGAGGACACCGGCATGGTTAACGAGTGGAGTTAGAGAGGCTCTAAAGCACAAGGAGAGGTCCTTCTGTAAATGGAAATCCTCCCCAAAAGAGGAAAATAAAAAGGAACACAAACTCTGGCAAAAGAAATGTAAAAAGATGATAAGGGAGGCAAAGAAAGACTTTGAGGAACGCATGGCTAGCAATATAAAGGGTAATAATAAAAGCTTCTTTAAATATGTTAGAAGTAGAAAACCTGCCAGAGAACCAATTGGGCCTCTGGATGGTGAGGGAGGAAAAGGGGAGGTTAAGGAGGACTTGGACATTGCAGAGAAATTGAACGAGTTCTTTGCGTCTGTCTTCACGACAGAGGACCTTGAGCGGATTCCGCTGCCTGAGCCGCCCCTCTTGACTAAAGAATTAAATCAAATACAGGTTAAAAGAGAAGAGGTTTTAGGACTAATTGATAAATTGAGGATTAACAAGTCCACCGGGCCCAGATGGCATCCACCCAAGGGTTATTAGGGAACAGAGAAATGAAACTGCAGATCTCTTAACGGTAATATGCAACTTGTCTCTTCAAACGGCCACAGTGCCGGAGGACTGGAGGATAGCGGATGTCACACCAATTTTTTTAAAAAAGGAAGGAGGGGGACCCAGGAAACTACAGGCAGTTAGCCTTACATCTGTCCCAGGGAAGATGGTGGAAGGCCTCATCCAAGAGAAAATCTTAAAACACATAAAAGAACAAACCTTGCTGAGAGAAAATCAGCATGGCTTCTGTAAGGGTAAATCTTGCCTTACAAACCTTTTAGAATTTTTGAAAAGGTCAACAGGCACGTGGATTTGGGTGAACCGGTGGATATAGTCTATCTGGATTTTCAAAAGGCTTTTGACACAGTCCCTCACCAAAGGCTGCTGAGAAAATTGCATAGTCAGGGGATAAGAGGGCAGGTCCTCTTATGGATTGAGAACTGGTTGAGATCCCGGAAACAAAGAGTAGGTGTCAATGGGAAATTTTCACAATGGAGAGAAGTGAAAAGCGGTGTGCCCCAGGGCTCGGTCCTGGGACCGGTGCTTTTCAATCTGTTCATAAATGACCTGGAGACAGGGATAAACAGTGAGGTGGCCAAGTTTGCAGATGACACAACACTTTTCCATGTGGTAAAAACCAGAGAAGATTGTGAAGAGCTCCAGAAGGATCTCTCCAAACTGGGGGAGTGGGCTGAGAAATGGCAAATGCGTTTTAATGTAACCAAATGTAAAGTAATGCATATTGGGGCAAAAAATCCAAACTTCATCTATCAACTCATGGGCTCTGAGTTATCCATGACGGATCAGGAAAGAGATCTTGGTGTGTTGGTGGACAGCTCCATGAAGGTGTCTCCCAATGTGTGGCAGCAGTGAAGAAGGCCAATTCCATGCTAGGGATTATCAAAAGGGGATTGAAAATAAAACAGCCAACATTATAATGCCGTTATACAAAACAATAGTAAGGTCCCACCTGGAGTATTGTGTACAATTCTGGTCACCGCATCTCAAGAAAGACATAGTGGAACTGGAAAAGGTGCAGAAGAGAGCGACTAAAATGATTACTGGGCTGGGGCACCTCCCTTATGAAGAAAGGCTAAAACAATTGGGCCTCTTTAGTCTGGAAAAAGGCGCTTGAGGGGGATATGATTGAGACATACAAAATAATGCAGGGTATGAGTAAAGTGGATAGAGGGAAGCTCTTCTCCCTCTCTCAAAATACCAGAACTAGGGGACATACACTCAAATTGAGTGCTGGGAGAGTAAGAACTGACAAAAGAAAATATTTTTTCACCCAGCGCGTTGTAAGTCTATGGAACTCCCTGCCACAGGATGTGGTGATGGCATCTGGCCTGGATGCCTTCAAAAGGGGATTGGACAGATTCCTAGAGGAAAAGTCCATCACGGGTTACAAACCATGATGGAGATGTGTAATCTCTAGGCTTTAAACCAGGGTACTTCAAGGGCCAGATGCAGGGGAGTGGTATCAGGAGACAGATATCTAGTCTCATGCGCTCCCAAACGCATCTGGTGGGGCCGCTGTGAGATACAGGAAGCTGGACTAGATGGGCCTTTGGCCTGATCCAGCATGGCTCTTCTTATGTTCTTATGTTCTTATGTTCTTAATTTCTCAAGAAACAGAAGTCTAGTAGCCATGATTCAACTTTCCCCCACCTTATAAATCTGACCTTCTAAACACATAGGGAAGAGATGGCAACTCTCTGGTTCCAGAGGACTAGCCAGCAATATGACGGCTTCTCTGACAGTGGGCAGGCCCTTGCATGGTTATCTCCTTAGACACCACTGGGCAGAGGCAGCCACCCCATGCGAACCCCACCGAGGACAGCTCTGACTTGGCACAGGAAGTTTGCCCTGCTCACTTCTCGCTCCGTCAGATATAAAACATTTCTGTCTGTAACTGCCATTGCCTTTCAGGCTGTTACAAAGAGCTCTGCGTCATTCAAGAGCATCGACTGAACGTGCCCTCGTAAAATGTAGAGACATTACCTGTTGTTGTTTTTTTATATGACATTGTTCTTGTGTATACCATTCTGCTGTTATATTTCTGCTTTGGCTTCTCCACAGCTGAAAGTATCCTTCCACACGACCCTGGAGTTATTAACCTACCAGCACCTTCCAGAAGACCAGCTGGTGCCTGGCTTTCAAGTGCTCCACCGGGAAAATGGAGACAAAATACTGGAGTTTAAGCAAGACCTCGTCATTGAGTACAGCAACAAAGCCGTCCAGGTATGGTGGCGGAGAGGAACCCAGAAGGGCTTGGGCTTGGCAGCCATGAAGAACCCTGTGATCCTGGTATTTCTCACCATGGATGTTTTTGGCAAAAAAAGTGTCCTCAACAGTGCTATTTTGGGTGGGATTTGCACTGAGACACCAGAGTTGCAGTTATAAGCCAGCTTTATTGCATAACATAGAAAGTTGACACAACACATAATGCAGAGACAGGAAGCCACATGGTGGTTCTGTCCATCTGGGTTCTCAGATCCAGCAATGCTAATAGTGATTGCAAATATCCAAGATGTCCAAATGGAGCGTGTTTCTTCTTTAAATACCTTTTTAGCCAGAGTCCAGAATCTTCCACAGCAGTTCCGCTTTTACAGGAACTAACTCAGACCAGCTTGCTGTTACACCAATAGTTGTTCCCTTTTATTTACCTGATATGACCTGGTGTTCCTCTGTGCATGTCTAAAGTTATACTTCTAATGTGACACTTCTTTGCTGATTCAATATCTTGTCACATAAGCATTTCACCTTAGCTCTAGCATTTCTGTAATTTCACAATGTTGCAGTTTTGCATCCTGGAAGATATTACAAAACCCTCCTTTGCACATCTAGCACCCTGCGTTTCTTAGAGAATGCAGAAGTTCTTAGCAAGCAACAACCGCTCTTGTACATTTAATATACTGTGAATCAAAATAATGCTTTGATGGTTAACCCATTTAGAAAATACCTAAAATTTCAGACTATCAGACCCCTTGAGCTTCATCAGATTACAAACTCACCACCCCCTCAATGAGCAGCAGTTTACAACCAGGACCTCCGCAATTTCCCTTATGAAAGTGTAAACGTGTACTAGGATTTTGGCCATTGTATTACATTTGAACTTGCTTAAAGTTGAATTCCATTTTGAAGAGAAAAGGCATGTAAATTCCTATTATGTTTATAGTTTGTTTTGTTGCAATTCTGTTTGCTTTTCTCCTTTTCCCCACTTTCATTGTTAATTGTCTGAACCACATGGTAGATGGGATGATATGATATTGCTCCAAGCATGAAAGGGAGGGCTCAAATCAGCATTGGTTGCAGAGGTAGCTTAGATATGCGGGTAGAAAGCAAAGCAAAAAGCAAAGTCTTCTGCTTATATACCGCCCCATACCACTTCAAGGAGTCTCTGGGTGGTTTACAGTTTTTAATTACAGTATGCAGGCTGCATATTGCCCCCCCCCCCACCAGCAAGCTGGGTACTCATTTTACTGACCTCGGAAGGATGGAACCCTGAACCAACCATGTCCCAGCTACCTGGGATCGAACCCCAGGTCGTGAGCACAGTTTTACCTGCAGTACAGGCATTTAATAACTGCACCACGATGCTAGTAGAATGAAGGTGCCAGCAAGTCCGGTTTATGTTACAGTAAAACCCGTGGTTCCTGCACAGAAATAATCTTTATGGTGTCTTCCTGGTTAGATGGGAGCCTCCTCAGCCATTGGGGTTGATATCCACACCTGAGATTTGAAAAGGCCTGTTAGAAAGTGTGTGTGTGTGGGGGGGGGAGGTACACAGCTGTCTCTCTCAGCCGCTGTTTTAAAAGATGCTATGCATTTTCCTGTAACTGTCTCTGGAAAAGCTCTGATGTCCACAAAAACTACAGATCTCACATCCAGTCCTTGCGCTCGAGGTTAATTGCTTGCTCCCAGCTATTTTTTTTTTTTTTTGCTTACGGACCCTGCAAGAATAGACCTAAGGGCGTTCCCGTGCAGGCCCTTGGCATGGCTTCTTCTTCTTCTGCCCAAGGAGATCCTTCTGAAGACGTGAACGACGTGGCTCTGATGATGTGGGTCCCATTTTATCTTTGCTGCAGGTGCTGCCCATGACGGCCTACCTGACTGTCCCAGTTCTGGAGCTCTCTCACGCGGCAGTTGACTTTGAGACCTGCCTGGTAAACCAAACGAGGACGGAAGGGGTCCTCGTGATGAACAGCAGCAGTTCCAGGAGCTACTGGACAGCTTTGCTGAGTAAGAGAAACTGGGACGTTGCTCTGCCAGCAGTAGCATGCCAATAGCAGTAGAGGCCTGGCAGGCTGTTCCCTGCCACCCCGCTTCCCCATGCAGCCGGCCACCGATCAGCTGAGCAGGAAGATTCTCTGTCCTGCCTCCCCACCAGATTCCCCATCCTGCCTCTGTGATTAGCACGCCACTTTTGCTGAGCGCCATGTGGCGAACGGTGGGGTGGGCTGTCTTGTTCTGGGGTGGGGGAGGGACAGGATCAGCCTGGCACCTTGTAGAGCTGAGCTTCCTATTTGTATACAAACACCAGGCTCCCATGTCTATCTACTATTAGTCCATTTTCACAGACTCCAGAGAGATTAGGAGCTTGCTGTGAAAGCAGCATGATAGCAGAGGGTGAAACCAGAACACATTAAAAGACAGTTTTAGGGGACTAAATCAAAACAAAAGAAGTGTAAAAAAAAGGGGGATCAGCTGGATTTTTGCTGCTCTTTTTCAAAAGAGAGTCCATCTAGCTCGGTAAAAGAAAGAAACATTCAGTTTAGCGTAGGCTGGGTCTTTTTAAGATTGTCAGTGTATTCCATTTGGGGAATTTTTAAAAATGTCTTGTTCCAGATGAAGAGGAACGGCACCGAGACCCAGAAGTGTTTTCCGTCTCCCCAAATAACGGCATTCTTGAAGCGCCCGAAGGGAGTGTGCCCGCAAAAGCACTTCTGCTGATCCGCTTCACGCCCAGGTAAGGACAGGAGGCGTCGCTCTGCTCTCTCCTTTGGTCTTGCCAGTCCCTCCATAGCTGAAGTGGCTCTTAGACCCTGAGATTAATTAACAGAGCTCCCCAGAGAGGGTGCATTGTCGTTGAGGAGACCAGATTCATAGGGTACTTTCCCCCCTGGTAACTTATGCGGTGCTAGCTGTAGGCAAGAGTGGCAGCAAGCAAGTCTCCCAGTAACGAGGACCACACGAAAGGGAACTTAAGAGTCACTTGAAAATAGAGAGGGCAGTGGCGTTCTGTGTTCATGGATCACTTCTAAGATGGCATTTGGTTTGATGCCGCTGTGAGATGCTGATTGCCTTCTACAGCCACTCCTCAGTTAACAACCGACTTGTTTAATGACTGTTTAAGACTTACAACCAGGAGCAGCGGCCAAAGCCACCACTACTTCTTGGCTCTCTCAGGGTGCGTCTGCTGTTCCAGCCCGCAGGCGATCTGGGCCAAAGTGTCCAGCCTGCTTCTGCTCGCCTGCACCCACCTGGTCGGCGGCTCAGAGGGGAGGAAGGAGGGCTGCAGTGTCCTCCATCCCTGCCTTTCCTCCTCCTCCGGTGCTTTCCAAGGGACGGGTGTTGCTGCCAGGGTCACAATGGCTGTGCCGAGGAGAATGACCCAAGTGGTGCAGAGCATGGGCCACCTCCGTGTCTATTCCCCCCCCCACAAACCATGTTTGTTCTGCTTCTCCTGTGGCCTCCAGGAGAGCCGGCCTGCCTCAACGCACCACAAGACATCCGATTTCAGCCCCTCACTTAACAATCCATTTGCTCAATGTCCCCATTGTAGGAATGGAACTCTGTTGTTAAGCAACAGAGCAAATGCCACTAGAACCATTACAATGCAACTGCAGGCATAGCAGGCAGACTAGTAATCCTCTGATGGCGGTTATGTGGGGAAAGTAGGGTCCCTCCCTTCTTTCTCTAAACAAGTCCACTGTACCACTATTGTCAACCGTCTGAAAGGGCTTGAGGGCTGCGCAGAGATGGCAGTGATTTTTCCTCCATCTACCCTCTTGAGGGAGAAAGAATATTGTGGCAGAGCTGGTATCAAGATAATACAGTAGGGCCCCCATATCCACTGATTCATTATCCACTGATTCAGTTATCCACGGTTGGCAGAGGAAAAATAAATAAATAATTTAGCAGCTGCAAAGCAAGCTACTGTCAAAAAGAGCAGCTGTAAAGCAAGCTACTGTCATAAAACAGCAGCCATAAAGCAAGCTACCGTCATAAACAGCAGCCGTAAAGCAAGCTACTGCTGCAAAACAGCAGCTGTAAAGCAAGTTACTATCACAAAACAGCAGTTTTGGGGACATTTTAGGCATTCTCTCTTATCCACGGTTTTCATTATCCACGGGAAGGCTTGGAACCAATCCCCAGCGGATACTGGGGTCCTACTGTACTAATCTCCATTAACCTATCAATAAAATCAGCCAGAGCCTTCAGCTCTTGCTCCACCAGAGAGCTCCACAGGAGCCAGGAGGAAGGCAAGCTCACCTGGAAAAATCCACTCTTTGTTCATGCTGTTGTCGCCATCTGTCTACCAAAGTTTGTATCTTTATATTTTCTTATTTTTTTGGGTTTGTTCACCGCCCAGAGTTTCCTTTGGGTGCAGACCTCTTTCCCGTGCTCCCGAAAGGAATCCTTCTGACACCCCCCCTCAAAATGATACTGCTTTTAACAGGGAAGATGTGGACTACGAAACTATCGTGCCTATCGTTGGGATGCTGGGGGAAAAGCCTTGCCTTCTTCGTGTCCGAGGAAGGGGCTCTTACGACGAAAAGTACGAAGAGCGGCTCAAAACCTAAGGGGTGAAGCACTTCCCCAGCAGGAGTTGAAAAGGCTGCTCATCTGTGTGGCTGTTTAAGTGAGTAACTTATCTGGGTGGCCGTTGGATTTTGTGCACGACAGGAGAAAATAAAAGGCCGTGATTTCCACTCTTGTCCTGGGTATGCAGGTTTGGTTTCTCCGACAAGAAACAGCTGTTTCTAGACTGCACACTCACCCAATGGCTGGACTTCTAGTAAGTGCATTGCAAGAGCTAATTGCCTTGTCCCTGAGCTGGTTTCTCCCCAGAACACCCAAGAGTATCATCCCTCCTAAGAAGCTGTTTCAGCCTGTCCACTTGGGTCAGTACAGGGTGCTGGGAACTGTATTCCTCCTGCTTGGTCTCTTTGAAAAGGTCACGCCGTTTTTTCAAACTAGCACTCAAACCTAGCACGCTGCACGTAAACCAATATCGGCCACTTGGTGTTCCTGGGGCGCTGCTGGTATGCCCATGGAGCAAGGTTTCATATGTGGCAAATCCAGTGGGAGTCTCTGAGGATGGGCCTGGGAGTCCATACTGGAAGCTGAGTGGAATATAGCGATACCCTCCCATCACAAAAGAATAGGAGGGAGACACTAATTGACATGGGGCACATTCATTACAGCATTTCTCAAAGGCTCCCATTTTTACGATGCAAGGGTAGATGTATGCTCATAATCCGGAGTTTCTCTAAAGCTGGGATAGTGAACCTTTGGCCCTCCAGATGCTTTGGACCGCAACTCCCAACATTCTGTGCCTCTATTGCCAGAGATAATTGTGTGGTGGGAGTTGCCGTCGAAAACATCTGGAGGGGCGAAGGTTCCCCAGGCCTGCTCTAAAGGACCAGGCAAGGAAGACTCAGTGACACACCATTAATCAGAACTAGCATATAATGTACCTTTAATGTTAGTTATCAAAGAACATTTCCTTCTGTGTTACCCTCAACCATATTGCTGGTGTAGTTTAATCCACTGGCAGACATAAATATAGGATTTAAAATACTTTAATCTGCTGATTATCAGTTCTCCATTTTCAATCAGGCATCTTCATCATCATCATCCATTCATAAAGGTACCTGTCCAGTGATCAAGACAGAGGCCAAATTCTTAAAACAACTTCTGCTAGTATAGGATGGTTAGAACCGTCCATTTATGATGCCACCCCATCCAGCTGTGCTTTCTTTTATCATTTAAACTGTTCTGTTTGTACATTCATGTGCATTTGCTAAACCAATCTGCCAAATTACTGTTTAAACAGGGAAAGGGTCCTGAAATGGATGCCAGGGCTTATCTGGCTTATTAAAATCCCCTGCGAACCCATTTGTCAAAGGAATGCAATCCAAAGGCCAAAACCCCAATACCAAAAATGGCACCCTTGAATTGTTTTGCTAGAAATGTGATCAGGGGCGAGACCCTTTGGGAGTGCCTCAGGGCAGGTTCACGAGTCAACCGAGGCTTTATCCCTGCTGCCTGGAGAGGCTGCCCCATTAAGTCAAGCAAACCCAGTGACCTCCACCTCCTTTAAGACCTCTCCATTTGCCTGCAACTCGAGCCTGTGCATTCTGAACCGGGCCCTATACCTAACACCGTAGTCTAGATAACCAGAAGCAGCCTGTGCCCTTGGGTACATCCCCATTGTGGCTGTTCACCTTCAGCAGGGATCTCCCGAATGAGCTCCTTTCCGCTATAGCGGGATCAGATCTGTGACACAGAACAAGTCTTAGGGCAGCTCTGGAGTTTCCGTAAGCCCCTGACCATGAGCGATGCCAGCAGCAGAGGTAGAGGCTGTGCCTGCAGCTGAAAGGCTGGAAATCTGTCCAAGGGTGGAGGTGAAGGTCTGGGGGTGGGGGTGCCTCTCACCAGCCAACTGGTGGGTTGGGGACATTAAGCATCTTTTTCATTAGAGCGATTCAGGAAGCCGAGTGTGGGCTGGAGAATTGCAGTTGTTAAGGCACGGGGTCTGTTTCACTTCCCTGGGTATTCAAACACTGCAGCGGCTCCCATCCCTGTCCCGATGCACATGGAGACCACGCCGTATCCTCTGAAAGAAGAGGGCAAGTTGTTTTAAAAGGGGGGGGTAGATTTCGATTGCATTCTGCGAATCTTAAGAGAGGAGCCTCCTAGTGATGAATATTGGCTCGTACCCACATTTGGGAGTCGGGTTTTCCAATTTATATTCAGCAACGTGAAACCAAATGTTGCACAGCAGAAAGGAAGGATCAAGTTGCACCATCAAAGTCGTCAGCATCTTTTTTAAACTTTTAAAGTTTAAAAAAAGTTTAAAAAAAAGTCGTCAGCATCACAAATACAGCACCGTGGTGCCTCGACTTAAGAGCAGAAAACTGTTGGCATTTTAACTGCTGCCTGACAAATTTTAGATATGGTCTGCTCGACTTACAAACATTTTTTTTCATTTTTTCAGTTTTTTAAAACTTATTTTTTTCAATCTTTTAGATAGTCACCCCGACTTAAGAGTAGTTCGACTTAAGAGCTTGCATTCGGAACAGATTAAACTCGTAAGTCGAGGCACCACTGTACAATGCGAGGGACCCTTGGGTTTGCCTCTCGGCTTTCTTTTGATCCTTCAAGGTCCTCCCTGGTCAGACACAGGATGTCATGACGTCTATGCAGACCTCGGGTGTAGCAGCTCTGAAAATTCAGGTTGTGCTGCAGTTTAAGTAGCTTCGAAGCTTCTTCGGCTAGTTGAAATTCTTCTCCTGCCTTGCCCTCCCCCTTGATTTTTAACTTGAGCTCCCCCATCACGTCTCTACAGAATGCTGGCCAGAACAATCAATCACCAAAGGCAGCGGAATTCCATCTCAGCACCATGAGGGTGTCCATGCCAGTAATCCCGTACTGTGTGGCCCAAGAGAACAAGCGGGTGCTGTAAAAGTAAGATCTAATATAAAAGCACTGCTGAGCAAAGAGAGCTCACACAGTAACGCTAATTAAGAGGCATGCGCAGAAAGGCAACTGATTGAAGATGCACAGTGGGGTGGAAATGTACAGACTGTCTAGAAAGTGATGGTAGTGGCAGGTAGGGTGAAGGAGTGCTTTGGCTATCAGACGTTTGGGAAACACGGCTTTTAACTCAATGCAGTATTGAACTTATAAAGCCACAGAAGCGGCAGGTTAAAAACTGCAGCAAAATCTAAACCGGACTTAGAGGTTCACAAGTCTAAGCAAAAGAAGAAAGGACAAATTTTTTTTTAAAAAGGATTTCAATAAGTCTTTGCTGACTCCCAAACTATTCGCCGTGTTGAAACTGCAACAGATCAACTTTTGCAATAGCTGAACAAGCAAGTTTCTCCAGTTGAAAAGCCAGATGTGCAACCTTTCCAGCTTACTTTCTGGGGCAGGGTAGCCAAATAACATCAGTGTGTGGGCGGGTTTTTGCAGCAGCGTGCTTCAAAATGGCAGTTAAAGCACAGCCCACTCACCTGTTTCCTCTGCGCTTCAGCTCGTTGAGCAGAGTGACCACCTGACGCGCCCCAGTGCATCCCAGAGGGTGACCCAAAGCAATGGCACCACCGAGAGGATTGACCTTCTCCAGGGGGATGCCCAGTTTCTCCACACAGTAGACAGCCTGGAAAAAGAGAGAGGCCACAATCAAGGACCTCTTCAGAAGCTTCCTTGGCCAGCGATCTCCACTTAGGAGAGACCTCTGGATCAACAAACATCTTCCCAGACTCTTCCAGATTGACCTCACACTTTAAAACAGTGGAATAAAGTGGCTTCAGTCACCTCTTCTTATTCAGTCTCCACCCCTGTATTTGACCACACAAGAGTGGATGAGTTTTAGAATCGCCTGACGCAATGGCAGGAGAAATGTCTGAGGACATCCCAAATGGAGACCCACAGTATTTCCGTAATCCAGGCCATACAGAAAGGAAAGGGCTTCCAGGCTCAGTGACTTAGCTGTTGCTAAGACACATCTCACCACCTCAGAAGGAGCTTGAGGGTAGGGAGTTGTTGGTTCGCCTTGTTCTTGTGTGCCAAGAACTACCGGGGAGAGGTTGAATGCTACCTTCCTTCCCACAACTGCTGGTGCTGCCAAAGACCTGGAAAAGGGCTGGATGGGAATTCCAGGTTCCTCTTCCCATTCAGAATCCCACAGGAAGGGGAAGGTCTTGAGTCCAACAAACACACACCACCTAATCTGGGAGCTACTGAAACCTGCAGTCTGTCTGTGAAGATTCTCAGTCATCCTGGTGAGTTTACCTAGAAGTTGAGTCATGGCTACTGGACTTCTTTTTCTTGAGAGATAGAAACATTTCGCTGCTCATCTGAACAGCTTCATCGGATGAAGCTGTTTGGGTGAGCAGCGAAACGTTTCTCTCTCTCAAAAACGAAGTCCAGTAACCATGACTCAACTTCCAGAGAAACCTGCAATTAATCATGCCTCTTTTCTTAATTACCACACTTAAGAGGTCTTCGTTTAGATTTTGCATGTTTTGAACACAGTGCAAATATGATGCTTTTAACAGTGTCTAAAATCCACCGGTATGTGTCTTAGCGGTAGCAGACCGGGAAAAGACTGTTCCGTCCCTCCCAGGTAGCCGGGGGAAACAAAAGCTTAGCAAAATAAGGCAACTCTCACCTGACTCGCAAAGGCTTCGTTGATTTCAAATATGTCAATATCATCCAGAGTCAAACCTGCAAACAGGGAAAGGAAACTGGTGTCACCTTTCCCCGTTAACACATAACAGACATGGGGAAAATATGGCCTGTGGTCCCAATCCTACTCACGAGACTACCCGTCAAGAATACAGGAAACTGCCTTAAACTGAATAAGAAGCTTAATCCATTGAGCCCATTTTTACTTATCAATTCTGACTAGGAGCTGTAGTTCTCCTGGGTTTCATGCTACTCTGATATCTGCCTGCGTGAATCCACATTCCGAACACTCTTAACGTCTTTGAGGATTGTGCAGTTTCACCCTAAATACGTGTACAACTTTACTTGCAGGCACATAACAAACATGGTGGAACGAAATACACAGCAAGATGAGATGAATGCAACACAACTGAAGTCAAAACACTAAGTGGCAATCTGGTCTATATCAATGACCATTGAACACACTAGTAATGCCAAGGGAAGCAAACCAAACCAAACCAAACCAAACCAAACCAAACCAAACCAGTAACACCTACCCACCCAATTATTATACACTGCTCCAAGGATTCACTAGGCAGTTTGCAATTTAATTATGCAGGCTACACGTTACCGCCCCCGCCCCCAGCAAGCCTGGGTCCTCAATTTAGCAACCTCAGAAGGATGGAAGGCTGAGTCAACCTGAAGCCAGCTACCTGGGATGGAGCGTGTCTCATGAGCAGAGGTTTGGCTGGAGCACTGTTTTCACACGGATGAGTTTTAGCTCCTTGGTCTATAGCTCCTGAAAAGTGCTAAAAAGACTCAGGAATCTCTTGCATCCCCCCCCCCGCAATGGAGTATGATTCAGCTGCACCAGCACTTCAGAGCATTCCCTCTTTAAGAGCCGTTCTTACCAGCTTTTTTGAGTGCCACTGGAATGGCGTAGGCTGGCCCTATGCCCATGACATCGGGCGGGACGCCAACGACAGCGTACGATCTCAGCACCCCAAGGACAGGCAGGCCCAGCTGCGACGCTTTGGAACGTTTGGCCAGGAGAACGGCGGCAGCGCCATCACTAACTTGACTGGAATTCCCTGCAGAAAAAAGACGACACACAACTCACTGTTTTAGGCAAGCCGCGGCGTTGGTTTGGCCAATGCAGCCTCACGAATGCCAGAGAAACGGCACGACGGTACAAACGGGCTGGCTGCAAGGTAGCCATGCAGAAGAGCTAAACCAAGGTCTGGTTTAATCTGTTATTTATTTACAATATTTTCAGCCCACCTTAAAGAGGACCCCAGGTGGTTCATTCTAAGCCACCAGCCGGCCCCGGTGGAGGTGGGGCCAACAGAGGTCTCACTGCCTCTCTCAGGAATGACAACAGCCGACTCCAAGTCTCTTGACAGGATGAGTAGGAACATCCTTCCAAGAGACGACAATAGGGGCTGCCGAAGATGGAACGGACCTGTCTTTGCTTGCTTTGAAACGCCAGCTCAAGGTTGACTTGATTTAAAAAAAAAAAACTTACTTTTCCTGCTTTACAGCTGATAACTTTGCTGTTGTATGAAGCCGTGTCCCCTTGTGGACTTAATAGGTCTAATCTGAGAGTTTAAGGGGGCACACAGCTCACAGATTTGTACAATTTTAAGAGCATCAGTTCCCTGGCCACGAAGGGCAAACATCTCCCGCTCGGCCGGTGCTCCACCTCCTGCTCCTGCTGCCTACCCGCTGTAGTCGTCCCGTTCTCCTTGAAGGCCGGCTTCAGCTTAGCCAAACCTTCTAGGGTGGTACTGGGCCTGATCCCTTCGTCTTGAAGCACAGTGATCGTCTTCTCGTTGCCCTGGTCATCCGTGACCTTGGTCGTCACGGGCACAATCTCATTTTTAAAGAATCCCATCAGCTGGGCTCGAGCGGCCCTGGAAAAAATACATGCAGCGATAAGTGACTTTTATAGAAAATCGAACCCATTTTTAAAAATTAAAAAAGCACGACTACACAAAGCATAGGGAGAACCGGAAGCAGAAAAGAGCCCCCAGGTGTGTTTTATGGCATTTATAAACATCCAAACACCGCACGAAGAAAACAATGGCCTTCAAATTTGTGAGTCGGGAAACGAGTCCATTTTGGGGCTGCTGGCGCTTTGGGCGGTAGTTGCGCAGAAACCTGAGATCAACAAGCAGAGGATGCTTCCAAAAAGGTAGTTGTGTTACTCTTAGCATGTCAACAAAATTAAAAGGGGGGAAAAATAAGCCATGGACAAATATTTGTGGCCCTCCAAGGTCTACATCTAAGGAAGGGGATTTTTGATCCAAGGAATCTCACACAGATACAAATCTGTGAGCTTTCAAGTGCAACCCCATTTTGTTCTTTGCTTTGCCCTTCCCATCCTCACCTTTTAACTCCCTCGCAAAGCAGTGTAAGCGCAGCACAGAGAACGCAGACAAGATGGATGTGGGAGCCTTCTGGCCATGAGACAGGCACAACCAACTCTTTATCTCCTCCTCACCGAATGAGGAGTGAGCACTTACTTTTGTTGAGAGGCCAAAGCAAAAGTGTCCTGCTTTTGTCGGGTGACGCCGAATCTTTCCGCCACGTTCTCAGAAGTTATTCTGAAAAGAAAAGACCACTCCTGCGATGACGGCACCGACGGTGTGAGAGCTTCTAAGGCTCTCCATAACTGTAACTGAACTAACTCCAAATGAACTCTGATTTTCAAGTCAACACAGCTTGCCTTGGAGATCAGTTCAAAAAATACATGCATGGCCAAAGATGAACATACACTAAGGCAGTGGTCCCCAACCCCCGGTCCGCGGACCGGTGCCGGTCCGTGGACCGGTTGGCACCGGGCCGCCTGGGGAGGCCGGGGAGGCTCCTCCCCTTTTCCTCGGGCAGCCGGGAATCGCCGCCGCCGGGCAACGGGCTCTGATGGCAGCCGCCCGGGTTCAGCCGCGAGCCGCCACGGCTGGCTCGGGCGGTCCCGGTGGCGCCCTCGGGCCGGAGACGCCACCCCCACCGGCCTCCCTCCCCTCCCCCTCCCGCTCGCCCGCCCAAAGCCGGAGGCAAGCGGCGGCGCAGAGGTGCCCACACCGAGGCGGGCGGGCGGCGGCGGCGGGCGGGCGCCCCGCCGCCAGCCACGGAGCCACAGCCGAACCCGGGTGGCTGCTATGGCGCGCCGCGCCGCCGCGGCCCGCCTCGGTTGGGGCACCTCTGCGGCGCCGCTTGCCTCCGGCCGCCCGACTGGAGGAGGAGGCGGGGGCCCGCCCGCCCAGGAGCCCGGGCTTCCCCCGCCCGTAGGGGGAGCGCACGCCCGCGCCGCCCCAGCCAGCAAGCGGTTTCCCGTGGCCCCCAGGTACACACCCCAAGCCCCCCCGCACCTCCCCCTCCCCCTCCTCCCTCCCCCCCCCCCCACAACATCAGCTTTGTAATTTAAAAAGGTTCACCACCGCCGGTGCGACCCCCAATCGCGCCGCCGCCGCCGCCACTGCAACCCCGCCATCGCGCCCGCCCCCACCATCGCGCCGCCGCCGCCGCGACCCCCGCCATCGCCCCCCGCCAATGCAGACTCAACCCGCCGCCATCGCCCCCGAACGACCCCAATCGCGCGATCCCCGCCACCCCCCTCCCCGCAAGTGGGCCAGGGAAAAATTATCAAACATTTACCGGGCCCCGGTGATAAAAAGGTTGGGGAGCACTGCACTAAGGGGTTTTTAGCCCAGGAACCAGCTTTGTAATTTAAAAAGGTTGGAAATAATGCAGACTCATACAGAACTACCCAATATGCTTCCCCTGAAACGTACAATGTGTTACATGCATGCAGTGTTAGCTGTTTTGTTCTGCATAGAGCAGAATGAGGCCACAGCCTTGAAGTTAATATTTGTTGTCAATACCACACCACCTGCTTCATGGTCCATTCCGGCATGAGTCCCTAAGTTTACTAGAGACCTACCAAAAAAAGAACAAGTACGGGCCCGTGCTTCGATGGAAGGCAGTGTCAAGGAAGCCCTTCTGAAATATGGAGGGGGGGACACATGCTTACCCCATAGGGATCAAACAGTCTCTGGCTTTAGCGTTGTCCATCATGCGAGAGCTGACGTCCCCAGGGTTGTCAGCGCTGCGCAGAGACATGCTCTCGACCCTGGAGGGAGAATAAAAAAGCAGACATATTTGGACAACTGTTCTGTTGTACTTTATTGGAAGGAGAAAAAAAGTCATTACCTTAATACCGTAATAATTTAAATAGCTTTATTTAACCCAAACAATAGCATTATCTAGAATTATGTATGTGTGTATTTGCTTGAACACCCATGTTTGTCAAATGACGTGGTAACAATATCTTTAAAAAAAGTTAGACTGACAGTAGATAGTCCCAAACTGGGTCTCTTTTACGGCCTGCTGCCATTACAGGTTTTTCTCCTCAAGGGAGAGAGTGAGACTAATACCATAACCCTCAGGCCGCTATACACATAAAGATCTCAAGATGTGGAGTACTGTGCTCAAAAGGTTTCACTTTCATTTTGCTGCCCGCCCTCCCTCCTCAAACTTTGCTCCTTGTCCAGACCTATTCCATTCCAAACAACCTTCTCTTCATTGAACTTCTTGAAACGTAGCACTTAGATATAAGGGGGTTGATTCTGTATACATAGATTTGCAGAGGTCTTTTCCTCAATCCTGATGTTTATTTTATAACATTTTTTTGCTATGAAGGAGGCATGTTATCATTGCAAACCCAAATGCACAGTATTGAAAATATCAAAACCAAGCATCTTTGAGAATATCTTCTTGATAGAAAAAATGCCCCAAATAATCAGAAACCTCTGGGAGATCATGACATTGTGAATGGATTAATACAGTCTTATGCTGCATCATTAAAAACCAATTTCATGATGAATAACCTTTGGACTACAATGTATCTTAACTAGAACACCATTTTTAGAGAGATTTTCCTTGAAAAGCATTTAAATTTAAAAAATTGATTTAAATTTAAAAAAATCGATGTAAATAAAAATCCGATTTAAATAAAAAAAATCAAATTATTTTGATTTTTTAAAAAAATCATTAATTTTTATCCACCCTCGTTTTAAGGACATTGTCTCCTGAGTCAACCTGCATGTGGGTCACCTGGTCCCAGCATCATTTAGGTCTCAGTTAGGGGTGGGCTGTTTGTTTAGTTATGTGTAGGTTTAAAGTCTGATCTGTGGGATGAGATTGTGAGTTAATTTTCCTTTAATGTAACCTGCCGGGTAATGAATGAATGAATGAAGCTTTTAATATTCAGGAATGACCACCGTTTTCTTTGTAAGAACGACAGAGACCACAGTCCTCAATTCTGAATTGCTGTAGTGGAAGCCCCCTGAGAGTGGCAAGCGTGAGCTAGCAAGGTTTTTAAGCAGGTGAGCATAAAGTTACCGCCATGCTGTAAAAATAAAAATGGGATGAGTTTTTTTCCGCACAGCAAGAGCGAGGTAGCAGCTCCATGCAACGAGCAATATCTGTTACGGGCAATGCATAACAGAAACTCAGTAAAACTGTTCCAAGTCAAGAACTGCAAAGCTTTCAACCTTTGTCCTACATTACTCGAGCACAGAATCTGCAAGCCACAGCACGGGGAGAGGATTACGACACTAATGACAACATACGAAGCCTGGCTTAGAACACAGATGCTTTCCGAAAAGATGTAAAACTGTGCAGAGACATTCCTTGAAATGAATGCAAAAATGAATGAATGAATGAATGAATGAATGAATGAATGAATTGGCCACTACTATGGCAATTACATTTATTTGAAGGAGTGGCTTCCTGCTGAAACTGCACCTGAAGTTCAAAAGCATGTAAGTGACTCCTTATAAAAAGGCTTTGTGAAGGAGGCCTGAACGTCCGTGCATCGCTGCCCACCCTGGTATGTCAGGAGTTTCTTAAACTTATAAGACACTTGCAAAATGCCAATAACAAGGAGTCACTGCTTGGTATTAGTTGTCTGAAGAGCACAGAAAATCTTTGTGATCTACATCTGAAGGCTGCATGCAAAATCTGACAAAAGACAAAAGCACCCCCATCAGAGCAAAGCAGGGGGTCATTCCAAAATGGTCTTACCCACAAGCCAAGCCGATGTCATAAGATCCATTCCGGATGCCACCTGAAAATAAAACAGATCATCGTCTAAATCAGTCATCCACATTTATTTATTTATTTATTTATTTATTTTGGCCGTGGCCCTTTTAAGAGCTCTTCCCAGGTTCCATGCCCACTGTCCAACAGTGATATGGCACAAGCAGATGAACAGAATAGTGGTACCTTGTATAAAGGAATTATTTCGTTCCAAATGAAATTCTGTTAAACAAATTTTCCTTTGTACAAATTTCTCATTGAAAACGGATTAATCCCTAATCATGACCGTTTTTCTATTGCATGGATTCACCTCACAGGCGATTCTGTTAAGCAATTTCCCCCTATTTCCGGAATGTTTTCCTTTAAGCGGATTTTCGGTTAAACAAACTGCTTGTAATACGAGGATCCACTTGAAATAGAACAGATCTAAACCCCTCCGCTGCTCCCACAATGTGGCACAATGAGACATTTAGCTTAAAGGGCACAAACCATGGCTGTCAAAGTCATGGATTGGAGTATGAATTAGGACCTCGGTCTCGCTTATTAGCTGGTTAAATTTATTTACCTCCATTCCTATACCAACCGTCTTTGATGGCCCTCACGTCAGACTTGCAAGTCCTTTAAAGTGCCAAAGAGTTTACCAATAAATTTTTCAGGGAGCAAACGTGGTACTAAAGTGCAGCACTAGATTTTAGCAGTCCCCCCCCCCGCCTTTCTTACCAGCAATATTGATGAGGGCTTGCAAACCCGACGAACACTGCCTGTTGACGCACTGCAACGGCACAGTCTCTGGAATGCCACTTTTAAAAAACAGAGAAAATGCATTAGCACAGGAACAGAATTAAAATTCCAACTTCAGCCCTTTCACACTCATAGACTTTCCAGGAGGCCTTACGGTGAGATCATTTCACCTCGTGCCATAAAGATTTCTCTTAGCACAGTCTTTATTTACCTTTAATCCTGTCTGGTGACACAGTTTTTCGTTGGACAGCGAATCAGGTCTTTTGTTCCCACTGCTATTAGACTCTATAACCCTACAGTCAAACCTGCTATTCATATGGGGGTATGTTGTAGTTTTTTTTTTTTTTTTTTCCACATTTAATTTTTATATCAAATTTTATCGTGTATATTTGAATACTGGATGTCATTTTTATTTTATCTAATCTCTATTATCTATTTTTGTTTCCTTTCTCCCTTTTGTGCACCTGCCCTCCTTGCGTGTTCTTTACACTGGGAGCTGTGTAACAAGTAAGTTTCCCCAATGTGGGATTAACAAAGATTTATCTTATCTTATCAGTTGTGAGGGACAGCTAGCCTGTTAAAAGAGCTGCAAGAACGGTGGAGGCAGCCCATTCACCCGGTTAAGCCCTGTCAACCCAGACGGGTGCCATTTGCACCTGAAGATGTCCCGAACTAGACCTGGAACTCCCAAACGCAAAGCGGAAGTCCAACCATTGTTCCACAACTGTGTCCGGAAATGCTACAGAAATCCCCAAATAAGAGGGAATGGCCCTCTCTCCCCAAACCATACGGGGGAAAGGACAGGAATTTTGCCATCGTGACTTTGTCGGCAACAGGCCGCGATGCCACGTGGTTTGTTCAGCCTCTTCTGGCTCAACCCATATTTAAGAGGTTGGCCCACGACCATTGCCCAGTGACACGGTGAAAAGAAGTATAAACATCCGCTAAGACCTAAAGCAAGTTTGCCACATGGAAGCCACTGGATGCGGAAAACATATTCCTATTTGAGCAGCCAACTGTTTGTAGATAAGCTGGTGTGTGTGTTGCGTCGTTACAGTCGTGACCAACTCTTCGTGACCCCATGTCCATGGAGTTTTCTTGGCAGGAATACTGGAGTGGCTTGCCAGTTCCTACTCCAGGCGCCTACAGCACCTAGTATTCCCTGGTGGTCTCCCATCCAAGTACTAACCAGGGCCGACCCTGCTTAGCTTCCGAAATAGGTTGAGATCGGATGTGCTTAGGGTATCTAGGCAGCTCAGATAAGCTGGTACCTCTCCCTTGTTTTCTGAAAGGGTAATTCTACTTGTGTGCTGGATTGTTTGGTGAGCTACCTATTTGGCTGCAGAGACCCAAGGTCAGGAGTTCAATTCCCAACTTTCCCCAGGACCGTTCTCTTCTGGCAGGCTTTCCCTGAATGACTGGCTCCCTGTTAGTTGACTTTGAGATCGATTCTGATGCGTTCTTGTTTGGACTGAATTTGTTCTGTTTCCCATTTTCAGCTTTCTAGAGTGGCATTTTTCTCCCTTAAGTGTTTGCTTATTGTTCTTAGCTTTAATATTGCCTTTTTAAAAATGTAAGACACCTCTTCAGATTTATTGTTCTTAGCTTTGAACACTGCCTTTAATGTTTCTTGGTTGTATACTATCCTTCAGTGTTGTAAGCCGCCTTGGGTACTTTACGAGGAGAAAGGCAGGGTAAAAATATTAAAAATAAATAATATTTTAGAACATAAGAAGAACCCTGCTGGATCAGGCCAAAGGCCCATCTAGTCCAGCTTCCTGTATCTCACAGTGGCCCCACCAGATGCGTCTGGGAGCGCACGAGACTAGATATCCGTCTCCTGATATGCCCTTGCATCTGGCTCTTGAAGTACTCCAGTTTTAAGCCTGGAGATTACACATTTCCATTATGGTTTGTAACCTGTGATGGACTTTTACCTCTAGGAATCTGTCCAAGACCCTTTTGAAGGCATCCAGGCCATATGCTATCACCACATCTTGTGGCAGGGAGTTCCACAGACTAACAACATGCTGGGTAAAAAAAAAATTCTTTTGTCTGTTCTCTCTCTCCCAGCCCTAAATTTGAGTTTATGTCCCCTAGTTTGTTTTAGATCTAGGAAATTTTGGAAAGGGTTGTCAAAAATCAGAAGCAGCTTGATAGCATGCATTATTATTAATAATAGTTCCGCTCTCCCATTGGCTCTAAGACAGGGCCATCAACCAACCAGACTAAGAAACAGAAACAGGGCACTTTAATTGCTTTCATTACAGTTTCTCAGTGTCCTTGGAACCCAAGCATGCAATTATCTAAGTTAAATAGTCAACTTTGCCTGTAGAGTGTCTATTAAGCTCCATCTCATATACAGTGGAACCTTGACTTACTTGCTGCTTGACTTGCAGCATATTTTACTTGCAGCAAGAAGAGGCCTGTTTGACTTGAGTTACAGGCTTTGACTTACAGCTCGGAGCCCCGGCATAAGGCACTGGAATCGGGCGGCAGCCACGACCCAGCTTCGTGGCTGCCACCTCCCAACTGCTCCTGCCTTCTTCCTCTCCACTGGCAGCGGCAGCAGCGGCTTCAGCGAGGCCAGCTCCGAGCACCTGGAGCTGGTTCTCGGCCTCGCCGAAGCCGCCGCTGCTGCCGGAGGAGAAGAAGGGCCGGGAGCTCGGGGCTGCCCTCGCTGGTTACACTGTCGGCTCAGTCTTGTAAAAAATCTGGCTGCAGAATTTTGGTCCACAATGGAAGCATTTTAGTTGGGGAGCTGTACAGTTGTGGGACTCTAATGGTAAGCATAGAGTTGTTCAGAACTTGGAACGTCAGGTTAAAAATCAGTAAAACCTAAATGTTAGACATTGTTGCTATGAAGTATGAACATTAAAAAGTGGAGGCATATAACTTGTGGACTATAATTCCACTGCCTCCTCCTCTCTTTGAAGAGACATTTCATTTACATCCCCGGAAGGAATCTCCTATCCCAGTCAAATGTGTGTTAAATTGCTGTTTTGGGGGGTCTTTTTCATCATCTGGAACGGATTAATCCACTTTCCCATTACTTTCTATGGAAAAAGTTCATTTGACTTAAGTCATGTTTGACTTAAGTCTAGACCTCTGGAACGGATTAATGACGTAAGTCAAGGTTCCACTGTACCGGTATTTCTCCTCCCCGACCGTGTTTGTTATCCTCTTGCTGCCCACAGAAAGCTCGTTACTTATTACGACATCCCTCGCCTGCCCCATAAAGCGTGGCAAAGTTCACCGAAAGCGAACGCAACGGCACCGTTCCCGAGTCCAACGTCAGCACAAACGGGAAGACTCGGCCTCTCTCCTGCTGCGTTTCTTGGCTCCGTACCCCAGAAGTGCTGCCAAGGAACTGAATTATCTAGAACACTGGCTAGCAAAGTTCACCTTAGAAACTGCGCAACTCTTGCTGTCAGAGCGCCAGCCCCAGGTTGAAGTACATTGCCTAAGTGGAAAGAGATAAATCCACTTTAGTTAGATCCAGATACAAGCACAGCAGCAGGCATTTAAAAATCAAACATTGGAACCCAGCCCCTTCCCCTGCCCTTCCCTCTTCTCCCCACCGGCTTAGCCTGTCACACATCCCCATCAGCTGGCCCCTCCCCATACCGGATGGAGGCATCAGCTTGCACTTTTAAGTTTTGCCTGCCCTCCCAGCCTCTGTCCATCACACACACACACACACACACCCCAGCCACCTGCCCAGCCAACCTGCCCCTGCCTTCATTGCTGCAGCGTCCTCCCCGCCTCCTTGTATGTCATAGAGACCTGTCCAAAGTCCAGCCTGGGGAACAAATGTGGCTGAATGGTCGGCCCCAAACATTTTCACCTCACCCAATCTGGCCCTCCTTGCGAAAAGTTTGGACACCCCTGCATTACAGGTTTCAGTGGTGGGCCAGGAGTCTCTTTGCACAGTTAAAATAGTTTGCTAGCTGCACCCATTTCTGACTTGCGCACGTTGACACATGCCCTATTTACATCCCAGCTGGACTACTGTAACACACTCTACGTGGGGCTGCCTTTGGAAAGTGTTCGGAAATTCCAGAGGGTCCAAACTACTTCAACTTGATTGTTAACTGGGACTGGCTTAAGGGAATATATAATTCCTCTGTTGCAACAGCTCCACTGGCTGCCAGTCTGTTTCCGGGCACAATTCAAAGTGCTGGTTTTAACCCATAAAGCCCTAAACGGCTTGAGTCCAGGATTATCTAAACAACTGCATCTCCCCCTATGAGCCGGCCCTGGCTTTCAGATCTTCAGGGGAGGCCTTTCCCTCGGTCCCACCAGCCTCACAGGTTTGTTTGGTGGATAGCTGGAAGAGGGCCTTCTCTGTGGCTGCTCCCAGACTTTGGAACTCCCTCCCACTGGAGGTCCGGCTGGCCCCCATCTCTATTCCCCTTCCACAAGCAGGCCGAGACCTTTCTCTTCAGGCAGGCCTTTCCTTAACGACTGGTGATTTGAGAGGGGCTTTAAATGGACCATTGTGCTCCATTTTAATGTTTGTTTTAATACTGATCTTGTTGCTAGTTTAATATAACACTTGTTTACTTCTTTTCTAGAATTTGTATGTCTCTAATTTTTTTAGCTTTTAAATATTGTTTTATGATGTAAGCCACCTTGGGTTCCTTCGGGGAGGAAGGAATAAATTCTGCATTTATGATTTCAGCAGAGCAAAAGGGGGAGGAACAGAAGGAAAGATACACGGCCTTGCATCACCCAGGCGATTTACTCACCCACACAGATATCCCCCAGCTTCTCAGGGTCTAGATTTAGGTCTCTAAGGACCGCTGTCATGACTGCCACAAGCAGCTCATCGGGGGTCGTTTCCTGGAATGACACGGTAGAAACAGAAATTAAGACTGTTCCGGCTTCTGACACGCTCACTCTACACTTCATAAGCCAGCTCACTCTCCTAGTTGCAAAACATGTCCTGATGCCTTTTCTCACCTTTGCAAGACAAAGGAAAGTATCTTAATTTCTTCAAGCCAAGCAAGGACTTTCCACTTTCCCTTTGTATCAATTTGCCTCCACCACCAGTCTTTTGCTGCTTAACAGAAATATCAAACAGTATTCCTTTGAATCCCAGAAATTACACACAAGAGCTTTGGCTCTCCAGGAAGTCTGCCATTTTTTATGAAATAAGGCATAATGGGTCATAGCACTAGTATTAGATAGTGAAAGATAGTACAGTATTACACTATCTTTTTGTAGAACACAAGGCACAGTTTCAGATGCCAAATAATTTGATGTTCCCAAGGAGAGAAGCTGCTGTTTCCCATATCTTAAAAAGATAAAGAGCCAAATTGTTAGTCCCAATTGGAGTAAGCGCAGAAGAGTTGTTAACACTTGTATTTCCGATCACCATGTACGAGTGTGAAAGCTGGACAATTAAAAAGCCTGGCCCCGGGCGGGGGGACACCTGATTTGTTTAACCTCTTTGAAATGTGGTGTTGGAGGACAGCTTCACAGCTAACATGAAGACAAACAAGCAGTCAGATCAAACCTAATAAAGTCTGAGGCAAAAATGATGAAATTGAGGTTGCCTCACTTTGGGTAGATCATGAGAAGACAAGATTTTCTAGAAAAAGACAGTAATTCTGGAAAGGTGAAAGGCACCAGGAAAAGAGGAAGAGCTGGGCAAGGCCACTGAGGATAGAACATTTTGGAGATCACTCCTTCATAAGGCTGCTGCAAGTCAGAGGCGACTCAGTGGAACAGAAGGACAACAAACTCCTCAGATTCAGTTGGGACTAATAAATGGAATTATTCCCAACAAATTTATTAAGCCAATTAGGTTGCATACTCCATAAAAGGTATACAGTGGGAACCAGGTATCCGCTGGGTATCAGTCCCAAGCCTTCCAGTGGATAATGAAAACTGTGGATAAGAGAGAACACCCCCAAACCTATGCTGTTTTGTGAAAGTAGTTTGCTTTGCAGCTGCTGAAGTATTTAACTTTGTCCTCTGTCAACTGTGGATAACTGAATCAGTGGTTAATGAATCACTGGATACGGGGCTCCTACTGTACAGTCCTGCTCAGAATTGGGGACAGATATATGCAGCATGCAAGGTTGGTGGTGTGACTGCACCTAGTGAATCTGGCAGGAAAGGAATGACATTTTCAAGGCAGAAGCTCTGCTATTTTGCTTTGTGGCGAAAAAAGGTGCGAATCGTGGCATCTAAAGATTTCTCATCAGAAGAGGTGACTATATAGGTCATATGGAAGTTTGCATCAAACAAAGCATAAGGTGCTGCAATACTTGTTTTGTTGTAAAGACAGCTGCGCTAATGACACTGCTTGTATCTGATAGTACAGTATTAACCGTTCACCCACTTGTTAGAGCATGACTAGACACAAGATCAAAGTTCACTGGGCTGGTAATTAAAAATAAATAAATGCAGACACACAGCCCTCCTCCCAGCAGTGGGTAAAACTGACCCAATATAAATGCATAGATAAGGTTATGAAAAGATTAGTCCAATATTTGCAATTTTTCAAAGGACCCCAGCGGTGCCCCTGTTAATCCAGGAGGTGTGGGGGGTCCGGGAGGGGATGGGAGCAGGACCAGAATTTGGAAGTGTAGGTGCGGCTGTTGTTGGGTGGCATTTTCTGGCTGGCAGCTGGGGGATGCTGGGAGCTGGAGTCCAACATAAGCCATGTTTCTAAGCTCCCGTGTCTGTCTCGATACCGGTCCCACCAAGCCCCACGGCTTTGTGGTCGAACTAGCGCTCCCAACATCCTCCATCCAGCCTAAAGGACCGTAAATCCAGCGACAACCTTTCTAAATGCTGGCCCCAGCCCCCCTTCTGCTGCTTGGGGGATGCTGGGAGCAGTAGTCCTAGAAAAAAGCACCTTCCCGACCTTCCACCCTCGCACCTTCTTCCCTCCCTCGATGGATAATGGGAGTTGTAGTCCCCCTTTCCCCCAAAGCAAAGTCTCCTAAGCCGTGGAGAGAGCCCACGCACCCCGCCCTCCACCCCAGTAGCCTTCGCCAGCTCGGGCACCACCGTCTGGTCTGGTCTGCGGATGATGGGAACTGTAGTGGGAAGGGGGTTCATCTGACCCTTCCAAACCCTGATGGAGGGAGGACCCTCCGGGTTGCTTCCACGACCCACGACCCCCCCCCGGTGTGTGTGTGTGTGTGTGTGTGTGTGTGTGTGTGTGTGTGTGTGTGTGTGTGTGTGTGTGTGTGTGTGTGTGTGTGTTGTCCCTCCTTACCTTGAATCCGCCCCGCTTGCCTTTGGCGATGGGGGTCCGTCGCCCGTGGACCACCACCACGTCCTCCGGGCTACTAGCCGCCGAGAAGGCCCGGCACGGGGCGGCCCTCGGCTGCCCAGGGCCGCCGGAGGAGGAGGAGGAGGACAAGTGCCCGAGGACCACCTTCATGCGATGCATCCTGCCCGCTGGTTGCCTTCCTGGCGCGCGTTCACACGACCGCCACGCTCAGGCTGGGCGAGCGGCCCCACTCCCCGGCGCTGGCCCCCGCGCTGCATGCTGGGAACCCGCCCTCCGCCCCGGCCGGCGGGCGCCATCTTGCTATAGGCAGAGAGGCAGCGAGATTGTGGGAGAGCCCTCCGGAGTCCAACGGACGGCCCTTGACAGTGAGCGGGTGGGGAAGGGGGGGAGGTTCGGCCTTTTGGACCACAATTCCCACCGACCTTGATCATGGGCAGGGTAGGCTTGGAATTCTGGGAGTTGTGGTCCAAAGCATCGGGAAGACTGACGGGCAGGTGGTGCCTGCCCACGTTATTATTATGCCATAGTTTGGCTTGGCCCCCAAGAAGAATGGGGAGGGCCAAGGCCCCCCCCAGGGTGGTGTCTTGCACAGAGGCAGGGACTACCCCTCTCAAGCAGGGGGTTCGAAACCCCGGTCAGCCATGAAAAAAATTGGTGGGGCAGTTTACACCAGTGTTTTCCATACTAGTTTCCATCCCTCATAATGGATATTTTTTCTTTTGTGTGTTCTCTTGGCAGCTTTAATGTTACTTCTTAATGTTCTAAGATGCCTCTTCTGATTCCATATTCCTGACTTGAAAATGTCTTAAACGTTCTGGGCTGTATATTGTCCCTCATTATTGTAAGCCACCTTGGATCCTTTTCCAAGGAGAAAGGTGGGATATATTTATTTATTTATTTATTTATTTAATTTTATATTTATATAATCGCCTATGGGGTGAGTCTTCCCATAAAAATGGGATCATTCTGTTTTCAATGCATGGTTATGGGAAAAATAAAGGAAAAAGTCCACAAATTTCATTAGTAATGAATTAATTCCTAAATACAAGTAAATAGTAAATAAAAAGTGCAAAAATAATAATAATTATGTGTGTGTGTGTGTGTGTGTGTGTGTGTGTGTGTGTTCAAAATGAATTTTAAAAAATAAATAAATTGCCCAGAATGGCTTTGGAAGCATTTAAATAAAAAATTAAATAATAAATAAATAAATAAATAAATAAATAAATAAATAAATAAATAAATAAATAAATAAATAAATGGTAAAACCACCCCTTAAGTATCTCACTTACCTTGAAAGCCGTCTTAGAGTCACTCTAAAGTTGGTTCTGGCTTAACAGCACAGCAGACACACAAAGTGGATGGGTGTTTAAGTACTATATATAGCACATGTGGTGGACAGTGAAGAATGCTGATAGGGTCAACCACAGACCCACAAAATACAGATTTATTTAAAGCAGGATGTCAGAGGAGAGCTTGACAGAGAAGGCGGACCGCCAGAAAGACTAATAAGGGGGTTCTAGATCAGATCAAGGCTGGACGCTCATGAGAAGGAGCTGTTCTCCATCATCCCAAAGTGTACGACACATAATTATGGACTCAAGCTACAGGAAGCCAGATTCCAGCTGAATATCAGGAAAAACTTTTCAGATGTTAAAGCAGCAGAACAATGAAATTGATGTTCTGGAGAGGTGAAGAGCACTCCAACACTGGAGGCATCCAAAAACAAACTGGACAGCCATCTGCCAGAACTGTTTTGATTTGGATTTCCTTCTTGAGAATTGATGGCTTTAGAGGACCCTTTCAACTTTAGTGGGTAAAGTAATGTTCTAGGTCAGTGTGGGCAAACTTATGGCACGGGTGTCAAAGGTGGCACTTGGAGCCTTTTCTGTTGGCACCTGACATCGCCCCTTCATGGCCACCTGTATTCAGGTTAAATGGCTGTACTGGCACTTTGCGGGAAATTAGTGGGTTTTGAATCACAGTTTGGGCACTCGGTCTCTCAAAGGTTCACCATCACGGTTATGGGTCTTCATTCAAATCCCACCCTTGGTCATGGACCCCCAAATCTTAAATATCTCCCCTTGAAGGCCCTGTCAAGGTCACCATAAGTAAGTTCTGTCTTCAAGATGAGTAACAACAGTTCTAGTTTGGACATACTGTACCATGAAAAGATATGATTTTCTGGAAAATAATATGATACAAGGAAAATTTAGGAACGCCAAGTGTGAGATCAGTTAACTCAATACAGGAACCCTCAGGCTTGACTGTGCAACAGCCAATCCGGACGACTGATAATAGAACCAGTTGGAAGCTACTAATTTATACAGCTGTCATAAATCAGAAATGACTTGACAGCACATGAACAGTGAAGAGAACATGTACAAGTATGACATACCTCTGTGTTTTATGTGGAGGGGGAGTAGATGCATGATTAATAATTAAGTATTGTTGGTTTGGAACTTCTTTTTTTATGTTTTAAAAAGCCTTGCTAGTTCATTAGAGTGGAGCTCGCTGCATCTGTCTTTCTGCGTACTGTAAATTAAAAATACTCTTGCTCCAGCCAGTTTCTTTAGATGCATGGGATGTACCAGATAGTCTACATCCTGTAAAGGCTGATGATGTCCAAATGGATAAACCACCATTTGTCACAATCGTCAACAAATACCGCTCTGCTCCATGGTAGGATGTGGGGAAAAACATTGTCTCATTCCACCTTCCAGATTTTTAAAATTTCTGTATTCAAAAGCATGGGTGATTCCTTTCTCAGCTGTCTTTTAAGAAAGCTGGTGGTGAAGGCTTCTGCCTCTAGTTGGGACAATGCTTTGCCCATTCTATTTTTTCTTTTTAACTCAATGGATCACTCTCAAAAGACCAAAGATATTAAAAAAGTCTGAAATCTATGAGGTTGAAGTAGCAGCATCCTGCGCAGCGTCTGTAAGGAGAGAGCTGGCAGATCTAGGGAAAGAGAAAACACAGTGACCTGGGTTTTGAACCCAAGGTTTCCAGCACTTCTAGAAATGCAGGCTTGCTATAATGGTCTTTTACAAGATATTTTGAGCCTCCCTCCACACTTAAACCTGGAGAGATTTGGCCCAGTAGAGTAAAGGTAAAGGTTCTCCCGCACATGCGTGCTAGTTGTGTCCAACTCTAGGGGAGGTGCTCATCTCCATATTCAATCCGCATTCCATGGCCATGTGGCTGGCATGGCTGCAAGGAAACACAGTTTTCCCTTCCCACTTTTTACAGCAGTACCTATTTATCTACTTGCATTTACATGCCTTCAAACTGCTAGGTTGGCAGGAGCTGGGGTTATCAGCGGGAGCTCGCTCCGCAGCCTGGCACCTGGATTCGAACCGCCGAGCTGCCTTCTTTGCAGTTATACCTGGAGTGATTTTGCCCAGTAGTTTATGAAGCTATAATTTTGGCAAGGTATGTATGATGTGATGTATGAACCATTTTTGCCGCATTTTAGATGCGTAAATTATTCCTTCCCCACATCTCAAAATAAGAAATCTAGTCTCCTTTTACCACAAAATTTAAAAATATTTTTATTTCATGCATCTGGGGAAGGAGGCGTGATAAAGATGAAGCATTTACAGCATTTAACAGAGTTACATTCAATGGTTTGTCTCACGTGCCAAAATAGCAGTATCTCTTTTCTTTCTATCAACAAGTCTTTTCAGCGCCGTAATAATTTACAATATTTAAAACTATCCATACAAGACAGTAGGAACCTACCTCAAGGATATTGAGTTCTAACAGTGGTATTTATATTACAAAGAACCGAAAAATGGCCAGTTTTAAAACCGGGTTTCAGCAAGCAGCCCCTGCGTCGTCCACGTTATGTACAGGCCATAACGCTTCCCCCATTGATCATTGGTTTGCATGAACAAATCAAGCATGTAGTCTTTTCAAATGGCATTTCACGCATCAGTGCACAAATAGAAAAATAAAGAGGGTATTGTGTTCAAGAAATGCATGAACAAAAATCAGTTAAAGCATTTGAGACCGGAAGGGACCGGTGGACAACCTCTGTCCCTCGGTCAACCTCACTTCCAAAGCCCTCTGTGCATGATGAACCCAGGCCTCCAAAGAACTGTGTCTCTCTAGATGAGGAAGGAAGGAAGGAAGGAAGGAAGGAAGGAAGGAAGGAAGGAAGGAAAAGAGAAGGAAAAGAGTGAAGAGAGAGAGAGAGAGAGAGAGAGGAGTGGGGCTCACCCACCAACTGTTGGGCTATATTCTACCCACCATTGGCCTGTGGCCCTCACCATTGCTCACCTCTGCCTTAAGGCTTCCCTTTTTTACAAGAGGAAATGGCTCTATCCATTTTATATAAGAATAAAAAAACCTGAACTTGATATTATCTGACTGGTCTCTTCAGATTTTTAGTAAGGTGGTGACATTTACCCCCCAAATTTGCTCCCACTGCTGGTTGTTACTTCCCTAGACCCTTTACCTCATTTAGTATATGCTGCATGAGTTGCCAGGCATTTGAATGTCAAGTTTCAGAATGTAATACATCACTTATAATGAATCCCGTTAATGAGTGACTTTTACTTCTCTTCTATCACACAATGCAGTTCTTCGCAGTTGTCGTGATGGCTAAATCCTTGGAGAAGATCAGATCATAGCCTCCAAATCTGAAGAACAACCTTAGCATTCAAAATATTTTTGGTCTCCTTATTTAGCATGGTACCATTTAGATGGTGGTGCAAAAACATTCTTCTTTTAACATAGTCCTGTGGGGAGGGGGAGGCAAATTTCAGCTGAAGAGGTAAACTGCCTTGACAACAGAGGGGCAGCAAAAAATAAAAATTTACACCAAGAATGTCAGAAAGCACATTCTGTTATCTAAGGGGAAGATATCCTGAGGAATAAGTGAATATCTAGATTTTTGGACTTTTGCATGGAACGTTATCTAGAATCCTGTTGGTGATTTATACATGTACAGTATATGCGAATTGCTGCTAATTGATGTTATGCCAGTCATGTCCCTGGTTGAAGGCCTTATACATGTATAAGTGAATTGTTGCTAACTGGTGTTATGCCAGCCATGCCTTTGGTTGCAGTCCTGTTGCATGGCAGACCAGGCCTTCAGGAACACAACTAGCACAAGTTTATTAGTGGCAATTTACCATTAACATAGTTTCAACTACGTCTGCACATGCAGTAACTCATCAACAGTGTTATGGCTAGCAACTTTTTAAAAGCTATATGGGTCTGCAGGCATATCTACGTTATGAATTTTAAACACTTTTCTTTCTTTATTTTTGTACCTGTCCAGCCAATGGAACCTGGGATTGTAGACCAGTGATAGAGGGGATCTCTTAACCAAACCTGTAAAAGTTTACATTCCAAGAAGAAAATATGCTTCAGTCAATTTTAGATCAGTTTCAATTAAATATTCAAATACATCCATGAAAATGACCCACACAGAGATCAGTTTGAAGGGATGTAAAGTTAGACAACATACTGGTTTCACACTCAAGTCTTTTCTATGTACAGCGTGATGAAACAGTCCTGGGAATGAGATTGCAATGTTTTCAAAAGAATTCCCTCCATATATCTGCAATTAGCCTCCTGAAAAGCTGCAGAAGTTTTAGAAATGTTGATCTGGTCCATGACTGGGTTGGATCCAGACTTGAAGCAGACACATACCAAAAGTGATGGGAATTAAGTTAGGTAAGTATCCTTACTTTTGGTGGGGCTTTGTCAGGTGTCACTAATTCCAGATTCAAGCCGTTAACATGCCAACCCTATTTTGATGGTGGCGGTGGAGGATCTGGCTTGTTCTCTTTTGTATATTTTGCATCGCTGCAAAATATGTGACAAAGCAGAAGCAAAGGCACCTGAGAAGTAATTCACATCTATATACATATAAACAGCGAAGGGGTTAACAACCAAATCAGGTGTATCAATGGGGGTTACCAAGAAAAAGGGACTCCGTAATGAATCAAGCGAAGGAGCAGTCCACCATGAAAGGTAACTGTGCATGAGGCGAAATTGAGATTGACAGGGAAATGATTAAGGAAAAGGAAAATTTGGTGAATATGGGAAAATAAGACAACTGTGTGATGAACAAGTGACTGTTTTAGAGTTTATCTGTCAAGCATGTATCCTGACTTAACGGTCCTTGAGTTCATTTTAAGTCATACATTCAAGGGATGGATCAGAGGAAGAAATGCGGTTGAAGGAAGGAAGGAAACTTTGATTAAACCAAGGGCCTTCTCCTTCTCTCCCCGTCTTCCTTGGATTACCAATCGTGGAAGGAACAGGAGGGCCATTTTGCTGTGGAATTTCACAGGACAGAAAAGCACATGGAAACCTGGGAATGACCCCGAGAGCCAAGGGGTGATAGGGCCGATGGTGCCTGGAATCTGCTTTCGGTCCACACACAAAGGTTGGGTACCTTCTGGGAACAACCCTTGACTCTTTTGAAGGGGGACAAGTCCTCAAAGGACGTTGGAAGCAGAGCTTCGAAAAGTAGGCCACATTAATTGTCCTGCCCACGAAAAACATCCGCTTTTTGACATTTCCATCCTAGAGCATTAACATTTCCTCCCCCAGCACTCTCCATGGATTTAAGGATTAAATCCAGATGACCAAAGTTGGAAACAGCATTCTGTGTTCAAAATATCTGGGGCAAGCGTTTCTGCCCTGAGCTGGTAACTAGTGAAATTACTTCTCTTAAAAATGAAAAGAAATGAAATAAAAATAAAATAGTGAAAACGCAGCATGGGAATGTTCATATATGAATAACATATGGCTTCATCCTCTTTAATTCAAGGCCTTACATTTTACTAGTGTTTCAACTCACAGGATGTCCTCCAGATCCATTGAAATGGAAAAGGAATGAATTACAGCCAGAAATGGATGTTGTCTACTTATCTTTCAACTTTAACTATCCAACTAAAAAAGAGGGAGGATTGTCTGCCCTCTTTTAAGGATTACAACTGCAGTGCCCTTTGCTTAGTGATGCTTCAGGTAATGAAGGCACAGGGGAAAGTTAAATAACAACTACTCTGGCATACGGAATTGTTCTGGGGGATGAATCTTTCATTCTTGGTTCTACTCTCTCCCCCCCCCCGCCTTTTTAGTTTATTTTGTACCTTATTCCATGTGATTGTTCTAAATGTACAGAAACTTTTGCAAGCATTTTCTACTTTAGCTGCTTTTGTAAATACACGCAGATTTGGCAAGCAAGGTTTCATTGTCTTCGCAATTTGTAGTGATATACTTCCTTTCTTTGATATGTGCATTTTGGATGGATTATTTTAAACCAGAAAATGACGCAAGAAAAATCAGCTTTTCAGTTGGCTTGCTGGTTCAGAGAGGTATGAATTACACATGTACGAAAACTCAAAAACAAGTTTCTCCCTTATCCTGAACACACAGTAGAAAACATGATCGAAAGTAAGCCAAGTATATGAAAAGTATACAGATTAGTTGAAACTGCAAAATGCCCTTAAACCAAACAGTCTGAGTTATGCCTGTTGTCAAAGGGTTACCAAAGTGGCCTTGGGCACCATCAATCAAGTGAATGGATGGATTACCCAGATTGGCTAGCAATGGGAGGTCTCTCTTCCCTTTCTGGACCAATCAGGACACAGCTGAGACTCTCTCTCTCTCTCTCTCTCTCTCTCTCTCTCTCTCACACACACACACACACACACACACACACACACACACGGAGAAACCACAGAAAACTATTCACTGTGGAACTGCCATGGAAGAGCCCTGATGTGTTGACATTCTTTATTACACACTGCTAAGAGGCCAATACTCTAGAAAAATGCTTTTGGTAAAAACTCGGGCTGATACCCAACAACAACAAAAACCAACCATACTTCTTTTGATTTTATTTCACATGAGTTTCGTTGATTGCTTAATTGATCTACTGGCTCAAATATACAAGGCAAGTGTAAAATAAAATAACCTGCCGTCTTGGCTAAATTAGATTCACTACAACTGCATTAATGGTGGCACCGTTTTAGAAGAGATGTTTTCCATGGGTCTCACACATAATTTGTAGCAATTATGGGGCTGGAGTTGCGCAAGTATATTAACAGGATTCTGGCCATTATATCAAAAAAACCTGATGCGGATTCATTGGGGAAATGTTTTAATTGTACTGAAAAACTCAGTCAATTGATTCATAAACTGTAACTCGCCGCTCAAGAGGTACATTATTTTTAAAATGTCATTTCTACCTTGGGCTTATGTTTTTTGGCAGTATCTGAAAGTGAATTGGTCTTGCCTGATGGAGCCAGGCGAAACCAACCTGAAAACAGTAAATTCCCAAGCAGCCACTTGTTTATCACATGCTGAGAACTCCACACAAAGATGGTGAAATGTATGGCAGAAGTACACAGGTGTAGTCCCGATCATGAGGGATTTTAAAGAGTGAAACTCATTTCTCTGCAATAAGTGGGTTGGCTATAACTGATTCCCTTGTATTTTGTGTGTTCCCTTGTATTTTGGTCCAAGGGAAGGATGAAAAACTTGGAGGCATACCATACGGATCTAAATTTCCGTAGCATTCTGTTTTCCAGGATTGCTTTGTGGCCGTTTCCCTGACTCAGTAACTTTGGAATGGATCATTGTTACATTTATTCCTTGGTTATAATTTCCTCCTAAAATACAGAACGACTCATTCTATTCTCCTGCTCCTTACAGCAGGAGCTAGTGCTGTGTGCGTTGGACTTCCTGCTATTAGTCATGGCTTTTCCGTTTCCAGAGCGAAGTAGACCTCTGGCATTGTTCTTTCGTGCTGTATTCATTCTGCTTGTTTCATTCCGCGTCCCCATTTAGCGGCTACCAAACAGGTAGAAACATCACCGCTGGTGGTTCAGACCCGTTGCTGCCTATTCTGCCGCTTTCAACCATTTCACCAGGTTCTTTGAGTCAGCTGGGAAGAATTCCAGCTGTCAACTTCCTCACCGTCATTTTTTTTTTTTTTTTAGTGGAAGGCCCAGTCCGATAAGCCCTATTGAGAAGGCTGTACAAGCAGTCAGTCCACTGGCATCCATAAGGCAACACAGCTCAGGGCCAACAGTGCGTCTGTTTCCCCCGATTCCTCTGCTGTGAAAGCCCGTCAGCCTCCCCAAATTCAAGATGGCTGAACGTGCGGCTTAGCGGACTTGGCAAGATGGCCGCTGCTTGTTCAACAAGGCACGCAGCACATTTGGGAGTAACCCAAGCAGGGAACTGAGGTTGGATTGAGAAGTGAGCGGGCCTTTTTTTGTTGCTCACACACCCGCGTTGTTGCGTGCGTTCCGGGTTTTAATCCTTGCCTCCCAAAGGAAGCCCTGCTAGAGGCTAAAACTCACAAACGGGTGCCTCAGGAGGTCTTCAGCCGTAGGCCTACGCTTCTCCTCCACAAAGATCAACTTGAGGAAACTGCGGCAGTAGTCCGAAACGCCGTCAGGAAGCTGGGGTTTCGTGGGCTGGGTGGCGATCTTAAAAATGGCCGCCATCGCTTCGAATTCTGCCCAGGGTGGCTTTTCGGTCAACATCTCGACTACGGTGCACCCCACACTCCTGGAGAGGAATGCAAGCAAAATAAAATCTTGAAGAATTCAAAGGCCAAGGCACACAATATTTATTTTAGGGGCTTATCTCCATAGGGCCAAAATTTAATCTCTATTGGTACAAGTTAGTTTAAAACCAGCCCAGATGGTCAGAATCTATGGTGTTCTCCAGAAATAATCCAGAAACGTAAGTTTTGGATTTGAACCAGCCTTGAATCAGTTTCCACAAGGCACTGGTTCCAAAACAGATTGCTCCTTGTGAAAATTTACTTTGATATCCGATCTTAGCTCCTAGGTGTCAGATCCATATTTCAGCCATAATTCCTCTGACACTGCTTGTATACGCAGCTCTACTTGTTCCTCATTACATATGGATAGGAACAGAGATGAGTTAAAAATGTAAAACTCTTTTGTCTTTAAATGTAAGATGCTAAAGTGCTGACACTAACATGCATTGGAGAAATCAGGTGCTGTGTGGTCATCACCATAGCTGCTTGCATGCACTTCCGAGATTAAATAGCTGCTTACCACACATCGGCCTTCCTTCCATATCCTTCCCCGCTGATCACCTCCGGGCTCATCCAGTAGGGAGTCCCAGTGACAGATTTCATCCCTGTCCCTGACATGCAGATCGTCTGAATGCGTTTGCTGGCACCAAAGTCTCCCAGCTTTACATTCCCAGCAGAATCTCTCAAAATGTTGGCACCTAGGCAGAGCACGAAACAGTGGAGGAAAGACATCATCCCAAAGGGCAAGGCGCCTAATAAAGCTACAGGTAGCCAGATTTAGGCTGAACATCAAGGGGGGGAAAAACTTCTTAACTGTTAGAGCAGTACAACAGTGGAACCAACGAAGCCGTGAGCACTCCAATGTTGGAGGCATTCAAGAGAAAATTGGACAACCGTCAGTTAGATCTACTTTGACTACACTGAGTATCGGTTTGGAATCAATGGCCTTGTAGGCCCTGTCGTACTCAATTATTGTCTGATTCTATAAATCACTTTTGCAAGTAAGGCACCCTGTTCGCATGACACTGTGCCCAACCAGCAATTCCCAGAAACAAGCTGGGTCCCTCTCTCGGTAGGTTTCCTATGAGTTAAGAGTGAATTATACAGACTGATTGGTTAGGAGGCTCTAGACAAGCAATTCTTCTCTGAAATTCAATTGCTGTATCATCAAAGCATACTGTCACCTCTGTCTAAATGTGGCAAGCAGCCTTGACTGAGCCTAACCCTAATTCTGCTGTAATGGTTCTGAACCACTATTTCAACATTCTTTCTGTCTAACTTCAATGGTTTTTCAGCATTATATAATTTTCTATTGTCCTTCAACAATTATAGTATTTGACAACATTCCGTAAAATTACAGAAGTCATCCCAATAGCTGCTGTTGATTTCAACTTCTCAGCTTGTCTACGTAGCATCCCTTTTTTTACTATACCTATGCTTGTGAATTGCAACAGAGCCTCTGTGTTTATACAGTGCACTCCTGAGGTCCATGCAAGTCCAAAAGCTTTCAATCTTTTCACTTTACAAATGTAAATGGTAGTGTATGCGCCTAGGCCCAGCTAATGTAAGCAAGCAAAATGTTCCCCTGTGATGTGCCCTTACCTTTAATGTCTCGGTGTACAATCATGTTGCTGTGTAGGTAAAAGACTCCTTGTAGGATTTGCCTGGTATACTTTCGAGTCACGTTTTCTGTTAGGGCGCCATAGGCTTTCAGCTGGTCCTTGACAGAACCCTTTAAAAAAGGAAAAACAGTTGAGTTGGCTACTTCGGCAAAGAAAGCATTATAGTTTGTGATTAGTATGACATGGAGTTTGTGGTCAAAAAAAGATACAAAGGTAACACAACAGAACCCCTGCATCCATGGGATCAGTGTACACAATTTCATTTATCCGTGCTCTGAATATATTAAAAATATCAAAAGCCCCCAGAAATACATTTTCCCGTGGTGTAATTACCAAACCTGGCCACTAGAGGGAACCAGAGACATTGCTAAAGATAGGATTTGCTATTAGCTGTGATTTTTGGGTACCTGCAGAGATGCATGGAATTGATCTCCTGTGAATACTGTGATCCTACTGTACAAAATATCATATACGTAGCAGCTTATCGATTGGATCAAGGGGAGGGGGACCATTGTCTGAGGCTGGGTATCTGGTAATCGCTCACCCCTGACCATGCTGGCTCAGACCTCTGGGGTCTGATGCTTAAGACATATGACTAGTCAGCAGTTCTTCAAACCTGGACTGAAAGATTATTCTTGAAAGGCAGGGAAAACTCTGAATCTGTTCACAAAAAGCAGTTCACCTTAGACATGCGCTCTCAGCCATGAACCCCAAAGACGGAAGGTTTGCATGGAGGTGCCATTTGTGCAAAGTGTAATGGAGAAGGAATTCTGGGAACTGTAGTCAAAAGACTGGCATTTGTGCCAGCATGGCTATCACTACTTGAGCTTCTTTGTAGTCCAAAGCTCCTCACCTCCTGCCGCTGCCTCCCTCATGGACGCTAAAAATAAAACCGCTCTGATTTGCTAAATGTTGGTAGCTTTTAAAAAAGAGCAGCAGCATGGGTGAGAATTATGGCACCCATGGGTGTCAACTGGCCAGAGGGAAGCGGCACCAGGATACTCTGTATGTGCTGCAGCAGCTGCGCCGCGTGGTTGGTACATCGTGTGCAGGTCACTTGCCCTGGAGTTACAAGGGAAACCAGTCCACCGCTGCCAAATGGAAATAAATTCTCATATGACCAATGTGCTAATCCTTTTTGCAGAAGAAAAACAAATAAGACCATCTGTGCCACTCGGAAACCATCACAGGTCAAGCCCGTGTGCTTCCTGGTTGAAGGAAAAAAAAACAGACTTAAAAAGTTCTTTTGTTGTTACAGAAGCAACAACAAATGGGTCAATAACTCCATGATGCAATCCATTCCCTCCCTCTCTCCCTCTCCCTCTCTCCCTCTCCCTCTCCCTCCCTCCCTCTCTCTCTCTCTCTCTCTCTCTCTCTCACACACACACACACACACACACACACACTTTATATGAGCTGCAGGTTGAACCTTACTGGTAGAAAGAGAAGAGATGGGCAGGAAAGGATGGAAAGTTCATAGAATCATGACATTGGAAGGGGTCCATTGATTCCAACTCCCACTCCATGCAGGGATACAAATCAAAGGATACCTGCCAGGTGGTTGCGTAAATTTCTCTTGAATGCCTCCATTGTTGGAGCGCTCACCACCACCTCTTGAGGTCATGGGTTCCACTGTTGTACTGCTCTAACAGTTAAGAAGTTTCCCCCTGATATTCAGCTGAAAGCTGGCTTCTTGTAACTGGAGCCCCTTGTTGCATGTCCTGCACTGTGGGTTGACTGAGAACAGATCCTGCTCTTCCTCTGTCGGACTACCATGTATTTAAAAGGTGCCATCCTATCTCTCTTCAGTCTCCTTTTCTCGAGGCTAAATGTACTCTGTTCTGCATGGCGACATTTCGTTCTGGATTCCAAATGGTCATCAGTGGCTGGAATGTTGGGGACCTCAGCTTCTGAAACAACCTACGCCTTTACGAAGCAAACTCCCCACCCCCACCCATGCAGGTTGGCTTACCCCTGGCATGTATTCCACAAAGATCGACAGCTTCCTCTCTTCGGGGTCTCGCAAGCAGCCGTAATACTGAACTATCCTCTCGTGGCGGAGGGTTTTGAGCAGCTGAATCTCACATTCCAAGGCATTCACTTCCTGCAGGGAGACAGAAACAGCTACAGAGGGAAAAGGAAGGGGCAGCGGGTGTAGCTAGTCTCTACCAGGCAGGGGACACAGACGTATGCAGCACAGGGCAAACACCGGCATGATATTCTTAAAATACTGATAAACAAAACTCAGCTAAAACTTGCAACTTTAATGAACAACACTGTGATCTGTCTGTCTGTCTGACTGTCTGACTGTGTCATCATCTATCTATTCCTTCCTTCCTTCCTTCCTTCCCTATCTATCTATCTATCTATCTATCTATCTATCTATCTATCTATCTATCTATCTATCTATCTATCTATCTATCTATCTATCTATCTATCCATCTATCTATCCATCCATCCATCCATCCATCCATCCATCCATCCATCCATCCATCCATCACCCACCCACCCACCCGCCTGCCTGGCCTCTCTGGAAGCATTGGTTGCAAAAAAATGTGGGGCAAATAATCTGTAAGAAAATAAATAAAATACTCCAGGGAATACACTTGCACTCTCTTTCAAGGTGGGTGAATATATGCATCTAGATACAACATACATGGTTTTAGTACGGTTTTGTATTTATGTGGGTTTTTTAAATGCTCACTTTGCTTGTCTCTTGGCTGTCTGGGTCAAAGGGCACCTGTTTGACGGACAGCTCCCGCCCAGTGTCGACATCATAGCAAAGAAAGACTTCTCCGAAGGCACCTCGCCCCAGCAGCTTCCCAAGCCTCCAGTTCACAGGGGCCTGTAGGGCTGGAGGGAAGGGGGAAGCCATGTCAGGAAGCTCAGTCAGGATCCCAAAACCCACAATCAACCGATGGTCTTGAAATTTTTGCAACCCCTACGCGGGGTGGTGGTGTCACAAAATCCTCCTTGACGTGAACTGTACATGCTCCAGAAGTTGGAGAAGAAGGCATTCTTTTCCAAGAGATTTCTAACAGATCTGTGCATGTCTGCATTTTTGGAACACAGCTCCCAAGATTCTCCAGGCATTATTGAATTATTTCAGCCCCAAATTGTACACGTTAGTACCACACAATTTGTGACCTAACATTCTACGAGGAGCCCATATGTCAGACAACCGTCCTATTACTCAAGCCAAACCCCTGTCCCTGGGAGCTTGTTGGTGGCTCATGATGCATCATCCTTCTGCAACTTGGTGTCTTCCAAACCGCTCCCTGACAGGCTAATTCTCCCAGTCCTTTATTTTCTTGTGACATAAGGCCAGCCCGGAGGCCAAGTGCCACCAATCATGGGCATCCAGCTAATGCAAAGAGGAACCGTCACAAGGCTAACTCTATGGGTTGAATCTGAATTTGGCAAATCATTCAGGTTATGGGCCCAGGGTAGGTCTCTCAGGTACGTTAACTCTATGTGGAAACATAAAGTTGTGTGGAATGGAGGAATGTCACACTAGCTCTCTTCGGATCAAGCGGTGGTCCACCGTCACAAAGCAGCCTCACACGGCCAAGTCATTTGAATTGCTCAATCTTCAAGAGTTCATCTGATGGTCTACCTCAGAAAATTCGCTGTCACCCTAGGTGAAGCTTACGCGATCCCTGTCAGGGTTCAAGACCGCCAACGAGGCACATACAAAGAAGAGGCCCGCCAAGACTCACCACCAAAGAGAAGCTCACGAGGGGGGGGTCACTTACTGTTCCTCGTTTTGGCATGAGAAGAGCCGAAGCCCTGGAAGATCTTGTCACAGTTGTTCCACCACTTGTTCCCGCCACGTTCCTCGTACCGTAAGGTGACGAGCTTGCTGTCGCCGTTGAAGCTCTTGGTTCGGCTTGATGGCAGAAGCTGGAACAAGTTCTCTGGAGGAACATAACTCCTGGGGAAGGTTCTTCGGCCTTTGAGGGAAGAAGAGAGAGCGGGGAATGGAACTAAAATCACAGGTGGATAAAGTGTGTGGCCTATGTGACCAAACCTTCCCTGAAGCCTCGATTCCTGCATAGTATTTCCCAAAACTAAATCCCAGGTTTGAACTAAAGATGGAACAAATCTCCTCCTCAGATGTGGAATGCCTTACATTTAATTTTTTCAATGCGGGGGCATGAGCCACCTCTGCTTTTTTCAATACATCACATTTTCAACCACTCGTTCTAGCAAATTCATGAAACCTATTTGCTTAAGTTACAAAAACACAGAAAAGGCCCATGGCTAATCAACCAATTGATTTCCTAGATTTAGCCATTAAAACAGTGGATTTTTTAAAATGCTCTTTGCACACAGAATACTATCTTAAATCCATTTAGGCACCCTTCCAAACCAGAACCGATGGCCTGTTTCTTTAGGAAAATATACAGAAATTCCTGCATGGCATTGTTCACATGTAGTTTGCTGCATGCATATTGAGGATGAGAACATAAGAAGAGCCATGCTGGATCCCGCCAAAGGCCCATCTAGTCCAGCTTCCTGTATCTCACAGTGGCCCCACCAAACGCGTCTGGGAGCGCATGAGACTAGATATCTGTCCCCTGATACCACTCCCCTGCATCTGGCCCTTGAGGTACCCCGGTTCTAAGCCTGGCGATGACACATCTCCATCATGGTTTGTAACTTGTGATGGACTTTTCCTCCAGGAATCTGTCCAATCCCCTTTTGAAGGCATCCAGGCCAGATGCTGTCACCACACCCTGTGGCAGGGAGTTCCACAGACTAACAACACGCTGTGTAAAAAAAATATTTTCTTGTCTGTTCTCACTCTCCCAACCCTCAGTTTGAGGAGATTCTGTACTGGATTTAAAGCCCTCAATACAGAAGCAATGCCTGAAATCCTCCATGTTGGAACAGCAAGGCTGCAGTGAAACTTGTCAATTACTGAGCATCTAATATCAGCAGAAATCCAATCTATTTAATCAGAGCTAATGGGAGGGGTGGTGGAGAGGCAATATCTGCTTTAGAATTTTGTCACTCTCAAATTCTACACGTCATTCCCCAAAAGGCCCCAATGTTTGATACATCACAAATCCCTGATTTGTCACTGAACCACTGTCCAGCCCTCCCTTAAAAAAAACAACCTTACCATCATTGTAGTCCTTGCGACTCTGAGAGAGATGATACTGTCTTGGGAAGGTACCTCCTTTCCCAAATCTCTCACAAAATGGGATATCAAAATCTGAAAAAGGAGAAAGACAACATTGTTGAAAAGAAAATCAGGCAACTGCAACGCACCTGCCTAGCAATATTGAAGAGATATTTTAAGATATTTCAAAATATCCAAGAGATATTTTTTGATACACACAAAAAATGAAGGTTGACCAAGTCCACTCCAAATTCTGAGCCATATTTTAGACTGGATTGAATACAGCACTACCCATTGCAGGCTGTTCTACAATCCTGGTCTCCCCTCCTGCTGCTGCATTTTACTTTTTAAAAAACTGCAAAAATGGGGTGGGATGGTAAATTCAAATTCCACTTTGAGTGTGAGGTTACAGCAATTGGCTGCCTATTAGAGGTATGATGAATGGTTCAATTGAAATTGGTGCACAATCTCCAAATTTAAAAAAACAAAACAATTCCCCAAAAAGAGCATGCTGCAGATCACAACCGCACACCCACACCCACACACCAAGCAAAAATATTAGCCAGCACTGAACCAACTGAAAAGAAAAAAATTACAGATATTTGACGAGTTAAATGGAGTTATATGGAGTTAAACTGAGGCAAGGGGCCTAGCTTTGATTTTACCATCGCCCACTGTTTTAATACACTAGCAACCGCACCTGCATTTCTCCATAAAGCCTGCTTGTTTATCCTTTCTCTTACGCCAGGCATGACCAAACTTCGGCCCTCCAGATGTTTTGGACCACAACTCCCAGAATTCCAAGCCTATTTCCAATGGCAAAGGATTGTGGGAGTTGTGGTCCAAAATATCTGGAGGGCCGAAGTTTGGACATGCCTGTCTTATGCAGTTGCTTAGGGTGTCATGAAAGGACATCCAGTCACTCACTTATTATTTCCTTTTTCATTATTGTGTGTGTGTCCCCCCCCCACCCCCGGCCACAGATGTTCTGCCTCCTGGAACCAAGATACTTTGGCCTTTAAGCACCACAACGAGGGGAAAGGGTTCTCACTTTTGCCTAAGTTGGCAAAAACGTCTTGGGGTCTTCCCTGCCACTCAAAAACCCCTTCCCATTAATTGTACCTGTAAGCAGCCTGGTGTCATTTCTGGGTTACCCTTTTTTTTTTTTTTAAAGACCTCGTTTTCACACAATAGCTGCTTGTGGTGAGCATTTTAACACCCCCTGCATGTAAGGGATGGCTGTATAAAAGTGAAAATCATGCTCCAACAGCTATTTATTAATATTTTTAGCAGCCCCACTTCCACATTATCTTTGGGCAGCATGAGAGACACATTCTTGAGGCCCCCGCAAAGGGCTTTTTTTTTCAGAAGAAATCTGAGCATTGCAACCCGGGCTGGGTGTGTGTGTGTTATTAAAACTTAACTCATCTGCATGGCCTTATTTGAAACACAGATTCCATGGCCGAGGCCAGCACTGCTGCTTCAAGCCAAATATTGTCTTTTCATCCTGTGGGCCCCCTGCCAGGTATTCATTTTTTAATAGCGGAGGTCGGCACAATATAACAATGATGAAATTTTCCATGATTTCACCCGCTGCACATGTACGATGAAGCAAAGACCTCAGCCAGAGAAAGACCTCTGCAAGCTTTCGTGTAGGATTTGGACGTTTGGGATTCCTGAATGCCCCTTCGTTAAGATGATGTCCCTCCCCACCCCCACCTTTGCTACGACAATGTCGTAGCTCTGGCATTGCGAGGCCAAAGCAAACAAAATGCCAAAGGGAAAAACAAGTTTGGCGTTTTGTTTCGCTTCAGCAAAATTGCACCCCTGAACTGTCATGAAACGAACCACGAACTAGTCCATTTTGTTGTGTTTTTTCATTTGTTTTTGAGCCTCGTGGCGCAGTGGTTAAATGCCTGTCCTGCAGCTAAAACTGGGCTCACCACCTGGGGTTCAATCCCAGGTAGCCAGCTCAAGGTTGACTCCGCCTCAGTGAGGTCAGTAAAAGGCGTACCTAGGTTGCTAGTGTGTGTGTGTGTGTGTGTGCATTGTGTAACCTGCATACTGTCATTAAACTGTAAACTGCCCAGAGACTCCTTGAAGTGGTATGGGGCGGTATATAAACAGAACACTTTGCTTTGCTTTCGCGTTTCGTTTCACCCCCATCTCTGGTCGCTGGCTGGCTGAGAGGGTTTTCTTTTGAAATGGATTGTTTTTTAACTGTCCAGCAAGCTGGGTGGAAGTGCATGGGCTACCAGGTGCAGAAATGTAGGGGTAGGTAATTGGTTTTGTTTACCATATTCATATATTTGTTTATTTTTTTAAAAAATATTCCTACACATAGGGCGCTTTTACACGACCCCTAAGATCGGCTGGCCACTTAAATTCGGACCAGAGTTCTTGGGGGTTTGTCGCTCTTCCTGTGTTCCCACCCCTCCGCACTCCCTTGCTCCTGTCTGCGTGAGGGGAGGGAGGAAAAAAAGGGAGAAAAAAATGCAGGCTCACCTCCGTCAGTCGGTGGAAGCTGCCCCGAGCCCGTCGTCGTCCTGATTCCTGTCTCTTAAAGGGGCGGCGGGGACAAAAAAAACAAACACAAGGCGAGGAGAGCCCAGCACTCACTGCTTTACATCTGCATCAGAAATTTTTCACCTTCGGAGACCAGGTACTTGGAAAGTGCACTGGGACGTGCTTAGGTGGGCGTGGTCGTACTTATTTTTTTTTAAAGTCCGGAGCTGGTGGGAAAACATTTTTAAGCTCCAGATCTGGGAGCCCTTTGCCTCGGATTTTAGGGGTCATGTAAAAGCGCCCTTACTATCTTTTAGCTTTGAAATATTGTCTTTTTGATGATGTAAACCGCCTGGGGTCCTTTTTAAGGAGAGAAAAAGGCAGGATAAGAATATTTTAAATAAATGAAAGAAACATTTTTTGTGTTGGAATTTCTCACTTAACATCACACATCCCAAGTCCTTTGGGTCATCACCCATGGCCCCAGAATTACCAAGGCAATCGAAGCTGTCTGTGGCTTCTCTCTTCCGTCTTGAAACAGGGGTTTGGCTAAAGGGCGGGCTGTGGGAAAAGAACAAACCTCATGAGAGCAAGCCTCGTAAACCTGGCTGTTGGCAGTGCTTATCCTGAGAGTACTGCGGCTGAGACAATAACAGGGCTGCAGATCTATACGGCACACTGGGGACCATGCAGAGTAATTCATCTACGCCAGGCTTAAGAACATAAAAACATAAGAAGGGCCATGCTGGACCAGGCCAAAGGCCCCTCTAGTCCACCTTCCTGTATCTCACATTGCGGCCCCACCAAACGCGTCTGGGAGCGCATGAGACTAGATCTCTGTCCCCTGATACCACTCCCCTGCATCTGGCCCTTGAAGTACCCTGGTTTTAAGCCTGGAGATTACACATCTCCATCATGGTTTGTGACCTGTGATGGACTTTTCCTCCAGGAATCTGTCCAATCCCCTTTTGAAGGTATCCAGGCCAGACGCCATCACTACCTCCTGTGGCAGGGAGTTCCACAGACTAACAACACACTGGGTAACTTTTTTTTCTTTTGTCTGTTCTCACTCTCCCAGCCCTCAATTTGAGTGTATGGAAGGGTTTTGCCTATGCTGCATGTAGCTAAGATGGCGGCCTTAGCTGACTAGGCATGACAGACGTCTTGAACCCCAGTGACAATATTCTATCATTAAAGACCTCCTCCTTCCATCCCACAGCTTCGTGGGCTTCCAACAATGAAAGGGCTTACTCTAAACCCAGAGGGGCTTCGGGACAGGAAGAAGAAATGTTTAATTTCCAAAATTTTCCCCAACGGATGAGAAACTTAGCCTTACACCACGGACCTTACTCAAACAGAATTTCAGCCACTCTCTCTCTTAGGTCAACCAGCTCTGAAGGGCTGGGTCTCCAACCATAAGGCTGGAGAGGCCACAACCCCAGTGTTTAGACCCCTCAGAAGGAACAAAATACCCTAAAGCAAATATGTAGACTCAGGGTAAGTTTCAAATGTATGACCTGTCTAGGGGTGGGAGAGTTAGCAGAATACACTGACCTATCGGAGAGCTAGGTGTCTGTCTTAATAGAAACCTTATTAGTTTATTAAACTTGGGAGGAGCAAGAAGCCCTTGACTGTCAAATAACTCAGGACAGATTGGGCCTAAAGGGAGTTTCTGCAGGGAGCACATTCTGAAGTCCGAATGCCAAGACTGACCAGGTTTTCCCCCTGCTGCCTGCTGCTTTTGCAGCCTAACTCTGATATCAGGAAACAAGGTGGTGTTCAAGCTCCCTTCGGCACCACGATCTCCTGCTCTCAAAAGCTAAACACGCTTGAAGTCTGTCTTACCTGTCTATGGATCTGTCCAAGGACTGGCAGCTTCCGGAGAGAGAATCGTCGGGGCTGATAAAAGGTTCCAATAACTTGAGAGAAAGAGAGAAAGGGGGGGATTGGATTGTGAGAGGAAGACGTGATGGAAAACTCATGGAAACAAACCCTGCTTTTCGCAGGTGGGAAGCACACAGTGCATCTGTGCCTGGTTTTTGATAAATTCTCCCTGAAGTGGCATTTGATTTACTCATTATGAAAAATCTTGTAAGAATGCATTAGTGGACATTAACACCTGGTTCCCACAACTCGCCTTTGGTAACTTCCAGGGGTAACCTTTTTTTTTCTTTTCCCCCTTCGCTGCCCTTCCTACATTGGCTTGCCGTCCTGGACACCGCTGTTGATTGTTTTAGTGTTTTTATCTGTTTTATTTGCTATGGCATTGTGTAAACCGCCCTGAGTCCCCTTTGGGGAAATAGGTGCGGTATATAAGTTTGAAAATAAATAATAATAAATAAATAAACTCAATTATACCAACAAAAACAGCACTAAAAGAATGCAGTTCAGCATTCTCTTTCTTTCTTTCTTTCTTTCTCCCTTTCTCTCTCTCTCTCTCTCTCTTTCCAGTCCAGAAAAATGCTTGCCATCTTCTGATCAACATAAAACATCCCACATCCTCTTTCACACTTCCTTTGCTTCCATTAATCTGAAAATTGAAATATACTGAGAAAAACCCCGAAGTCAAAACATTTCTAAATTTAGGGGAAGACGTCACTTCCATCTTCAAGTTCCTTTAGGTCAATTAAAACATTACTCAGCACACAGCAAGATAATGCCAGCAAACAGCTGGCATTCTGAGAAAATCCATTTGTTTTCTTCTTGTTTATGAATACAAATTGCAATACTGAATATGCTTTGTTCTGGAAATTTTTCTTCCTGACGTTTTGCCAGACTCCGTAGCCGGCATCTTCAGAGGGCAAGGAGCTCAGGGGACTAGGAGTTCTCTCTGTGCTCAAACCTGAACTCTTTCTAGACGCTAGAACCGAGGCTATTGTGTTTTGGATAGATTGCAAGAAAATAAGACAATAATGCTAGGAAAAGTGGAAAGAAGTGAGAGAAGGGGGGGGAATCCTATCATGAAATGGACTGACGCAGTCAAGGAGCTATGGCCTTTACTCTGCAAGGTCCGAAGAAAAACTTTTGGGAGGTCATACGTTTGTAGGGTTGCCATAAGTTGGAAGTGACTTAATGGCACATAAAAAGTGCAATCCAGAACATGCTGCGCCATCCATTCGAAATGGTTTTGTGGGGTTCCATCTGTGTGTGCGTGCTGGTGAGTGACAGATCCTCCATTGATTAAGAATGCCAGGAAAATAAGTAGCCAGGGAGAAGACCATGGTGTTTCGTTTCTATATCTAGGGAAACCCAACCTTTATACTCTTGCTAACCAGTACTCATAAGAACATAAGAAAAGCCATGCTGGATCAGGCCAAAGGCCCATCTAGTCCAGCTTCCTGTTTCTCATGGTGGCCCCAACAGATGCATCTGGGAGCGCATGAGACTAGATATCTGTCTCCTGATACCACTCCCCTGCATCTGGCCCTCGAAGTACCCTGGTTTTAAGCCTGAAGATTATACATCTCCATCATGGTTTGTAGCCTTTGAGGGACTTTTCCTCCAGGAATCTGTCCAATCCCCTTTTGAAGGCATCCAGGCTAGATGCCATTCAGCAAAAGGCCTGTGCATTCTCAAAGCTGACCAAGGCAACGCATTTGGCTTTAGCTTACATTATGATCCATCATTTCTGGTATAAACTCCCCTTCGCTGTTGATGCTGGTATAAGACCCCTGCCGGGCAATCTGCTGCTGCTCCTCAGGGACACTCCCAGGGGGTGGAGAACTCCGGCCGGTGTGCAGAGAGCCTGCCAAGAGAAAGGGAAAACACTGAGCAAAGGAGAGCAAGCGTACACGCAGGGACAGGTGGCAAAATGAGCAACTGCATAAAGCAGGCACCCAAACCCGACGACTGAACTGATGCCAGGCCCACCAGAGCAGGTGGAGCAAATCACATACTGTGACAAACAGGGCAGGCAAAGGACCAGAGAAGGAGGGGGGGTCACCAGTTGTCATATAAGAATAACAATACCTTTATTGTCAAAGTACAACTAGGTGTACAAAGAAATTGGCTGAGCTTCCCTCGCCACCTCCAACACCATCTCACTAAAAACCACTCAGTCTTATTATACCTCGTACACTTGTCGCACAACACGCCAAACCCAATAAATATCCAATTTATTTTACATCCCCAGATGTTCCTGGACTGCAACTCCCAGAAATCGTGGCCAGCTCAAGTAGTGATGAAGACGTCTGGGAGTTGCAGTCCAGGAACATCTGGGGGCCAACAGGTTGAGAACCACTGCTATAGATGACTGAATCCAGGGCCCCTCAAATAGGCCCAGTGGGGAATCAAACTCCCAACCTCTCGCTCTGCAGGCAGATGTCTAAGCCTCTGAGCTATCCAGCAGTTCATCTCCCTAGAGAGTAATCAACCTTATGGGATTCTTGTGAAGATAAAAGGAAAAAAAGAGGAAATATGATCCTGAGCTCCTTAGAGGAAGGATAAGAAATATGTTACTATATGTATAACTATAAAATAAGATATATAAGCATTAACTGGTAAAGGCAAACACAACAAATCAGGGATGCCAGTGTACTATCCTTGTCACTTTAATAATATTTACTGATCAATTACAGAGCATGTCTTACAAATAAACAGCAACAAAAGCTATCATTCATTTTCAGGACATGTAGTAAAGTTGCTGCCATGCTTTTATATATATGTATGCACACACAGCGGTACCTCGACTTACGAATTTAATCCGTTCCAAATGCATGCTCTTACAGTAAGTTGAACTACTCTTTAGTCAGAGTACCTATCTAAAAAATTAAAAAAATAAGTTAAAAATAAAAAAATTGTAAGTCGAGCAGACCATATCTAAAATTTGTAAGGCAGCAGTTAAAATCCCAACAGTTTTCCGCTCTTAAGTCGAGCTGCTCTTAAGTCGGGGTACCACTGTATACATAAACAGGGTGTCTGCTTCTATCTTATGCTCGCCATCTTCCCTGTAGAACATTAAATGTCCCACTTGAAGATCTTACTAATTGCAGTATATATAGGACAAAGAGGGTTTTGTGAACAGATGAACAACAGAATCTTGTCTGTTTCAGTTTTTTTATTAAAAGGACATTATGTCCCTTTCCTGCCGGGATCTTTTCTAGTTCCTTTCCACTATGCCATTTTAAAGGAATTTGAATATACTTTGGGTGCAGAGAGAGTGAAACAAGCAACCACAAGCAGTGTGACCTGGCTTAATTTTGCAATTCTCCCCCTGCACGACCGCCGGACAACTTTGCCAGCTATGCTCTGGCTTTCATCAACCCCGTTTCCTCTGCTCTTTCACTACATCCAGAGGCTGGACACTTGGAAAAACGGCACCGTTTCTGGCATTGCTCCATCTGGATCCAGCAACTAAGGGAAGGGGCCTTCCATGGGCCGGCAGGATGAGGCCAGCAGATAAAACTACAAGAACTGGACAACAGACCCAACTGCACACCTGGCCTGCACCCGGATCGAAGAGATGCAAAGGGTGTGCCCAGGTAGTGTTGCTGCATCCCAGGTGGAGCTCCAGGGTGGTGGTGGTTGCTCTTAGGTTAGGGTCTGTGAACTCTATGCCTTGCTAAGACATCTGCCACAAGGGGGAGATGATGACAACTCGCTGCGTCTTGGCTCTTCTAGAGCGGTGTTTCTCAACCTGTGCGTCCCCAGATGTTCCTGGACTGCAACTCCCAGAAGCCTCCACCACTTGATGTGCTGAAAGGGATTTCTGGGAGCTGCAGTCCAGGAACATTTGGGGACCCACAGGTCAAGAACCACTGTTCTAGAGCATCTGAAACGCTGCTGGCAGGAAAGGTACGGTAGTAGTAGCACTCTGGAGACCATGGCTGGGAGGAAAACGAGCCTGAATCCTTAGACTCAACTGCGCAGGCAAAGTGTTCTACACACCCAAACACGGAGCTGATATTTACTAGACACCGCTGGGGATCGTGTGTTCTTGTTTTCGTCTTTGAAGCTTATTATTACGTTTCAGCGCTGGAATAAGCACAGCATCCAATATTTGATGGTAAAACAATCAAATTCTGTGGCATTGCTTTTAGTTTTCAAGTTCCCTCCTTGCACAGAGATGCCCAGATTGATAGCAAAAGCTTTAGGGGGTGTGTTTTACCTTGGGCCTTTTCACACAACCCCTAAGATCCGCTGGCCCCTTAAATTCGGACCAAAGATCTTAGGGGTTCGTTGCTCTTCCTTCCTCCCCACCAGAGAAAGAGAGGAAAAAATGCAGGTCACCTGGAGGAGCTTCCCAGAGCTCCATTTCTCTTCTGCTTGCTTTTTTTCCTCCCACCTCTTCTCTTAAAGGGGCGGGAGGCAAAAAAAAACACAAGCAGAAGCCAGGAGAGCCCCGCACTGACCAGATTAAATCCGGACCTGGGGATTTTCACCCACCTCAAGCAGGTACAAGAAAGTGCAGCTGGGTCGCGCTTAGGTGGGCGGGGTCGCACTTAATTTCCTGCAAACTCCGGAGCTGGTGGGGAAACAATTGTAAGCTCTGGAGCTTGCAGCCATTTGCTGCGGAGTTTAGGGGTCGTGTATAAAGGCCCCTTCTCTTCCACTTAGAAAGAGGAGAAAAAAGTTCTGTTAACAAACAACCACCCAGAGGCTTCATTTTACCATGTTTTCCAGAAGCTTCCCATTCAGTGCTGGAGGAGAATTTCCCACTGCATCATAAAAAAAGTTTCCAAACTTCTTGAGAATGCCTATATATATATTAACCTTATTAACGTTTTGGGATTTTGAGCCAACTGAGCTAAAACTTCCCACAATAAATTTCAGCAGTCCCAACCACCTTGTGCCAAGTGCTACCCCCCTTACATAAAAATAAGAAATGGATGCTTTCTGCCAACGACAAGTTCCTCTTCATTCCAAATTCCATAGGAATACTTGGGGCGAAAGGATTGGTTGGCAGGCCAGAGAAAAACAGCAGAAGCATTAATGTGGGTTCAAGTACAAGAAGCACCTGCAAAGACGCAACGTAACAGCCAACCAGCACATCTTGTCTCGGGAACAACCACATAAATGCCTCCCCCCACCACCGCCAAAATTCTGGGCAAACTCTCAACAGTCACACAAGGGAGAAAAGTCTCCATCATTAAATATTTGCAATGTACAGATGTATACAAGTCTACAGGCCTTGTCAAAAAACTGGGTGGTCGTGTGCAGCCATTGTCCCATTCCAGTGAAGGACCCTGAACATAAGATATTTGGCAAGGAGGAATTTCAATCACGCATATAGCTGCACAGTTCCTTCCAAAAATGGAAAGGTGTTTTCAACCGACAGACCCCTGAAAAAAGGGTGGCCATAACCCTGAACGGACTTGACAGCCCATAAGTGTCATTTTGTGATCAAACTTAATGATATTGCCCAAATCTGAATCAGCATCCAGGCTTTCATGCCTAGAAGCAACCTCACTTTCTCAATTGTATCAGACTTGGAACTTCTCTGATCCAACTCCTATCAGGCCACTCGCTGAAGCCGAGCGCCAAGAACCAAGGGCAGCGGGAAGATCCTTCTGGGTTGACCAGGTTTCCTGGTGATGGCCAGGGCCGGTGTTAGGTATTTTTGCAAGGGGTGGGGGCAAGGGGTGGGGGGTGGGTGTCGGGCGGGCAGGCAGGCCAGGGCAGGGGCGGGGCAGGGGGCGGTGTGTGGGCAGGGTGGTGGCGGGGGGGGCGGGGCAGGGGCAGCGGGTGGGGTGGGCGGGGGGCAGGGCGGCGGTGGGGGTGGATGGCGGGGGATGGCGACAGGCGCGGGGGGTAGTGGGTGGCGATGGGCACGGGAGACAGCGGGCGGGCGGCGGGAGGCAGCGATGGGGCGGATGGCGGATGGGCGACGGGCAGGATGGCGGGGGGGGGACGGACGGCAGTGGCCAGCAGGGGGGGAGGGGGTGGCAGGCTGTTCAGCGCCCTCTCTCCATTTTGGTGCCCTAGGCAACTGCCTAGTTCACCTTAATGGAAGCACCGGTCCTGGTGATGGCAGAAGACCTGGCACTAACCCACTGAAAGGCCTCACGCGGCATCCATCAGTCGTGGCAGCCGGATCTGTTCATCCCTTGCCCGTTTTGTGCCCAGATGTGGCTTTCAGGTTTCAACACAGACCAGACCGATCATGGCTTCATTTATTTATGTATTATAAATGGAGGCAGGTCAGGGACGCCCATAGCGCCGCCTCTGATAGGGTGCCAGCAGGAGGAGGCGGGGCACAGAATCCCTCACCCCCCCCGGGGAGCATACCTGTGGGCCTGGTCCTTCAAACTGTGCCGAAGCACTGAACCATGGGAAGTGCCCATCTCTGCTTACTGCACTAACACGGGGAACAGAAGGAATGTCAGGGCTCTCGTCTCACCCACCCGTGGAATGCTTCCGTGTTCTCTCCGCATCTTTGTACAAGGATCCCATAATATCCCCCATGGATTTGGATATCCGCATCTCGTGCTGCTTGCTGTTGTTGGGCTGCAGAGGCTGGAAGCAATAAACAAAACGTTAGCAGGCCTCGACCCTACAGGGAAGGATGATTAAAACACCTGCCAGGGCAACTCCCAGAATTCCGAGCCTTTATTGCCCATGATACAGGAGTGTGGGAGCTGCAGTCCAAAACATCTGAAGGGCTGAAGGTTCTCCACCCCTGGTCTAAAGCTTTTTTTTAAAAAAGATTAGAATTGGGTAGAAATTTGCCAAATGTTTTTGAGTACAACTTCCATAAACTCTGGGCGTTTATACACGACCCCTAAACTCCGGGGCAAATGGCTCCCAGCTCCGGAGCTTAAAAATATTTACCCACCAGCTCCGGAGTTTACAGGAAATTAAGTGCGACCACGCCCACTTTAGCGCGTCCCAGAGCACCTTTCAAGTACCTGCTCTCTGGAGGTGAAAATTCTTTGATGCGGTGTAACGATAGTGAGTGCGGGGCTCTCCTCACTTCTGTTTGTTGTTTTTTGGCTCCCGCCCCTTTAAGAGCTACTTAAGAGACTGGAATGTTGCCGCGGCAACAGCGAGAGGCAGAACGGAGGTGAGCCACATCTCTTTTCTTCCTGTTTTTTCTCCCTCCCCTCACGCAGCCAGCAGCCAGGAGTGCGGAGGGGGTGGGAATGCAGGAACAGCGACAAACCCCTAAGATCTCTGGTCCGAATTTAAGTGGCCAGCGGATCTTAGGGGTCATGTGAAAAGGCCCTAAATGACCCCCTTACATTGGGAATGGAATAGGAGCTCTGTATCTGCAGGACAAATATCCACCAATTCACTTATTCATGTTCTAAAAATATTAAAAGAAAAAATCCTAGAAATATATTGTTCTAAAGATGAAGCTACCAGAGCTGGCCCGTAAGGGAACCAGAGAGAATAAAATACATACAGCGTTCAGCAGTGAAATATATTTCTATGCTGTCATTACAGAACTGGACTCTAGAGAGATCCAAATACTGTACCATGCTAGGTATAGCATTCGTTATTAAAAATAGTGTTTCCCATAATCCACATTTTTCAGCATCCGCAGGGGGGACTTGTAACCGATTCCTCGCAGATATGAGACTCTATTGTATGCTTGTTCTGTCAGCCAGATTTCCTCTGAGGGCAGCCAGAGGCTGACCAGAAGATGACTTGGACGTTAAGCTGGACCATCCAACAACTGCTCAAAACAGCAATGCGAGGAATTAAGAAATGGATTCAAAAGCAGACTGAAACGAATGAAAATAACATTAAAAATGACTAGATGCCAGTTTTTAAGAGGGCGCCCTTATGACCTGCTTGCCATTTAGTGTGGATTTCAAACATACAAGCCCTTGCGCTCTTTGAGACAATAAGAGGGCGATTTTTCTTTGTATAACAAAGGAAGAAAGGAGTTGAGGGGGAGGGGGAAACAGCCACTCACGTTGGTTTTCTTTGGAGTTTTCACAAACACTCTCAGGCTCTTGAGAGAAGGGCTGAGGTCCAAGTGTTCCACCGCCCGGTCCAAGTCTTCCTGGGATTTGAGGGGAATCAGGAGCTGGAACAACAAAAAAAAAAAAAAAAGACAGAGGTTGAACAAACACTGTCTCTGCAGCTGACTTACAAACAAATGCCGAGAGGAAACCAAAGAGCAGCCTGGGGTCTTGGGAACGGTGGGGATGCGGACGGTTGAGCCCAGGACAGCGTAAGCCAAGCGGAGACTTTTGGCGGAAAACAGAAGCAAACATCTGGGAGCTTTAACCTTTTCTTCCCAGATACGCTCCCCCTGAGGAATCAGAATAAAAGTTATCAAAACAACTGCTTACAAAGGGAGAGGTGCAAAGTGTCACCGACTCAGCTGGCGAGAAGGGCAAAAGTAAACAAGGCGTGCGGGGGGGGGACTCAGTCCAAACTTTGGGACCTGTGAAGAGACCGAGGGCCTGACACCCTTCATCCCAAAGACCGCCTATTACTTAGTTGCCTTTGTTACAAACAAGCCCAACGTCTTGGGACGACCACTTCCAAATCATTTGCGAGGAAGCACTCTAGCAGCCTTGGGGAGAACGAAGAGCACGACGCGAGAACCTGATGCAGTTGGATCAGGCACCGAATGAACCTAAGAAGAGCCCTGCTGGATCAGGCCAAAGGCCCACCTAGTCCAGCTTCCTGCATCTCACAGTGTCCTCACCAGATGCGTCTGGGAGCACACAAGACTAGATATCTGTCTCCGGCTACCACTCCCCTGCATCTGGCCCTTGAAGTACCCTGGTTTTAAGCCTGGAGATTACACATCTCCATCATGATTTGTCATCTGTGATGGAGTTTTCCTCCAGGAATCTATCCAATCCCCTTTTGAAGGCATCCAGGCCAGATGCCATCACCACCTCCTGCGGCAGGGAGTTCCACAGACTAACAACGCGCTGGGTGAAAAAATATTTTCTTTTGTCTGTTCTTACTCTCCCAGCTCTCAATTTGAGTGGATGTCCCCTAGTTGTGGTATTTTGTGTGTGAGAGAAGAGTGTCCCTCTATCCACTTGACTCATGCCCTGCATTATTTTGTACCTCTCAATCATATCCCCCCTCAGGCACCTTTTTTCGAGACTAAAGAGCCCCAAATGTTTTAGCCTTTCCTCATAAGGGAGGTGCCCCAGGCCAGTAATCATTTTAGTCGCTCTCTTCTGCACCTTTTCCAGTTCCACTATGTCTTTTTTGAGATGCAGTGACCAGAATTGCACACAATACTCCAGGTGTGGCCTTACTATTGTTTTGTATAATGGCATTATAATGTTGGCTGTTTTATTTTCAATCCCCTTTTTGATGATCCCCTTTTTGATGCATTACAACCAAGGCAAAGAACCTGTTTGCTGTGACTCTGGGGAAAGTCCCAGGGTAGTGGTGGTGGTAGTGTTTGGTTTGCCTCCTACTAGTCAGCAGACGGATTCAAAAGCATGGCAGATGCAGGAAGCAGAGGGAGATTTTAAAGGGTGTGAAATGCCCTTGGAGGCCCATGCTCCAAGTCAATGTGGGACATTTTAGGAGCAACCATGACACGGGTACGAGATGCCCCCTGAGTGATCCCTCCATCTTTTCCTGGTTTCCAACCCATCGGCTCAGGTAGGGGCCGATAATACTCAAGAAGGTTCCAGGACCGTTGAAGGGATTCTTGCGAAAATGAATGTATTGTTGTACTTCAGGCACCAAACTGCTAGGTGAACCATGATGATGATGGTGGTGGTGGTGGTGGTGGTGATGATGATGATGATTTCACCAACACTGGTGTGCTCCCCTATGTACACTCATCGGAACAAAAATTCAACCCCAACCTTCCATGTCAGATGAGTCAACATTCTTGGTGCATCCGTTTCTAAGAAGCCTCTTGCAAGCCTGGAACAATGTGTTGCCTACTCAAGCCGTCCTTCTCTGGGCAACCCACTGAGCTATACTATGGAGTGAAGCTGCACCTGCAGCAGGCTTCCACGTACAAAGCAAGTTGTCCTGCAATAGTGAGGCATGATGTGTTTTCTTCTCTCCCCTGCAGGACTGTATAAAATCTGAGCTTACAATGCCGAGAGACTCCGGATGACCTTCCAAAACAAGTCTCTACACCCTGCTTCTGCCCCCAGCTCATGGAACTACACCCTGTACTTGTACTTGGATGGATTTTCATCAAACTCCTTGCAGCTTGGAATTTGGATCTGAACTGTTGTGGCGACTCCACTGCTCTACTGCCACTCTGCCTACCTCTACTCCACAAAATCCCCCAAGTCTTCCAAGACCTGCCTCTGCTGGGAACAGAATGTCCCACATCCATCCCAATGTTTCTCTTCCAGTGTTGCAATGTTCCGCGTGCTCCCGATGCCAGGCCCTCGAGACACCAAACGATTGCCAGAACATAGCCCTCGGTGCTCTGTTTAAATAGGCCTTCAGATTATGTTTCAATCTGGCGAGAAAGTTTTTGGCTCCAGCAAGGTTGCTGTGTCTATCGATGTTCTCTACCCGGCACAGACCTCTAAATATAGACACACGCAAACCAGAGAGCTAGTTGGCAGGTTGCAAGCACAGGAAACAGAGCAGTGCTTTCCTGCAAGCCGGTAAATGGAATAGCTGTTAATGAGCCAGAATTGCCTGTACTGAAGACAACAACAACAACAACAACAACAACAACAATAATAATAATAATAATAATAATAATAATAATAATAATAATAATAATAATAATAATAATAATAATAATAATAATAATAATAATAATAATAATAATAATCGGGGTGCTGATTCATCAGTTTGCTGGTCCCTCTGCTTTTCACGCCCTAAATTAGGCATAATGTGTTAGAACAGGGCTGTCCAACTTTGAACAGGCCGAGGCCTACTTTTTCCAGCCCAAAGTGCCTGAGGGTTACTACACTAAAACCTCTACTTACGAATTTTATCCGTTCCAAGCACATGCTCATAAGTAAAAACTTTTGTTAAGTAGAGCAGTGGTTTCCCATAGGAATGCATTGAAAACCAAACAATCTGTTCTGGAGGGAACAGATTTCAATGAACCATGGCCTTTGAACGGCCTCGCTCGGCATAAGGCCTTTTTACACGACCCCTAAACTCTGCCGCAAATGGCTCCCAGCTCCGGAGCTTAAAACTGTTTACCCACCAGCTCCGGAGTTTACTGAAAATTAAGTGCGACCACGCCCACCTAAGCGCGTCCCAGCACACTTTTCATGTACCTGCTCTCCGAGGGTGAAAAATCTTGATGCAGATGTGCCGGGCTCTCCTTGCTTCTTTTTAATGTTGTTTTTTGCCTCCCGCCCCTTTAAGAGAAGGAATCACAACGACGGGGCGGCGTCCACCGGCACCGGAGGTAAGCATGCATTCTTTTGTCCCCTTTTTTCTCCCTCCCCTCACGCAGCCAGCAGCCAGGAAGTGCGGAGGGGTGGGGACGCAGGAAGAGCGACAAACCCCTAAGATCTCTGGTCCGAATTTAAGGAACCAGCGGATCTTAGGGGTCATGTAAAAGCGCCCTGAGACAGTGAGCTGGCAGACCCAGAACTTTGCTGGGGCAGTGGTGGTCCTTGGGAAGGGGGAGGGAGGGGTGGAGAATTTATCCCCTCACTTTTTTATTGATGGCTGGTGGGCTACTTTTGAACCCTTCGCGGGCTACCAGTAGCCCCCAGTCTACCTGTTGGACAGGCCTGTGTTAGAAGATATAAAATGTCTTGGAGTGGTCTCTAGAAAGAAAGAGGTCCTTGAGGTTTTTAGCAGTGTTCACTACAAACCAGGGAAAGCTGATAGTAGTGAAATTCTTTTTTGGTATTATAGTAACTTCGCCAACATACAACCCTGTCTTTAGAGTTCCTATCACCGGTCTTGAAACGTTTGATTTTTCAGTTTTATTCTGTTAAGGTGATGAGCAAACATATGAAAATCAACAGCATGTATTCGCGTCTTCTGTTTAGTTCCATTTTGTTTGTTTAACTCAGTGTTGAGTGCCTCTGTGTGTAACAATAAGCCATGGTTTGTGTTAACTATGATTTCCTGTTCAAGCCAAAGTCTGCATTGCAGATAACCAGTCAAAAGATGGGTTGTTTTCTCCATTTATGGTTTGTTTTTCTTTATCCATTTTATGCACTCCTGTTTTAGAGTTAGGTACTGTCAAAATTAACCAGGAGTAAGCCGTCATGGGCCATGTTTTAACCTTTTTCAGAGTCCATAAATTAAAAAGTGTGGATTTAGACTGTGATATGTGATTGAATATCTAATCATTGGGGTTCTCTAATCATAACTTGCTTGCAGAGGTGAGTTTGCATATCACAACAAGCTACTTAAACAATATCATTACTTATTGCAACATGTGAATTCAATCAATGCTGTCAATCCAGTATCTCGGGCAGTGCATATATTATGGCATTTCCAGCTGCACTAGATTGAACCAGAAAGGATCCAGAGGGTGCCTGAGGGGGATATGATTGAGACATACAAAATAATGCAGGGCATGAGTAAAGTGGATAGAGGGACGCTCTTCTCCCTCTCACAAAATGCCAGAACTAAAGGAAAGCCACTCAAATTGAGGGTTGGGAGAGTGAGAACAGACAAAAGAATTTTTTTTACCCAGCATGTTGTTAGTCTGTGGAACTCCCTGCCACAGGAGGTGGTGATGGCATCTGGCCTGGATGCCTTCAAAAAGGGTATTGGACAGATTCCTGGAGGAACAGTTCATCACAGGTTACAAACCATGATGGAGATGTGTAATTTGCAGGCTTAAAACCAGGGCACTTCAAGGGCCAGATGCAGGGGAGTGTTATCAGGAGACAGATATCTAGTCTCGTGCGCTCCCAGGCGCATCTGGTGGGGCCACTGTGAGATACAGGAAACTGGACTAGATGTGCCCTTGGCCTGATCCAGCATGGCTCTTCTTATGTTCTTATGTTCTGATGTTCTGATGTTCTAAAAGTAAGAGGCTGATCTTGAGACCTTCACCATAGAACCCTTTCCCAGAAATTGCTGACTTTTTAAGGGGAAAAATGAAAGATGTATCTCTATAAGGATATGGCTGGCTATCTGAGCCTAGAGAAAGAATTCACCTATTCTCTATTTCATTCTCCACGAAATTTCGTACATGCTTTTCAGGTTATTATTATTTTCTTCTGTAAGGAGAAGGAAACCTCAAGTTTGCCATGCACAGGCTGGCAGAGAAGGAAATAAGGTGTACCTCATTGTTGGCATAGTGCAAGTCCATCATCTGTCCAAAAGCATCCATGACTTTCTGCAGAACTTCTCTGAACTTAACTGGCCTCGGGAACTGCATGATCCTACAGGAAAATACATTTGCATGGTGACATAAAACTCCTCTTTTCCGATATATTAAAAAAATGTGCCGAGGACAGCAATATATACAGAGGGAAATCCATAATCCACACTGAGGCCTATGCAATTGGCAACCTGGCAAAAGGCAATATTACTGAAGCCTACCGGGTGATCAGAACTCTTCATTACATTTTTACAGGCAGGAAAGTCTGCCTAACCCTTGGGAGGCTGATAACTAAGGATGTCTGGTGAGCTTCCATAGGTGGCCTAATGCAACCCTGTAGGGATTCCTGCAAGGGCTTCACCAGAGGAGAACATGCATCAAAGGAGAGTATAGATCTAGTAGAGGTATGACCAAACTTCGGCCCTCCTCATGTTTTGGACCACAACTCCCAGAATTCCAAGCCTGTATTTCCAGTGGCAAAGGACTGTGGGAGTTGTGGCCCCAAACATCTGGAGGGCCAAAGTTTGGACATGCCTGATCTAGTACTTTTCTAGCAGTAGGAGAAAATAATTTTTTATGTATTGGGCAAAAATGCAATTCTGGGAAGTTTGTTTTGCCTGGGGTGAAAAAAGGTGCATACTTTGAAAACAAACTTTATGAAACCAATCAGGACAACATGTAAATACTCAGGATATTGGCAAACCTTGAGCCAGCTAACTTTTAAAGCAATGTGTATATAGAACAGATTGTTTATTTAAAAAGCAAAGCAATTATTTGATCAGGAGAAGAATAACATTTGGCTTTTTACAAAGCATAATGACACATCCCTCTCAATGGTGCCCTGTGTGTACCTTTTCTCTCCGTCATGTTCAAACTTGATTCGGGCATTCCGCAACTATGGAAGGGAAAAAAAGAAAGCAGAAAACAATTACCTACAGAGCTGATGTGGTACAGGGCTGAGACTAGAGATGAAAAATTTCCAGAAATTTAGAAGTCACGGGGAGAAATGGAAAAACTGGGGATTTGGCTTATAAACAGAGATGAGCGCTCGAATCGGAAACGACTGGACTTAGCTTCAGAGGGAACCTTTACTTCCCCTTTACTTATGAAGAAAGGCTAAAACATTTGGGCCTCTTTAGTCTGGAAAAAAGGCGCTTGAGGGGGGATATGATTGAGACATACAAAATAATGCAGGGTATGAGTAAAGTGGAGAGAGGGAAGCTCTTCTCCCTCTCCCAAAATACCAGAACTAGGGGACATACACTCAAATTGAGGGCTGGGAGAGTAAAAACTGACAAAAGAAAATATTTTTTCACCCAGCGCGTTGTAAGTCTATGGAATTCCCTGCCACACAATGTGGTGATGGCATCTGACCTGGTTGCCTTCAAAAGGGGATCGGACAGATTCCTGGAGGAAAAGTCCATCACAGGTTACAAACCATGATGGAGATGTGTAATCTCCAGGCTTTAAACCAGGGTACTTCAAGGACCAGATGCAGGAGAGTGGTATCATGAGACAGATATCTAGTCTCATGCGCTCCCAAACACATCTGGTAGGGCCGCTGTGAGATACAGGAAGCTGGACTAGATGGGCCTTTGGCTTGATCCAGCATGGCTCTTCTTATGTTCTTATGTACTTTGGGGCCTTGGTGTGACTTTGTTGCTGATACTTACAATCACCCCTCTGACCACAATTTCGGGTGTCCCATCCTCTAGATCAGGTTCTCAACCTGTGGGTCCCCAGATGTTCCTGGACTGCAATTCCCAGAAACCTCTTCTAGCACAGCAAGTGGTAGAGGCTTCTGGGAGTTGCAGTCAAAGAACCTCTGGGGACCCACAGGTTGAGAACCACTGGTCTAGATGTTACGACCATTTTGATTTTTTGTTGACTTACCTTGGGCCACAAATTGGATAAGTGACTGTTTGGGGCTACTGATTCCAGCACTACTCAATGCTAGACAATTCTGGGCGGTGTGGTTTAAAAAAATAAATTCGGTTTTTTCAAGCTGGTACTCTGGACACTATGAGGAATCAATCTAAAGAGACAATTCCTGGATACAGATCCAACCACTGCTCCTGACTGTTGTTGCCAGTATCAAACCTATACTGGAGGGGTCCCCTACAAGCAGGAACTTGAGAGATATTTCTTTACCAACTCTAATCTGGGTTATAAAATGTGATGGCAAAATCCCTGACTGATCCCTGCAGTATGGTTGGTGAGTGGTGTTTCGTTTCATTACGGTGGGCTGGGGAACCCAAGTCTGTTGGCCTTCTGGGATGCCAGTAACTATTGGCCCCCATTCAAAGTGGCTCTTTCAGCTGTTTCTCAGAGGCAATGAAGCTCCCATCTGAGCTTTCTGGGCCACAACAGAGGTGGGAACACATTGAAAATTAATAAGATCTTGTTTCCCTCCCACCAAAAAAGAAAAGGAAAGAAAATCCCCTTACGCTGTAGTCCTACAGTCCACCAATGCAGGGCAATCCAGAGATTCAACTGCCCTGTACACACTGGCAGACACTATTGGAAAACACACCTATTTACTGCAGCTCTATAGTACGAAACTGTTTGACAACACCCATGGTAGGAGCACTCAACAAGTAATAGCTTTTCCAGCACCCAACAAAACGTTACAAGCTTCTGCTTTCCTTCTAACCTCCTTTCTTTTCAGAATGGAAAAAAATAAAATCAAGATTCCCCCACGCCAGAATGACTGTAGCTTCGAAAAATTAGGCACGCACTGCTTGTATCTACAAAGGGGAATCTCTAGATAGGGAGCATGCGACGTCTCTTCTTGAAAACCTCCCTTTTCTTTCACTGGAACTTCAGCCACAGCATGAATGCCAGTTTTCAAGCTCCGTTTCATGCTCCCAAAAAAAGGGAAAAAAAGAAGATTGACGAAATAAAATTGGACCACCATCTATCAGGTCAACTTTGATTTGGATCTCTGCTTTGAGCAAGTGGTTGGACTCGGTCTTGTAGGCCCCTTCAAGTCAATTATTCTTTGATCATCTAGTCCGAGTCTTGTTGAGGAGGTTGCAAGGGAAACTACTGAACTCCCTACCTCTGGCTCCCCAGCCAGAGAGCTAAACCATTAAGCTATCTAGCAGTTCCTGGAAAACGCACCTGATGATACTGCCAAGTTGCTTATGCACAGGGAAAGCCCTGCTGTGCAGTTCCATCAAGAAAAAACAAAAAAAAACCATGTAGTGAGTTTATCTCCTAGATAGATAAAAGACCTCTTGTTTCCATCATGTGGATGATGCATCTCCAGCTAAGTTGCTCAGGAGGAAAAAGGATGGGAGACTTATGATTTAACTCCTGTAGCGGTCACACCGGGTTCATAGTAGCACATTCCCGGACTACCCTGTATAAGAGGGCTGCTGGACACAACACAGCCACTCCGCCCTTAACAACCAACCTGTTTAATGACCGCTCGGACTTGCAACCGCCAGCAGTGGCCAAAGCCACCACCTCATGGCTGCCTCAGGACGCACCTGCAGTTCCAGCCCGCAGGGCCTCTGGGACAAAGTGTCTAACTTGCTTCTGCTTGCCTGCACCTAGCTTTGTGGCGCACTAGTTAAATGCCTGTACTGCAGGGAAAACTGCTCACGACCTGGGATTCAATCCCAGGTAGCAGGCTCAAGGTTCACTCAGCGTTCCTCCGCTGCTTCCGAGGGAGGGGTGTCTCTGTGACCATCACGATGCCTCTGCTGGGGAGGAGAATGACTCAAGCGAGGCAGAACGTGGTCCACCTCCATTTCTATTTTCCCCTCCTTTTTTTTTCTTCTGCTTCTCTGGGGGCCTCCTGGAGAGCCTGCCTGCTTTGGCCTGCCTACAAGGCGGGGGGCAGCCTCAACACACCACACAACCATCCTCCTTATGCTCCTCACTTAACAACCAATCCACTCCGCTATAGGAACGGAACTCCGTTGCTAAGTGAGGAGCGCCGGCACCCAAAGATCCTGCCCCTTGCAAGGAAACCCCAACGTACGGGAAGCAAACATGCCAAGATCAAGGGATCTGACTCTGATGTTGATCTCCTGAAGGAGACAGCTTTCCTTAAGCAGAAATCCATTTATTTATTTTTAATAGCAAGCAGAGCAGGGAGGGCATGGCATGCAGACTGTGCAAAGTTTTCCTATATTGATTCCTACACCATTGATTCACCCAGTCTGGTATTGCTGCAGCTTATTTGGAAGCAGTTCTGTGAATTTTCGGAGTACCCCACCAGCTTTCCCCACCCTATCTAGCAATGCCTGGGACTGAACCAGAAAGCCTTTTTTAGTGCACAGCATGTGCTCTGCCGCAGAGCTGTGAAAAGTCAGTACAATGGTACCTTGCATAAAGGAATTAATTTGTCCCAAATGAAATTCTGTTAAGCAATTTTTCCTTTATGCAAATTTCACAAAGGAATGCACTGAAAACAGAGTAATCCCTAATCGCGACCATTTTTATGTTGTACGGATTCGCCCCATAGGCGATTCTGTTAAACAAATTTCCCCTATCTCTGGAATATTTTATGTTGTACAGATTTTATGTTTTACAAACCATTTGTTATACGAGGGTCCACTGCATTTGAGACTACAATTCCCAGAATTCCCCAGCTGGCACAGCCTCTGACTACCGTCTTCCCCCTTCTTCTAGCCCGGTGGATTCCAACTCTGAGTCACCCAGGTGTTCTTGGACTGCAATTCCCAGAATCCTTCGCCACCAGCCATGCCAGCCGGGGTTTCTGGGAGTTGTAGTCCAAGAGCTACCCAAGGTTAGGCACCACTATTCGATGTTGCATCCTATGGCTTTCCTGATTCTGGCTGCAAACAGTGAAAAGTGTACAAATTAAGCAAAGGCCATGGAGGTAAGCGATATGGGCCAATTTTAGAATTCAGGGGTATATAAGCATGACATGGTTCCTACGGCTGAGCCAGAGAGAGAGCTTCAGATACCCACACCCCAATCTGAGGCATATTTTTTTTTCCTGTGGAGGCCAGCAACCATGTTTAGGAACAATTTACAGCTGGACCTGGGCAAAACACTCGTGTAAAGCAGCCCCAGAAGAGAGGGGGAGAGAAGAATGACTGCATCCTTTTTGTGCGGAATGAAACAATCCCGACAACAGTGACCTCCTCTGGCCGAGGGCCAAGGCAAACAGACCAGCCGCCTCACATAACGGGACTTGGCCGGCAAGGAGAGAAATACTAGCAGAGCCAGATGCTTCAGGGGGAAAAAGAAAGAAAGAAAGAAAGAAAGAAAGAAAGAAAGAAAGAAAGAAAGAAAGAAAGAAAGAAAGAAAGAAAGAAAGAAAGAAAACTTCATGGGTCTTCAGCCTCCCCGCACTCAAGTATAACTTGTTAGGAAAACAGCCATTTGGGAAAGAACCCCCGCTTCTCTACCATCTACGCGCAACCCCAAAAAAAAAATCAGCTCTGGGAAAATGAAGGAAAAATAAAACCCAACCAGTCTACGTTGAGTTTGAACCACCCGTCCTTGATTTCACTGGAAACAAAAAGATCCTCCAACTGTGAAAGCTAATTCTGAAGGAACCACCGCCACTACCCTTGGCAGGCTGGTCGTGTCCGACTCTACGGGCGGTGCTCATCTCCGTTTTCAAGCCAAAGAGCCAGTGTTGTGCAAGTCCGTGGACACGTGGCCGGCATGGCTCACCACATTTCTGTGCACGTAACACTGTTCACCTTCCCGCTTTTTACGGCGGTACCTGTTTATCTACTTGCATTTACATGCTTTCGAACTGCTTGGTTAGCAGGAGCTGGGATTAACAAGCGGGAGCTTGCTCCGCTGCATGGCACCTGGGATACCAACTGCCAAGCCACTGACTTTGCAGCTGACAGTTTCAGCGCTCTAGCCTGCTGAGCCACTATGCCTCATGACCTCGTTAGGAGGCCATGAACTCAAAAAAGCCCCTAGAAGACAGAGCGACAAATGGGCATCCTGAATCATTTCTTTTAATGTCAGAGACGCAAGCTGCCCTTGCCAGCTGGTCTCGTTCTCCTACTAACATAATCACCGCATATTCTTTCCATGTGTAGTCCCCAGCTGAGGAAGTACCTGCAGAACAATACCTTCACCCTCACTTTGATTTTCAATTTCAAATGATAAATGAATGAAGAAGCACATTAAGGTCCTTGCCAACTTCCTCTAGGGATAATTCCCATATGGCTGTTCCGGTGGGGTCAATCCACATAGTGAGTCCATCCATCCATCCATCCATCCATCCATCCATCCATCCATCCATCCATGCAAATGAATTGATATTCTGTTCTGGGGTTTTAAGGATTCTGCATGTGGAGCTTATTCTATGTTATGGATACCCAACTCAGTTGCGGAAGATGTCCTGGAGTTTTGTCTGAATGAGAATTCCAGGAGGCACTTGAACTTTGCAATTACCGTATTTATCGGCGTATAACACGCACAGGCGTATAACACGCACCTTCATTTTAAGAGGGAAATTTTAGGAAAATTTTTTCAAATAAAGAACTTTGAAGCAAAATAAGGGTAGCTCAGAACTTTTTTTTTATTAATTATATCCTTTCCTTCCTTCCTTTCTTCCCTTCTTCTTTCCTTCCCTCCTCCTCTCCCTTCTTTCTTTCTTTCTTTCTTTCTTTCTTTCATTCTTTTTTTCTTTCCTCCCCCCTCCTCCCTCTCTCCTCCTCTTTCTCTCTCTCTCTCTCTTTCTCTCCTTCCATCCCCCCTCCCACTTTGAAGAGCCAGAAAGGGGGCGAGGGAGATGAAACGGGCTCACGTCCTGAGGGGAGCGGACAGCGGCGCCTCAGCTTCCAACCCAGGCGGCGATGGTGGGGGGCGTCGGCGGCAGAAGCGATGGCGGGGGGCAGGGCGGGGTGATTGTTTCTGGTGGCAGCAATGGCGGGGTGACTGCGGGGGTTGTGGCAGCGGCGGCGTGGTGCATGGCGGGGCGGGGTGATTGCCAGGGGTCGCGGCATTTTGTTACTTGTTAATACTGTAAAAACATTAAAGAACATACATCAAGAACAGCCATGCTGGAACAGGCCACAGCCCCATCCAGCCCAGCATTTTGTTGCTGTCTGGAACAGGCCACAGCTCATCCAGCCCAGTATTCTGTCTCACACAGTGCCTCACCATTTGCTGCAGGGTATTCCCAAGCAGATGTCTTCACCTGCTTATGAATCCCCGCAAATGGCATTGAGAGATATCCTGCCTATCTCTCCAACCCAGAGGTTGTCCTTAGGCATCCATAATGATAGCCATGGATACCCTTGTTCTCCATGAACTTGTCCAATCCTTTCTTAAAACTGTCAAGGCTGACAGCTGTCACCACTTCTTCTGGCAGAGAGTTCCACAGACCAGAGATCCTTTGGGTGAGAAAGTACTTTCTCTTATTTGTTTGAGATCTAGCACCCAAAAGTTTCATGGAGTGCCCCCTAGTTCTAGTGTTGTGCAATAGGGAAAACAGTTTTTCCTTATCTACTTTGTCCACACCGTGTATGATTTTATAAACTTCAATCAGGTCACCTCTTAGGCGCCGTCGTTCAAGGGTGAAGAGGCCCAGCCGCTGCAGCCTCAGATGGTAAGGAAGGTGTTCCAGTCCCCGAATCATTCTGGTTGCCCTCCTCTGCACTTGGAGGTTGCCCTCCAACTGCTTGTGTTGTCTGTTGTATCACTGAATAAGAATATCCTCTTTTTGGGAGACTGTGTTTACAAGGTTCATGGACAGAGGTCTAAGCAAACAAACAGCCCCACAGAACTTGAAAGGGTTACATGTGCAAAGCACATGTGCTCTACTGTAGGTCTCCCTTTCCTCCTATGAAGCTGCAACCTCTATGTGCAGAAATTGTGACCAGTCCTGGCCTCCCAAGCATGCAGCTGGAAAAGACTGCTTCCTCAGCCAGAAGCTCCTGGCTAATTCCCTCCTTCCTCCTAAGGCCATCACGGGAGTTGCAACTGGATCTGTAGCAAACCCGGGGCCTCCTCGCCAAAGAACGACTTAAGGTGGGTGGGTGGCAAAGTCCAGCTGCAGAGGGCAATTAGAAATGTATGTGGACACGCTGTCCAGGCAAGAACATCTTGTTACAGTGTGGTGAACTTCCATCACTGGGCAAGGGCAGCCGCTTGTCGGACAAACCCCAGGAGGCATGGGCGTGGGCCGGGACGTCTCAGAAGTGTGTGGTACCCGAGTCACTGTCTGCGTGGATGATGGGGAGATAATTTTCTTCCGAGTCTGTAGGACTTAGGTCAGGCATGTCCAAACTTCGGCCCTCCAGATGTTTTGGACCACAACTCCCACAGTCCTGTGTCATTGGCAATCTAAGCTTAGAATTCTGGGAGTTGTGGTCCAAAACATCAGGAGGGCTGAAGTTTGGACATGCCAGGTGCATATGTTAAGGCAAATGCCTTAAGATCATGCCTTCACTAGGAAGGACACTGTGGAAAACGCGTGCTGAGCTTCTCTTAATTTCACTAGGATGCCACGGGTTGAGAAATGGGTATATAAGGCACACAACTGCAAAGAACAGAGAAAGAGCAGCAAGTATATTGCAGTTCCACTGCAAACATGAACATCGTCCTATGGATTTTATTTCTCAGTAATCATGTTCATCTTAATTTTCCCCAAACCCTACTTTTATAAATAAAACTGCAGCCTTTAAAAAGTGAAAACATCTTTAGAAAGCGAGAAGTCTTCAAGGGCAGGACAAAAAAAAAAGCCGCCATCTTGATTCCTGCAGCAGCCAAGCAGAGGCCTATAAGAAGAGCAAGCTCCCCTCCAGCTGTTGTGTGTGTGTGTGTGTTTTGTGCTATCACATCAGAACAGACTTGTAGTGGCCCTAATAGGGCTGCCAGGGCAAGTGAGGGATTTGAGGAGTGGTTTCACCCATTCCACTCCCACCGGTGAATTTCTGTGACTCAGTGGGGATTTGAACCCTGTTCTGCTGAGTCCTAGTTCATCACTCTATCCGGGACACCATACTGGGAACCCTACTGCTGTTGATCTCCCTCAATGAATATTCAAAAGGGCTGCTGCATCTCCGGATTTGTGTACGTATCGGTCTTATGTGTATGTGCCTGCCCTTCTAGCCATCAAAACTACTAGCCATGGAGAAGATCTCATCAAAAGACAAGGAGAAGAAGCACATCATAGCTAGTTCAATGCAATCTCAGAATCACGGCTAAAGACCCCTGCCTTTTTTTCAAAAGGAATACAAGAAGTAAGCATGCTTGCCCCACTGGAGCTAACCGCTCCCCCCCCCCAAAAAAAAACCCCATGGCAACTTCTATTATGATGTATGTTTGCACAAGCTCATGTGGGTGTTTATGCACGTGCACACACACACCCCACACACACACTCGGAAAATCCAGCACATCTCTACTTTAATGCGCCTTCAACGCTGGCTGGTTTCGTTTAGGAGAAATGTTGGGAAATCGGGGGGGGGGGGACCCAACCCTCCAAAAAAAAAATCACAAAGCCTCTCTGAATGAGGTGAATCATGAACTCATGCAGCATTCCCTTAAGAACTGGCTGCTGTTTATAATAAAACACAGAGCCGGCAGTGGACTGGACAAAACGTCCCAGAGAATGAAGCAAACATTTTCAGCGTGCAGCTGGCCACAGCTAGAAAGAAGGAAAGCCAAGTTTTATGGGTACCAAGAAGCCCAGGTCCAGACACAGAAATTCACTATTTTGGGTCTTCATTGTCACTTAATTTCCTACTGTTTGGAAAAGCTAAGTTTCTGGAACACAGTTCGTGGAACTCACCAGGTACCATGGGTACTAACAATACTAATACTAATATTATTTTATTTATTTATTTATTTATTTATTTTCATATTTATATACTGCACCTATTCCCAAACATGGGACTCAGGGCAGTTCACAACAGACAATATAAAACAGTTTTAAAAGTCAGAACATCACCTAAGCAAAGAAAGCACAGAGTAAATACAGTCAGGCGGGCCAGAACTGCGAACAGGAGGGCCGAGGGAAAACAAAAACTAATCGGTGCCAAAGGCTTCCCGAAAGAGTAGCGTCTTTAGATTTTTCCTGAATGACGCTAATGATGGGGCCTGCCGTAACTCGCTCGGAAGTTTGTTCCAAAGAGTAGGCGCCATATTATTGTTGTTTTATTATTATTATTGTTTTATTAAAGAGTATTGTTGTTTATGAAGATATGCATAAACTTAATGTAAGAACACACTTGTGTGCACTCGCATAAATGTGTATTGCTGACATTAAAAAGCATTGGGAACTGCAGTTGGCCAGATGGCAAGTAATAGCTAGGCATTATCAAGGTATTATATGTCTTTTCATTGAATTGTACTGGCTGTTGGACTGTTTCCTGGTTCAATTACGGATGTTACCATTAAAGCCTGAAATGGCTTTAAAGCCTTAAATAATCCATGACCTGGCTACTTAAGGTTTGGGGCTTCATTTGAACCTTGTTCGGTGATTGCAGCAGGTGCAGAATGCGGTGGCCAGATTGGTGGTTGGTTTGACCGCATCACCGCAATTCTGTCTTGCCTGCACTGGCTGCCCATTGCCTCCCGAATAAGGTTCAAGATGTTGGTTTTAGTTTACAAAACCCTACATAGCTTGGGACCTCAATATCTGACAGAGCATATCTCCCAAAGGTTAGAGCTGTCCAGACCCACCAGAGCCTCATTGGCCTTCTCGCTTCGGGTGGCCACCCCCAGGGAGGCTGTAAAGTTGCACCTCACAATCGGTCCTTCTTGGTGTTTGGCCCCTCCATGTGGAATAAACTGCCCACAGAGATGCACCTGGCCCCTTCCTTCACAGCCTTTAAGAAATTATTAATAACGTGGCTGCTCAAACCAGCTTATGGCAAGCGCTAATGTCTGTTTGTGCCCCTTGTGATTCGTTTGTTTTCTGTTAGTACAGTATTTGTTTGTGCCTCTTGCCAGATTCTTCCCCTTATTTTTTTTTTTTTTTTATGTTCCCTTTTAAGCTACCTAGATGCCCTAATCACATCCGATCTCGCTTGATTTTGGAAGCTAAGCAGGGTCGGCCCTGGTTAGTACTTGGATGGGAGACCACCAGGGAATACCAGGTGCTGTAGGGCGCCTGGAGTAGGAACTGGCAAACCACTCCAGTATTCCTGCCAAGAAAACTCCATGGACATGGAGTCACGAAGAGTCGGTCACGACTGTGACAACACAACACACATCAGACCGAAGAAGCTGTTTGGATGAATAGCGAAACGTTTCTATCTCTCAAAAAAAGAAGTCCAGTAGCCAGGACTCAACTTCCAGATAAACTCACCTGGGTGACTGAGAATCTTCACAGACACAACACACATGTTCCCTTTTGATTTGTATTGGGGTGTTTTTAATTGTTTGTTGCTTTGCTTGTACACTGCCCGAAATTCCCTTGGGAAAATCGGTGCGGTACATAAGCTTAAAAATAAATAAATAAATAAATAAATAAATAAATAAATAAATAAATAAATAAATAAATAAATGTGCCAGCAAGTCAATTCTGACTGAGGGCAATGCTTTTTCAGGGATTCCAAGGTACAGAATATTCAGAAGCAGCTTCTTATTCTCTTCTTCTGGGGGTGCCCTGGGGATTGAGAAGCATGTCCAAGGCCACACAGTGTTTGTGTGTGGGGGAATCGAACTCCCAAACTCTGCTCCACAACCCGACACTAAACCACATGAACTATCCAGCCAGCTGCGACTGGCTAACAAATTCCAAATTATAGTTAAAATTAGTAAAATGTCCAAGTCCTGAAACATTAGACAGTTTCAGAGTCTGAGTACAGAGTTGTACCAAAGGTTGCACTGCATAACTTAAACGTCTAGTCAAAACATTTTTAATTTTATAGAACTACAGTGGACCCCTGTATAACAAACAGTTTGTATAACATAAAATCTGTGCAACATAAAAAATTCCGGAGATAGGGGAAATTTGCTTAACAGAATCGCCTATGGGGCAAATCTGTAGAACATAAAAATGGTCACGATTAGGGACTACTCTGTTTTCAATGTGTTCCTATGGGAACACATTGCTTAACATAATTTCATTTGGAACAAATTAATTTTAATTCCTTTATACAAGGTACCACTGTATCACGAAAATATAAGCACGTACGCAGTCTCTAGCCAAAACGTCAACATTATATTCACTAAACGAGCCTTGTGGTGCAGTGTTTCAATGCCTGTACTGTGGCTAAAACTGTGCTCACGGCCTGGGGTTCAATCTTAGGTAGCTGGCTCATTGTTGACTCAGCCTTCCATCCTTCCGAGGTTGGTAAAATGAGTACCCAGCTTGCTGGTGGGGAGACAATGCGTAGCCTGCATTATTGAATTGTAAACCACCCAGAGAGTGCTTTAAGTGCTATGAGGTGGGATATAAGCAGAACACTTTAAATAAACAGTCTCTTAAAAGAAAAGAATACAAATTTACTGTCAAATCCACTGGATTTTTTTTTCCAATGACAACAGCCAGGTACCACTCAAAGCAAATGACACACAACCACAAAGTAAACCTATCATTTTTTGCAAGTAAATTAGGTGCTCTATGTCTTATTTGGGATTTCTTCCTGTTCGCTCCAATTTGAAGTTTACGTTGTCTGTGTGGAGTTGACGAAACTGTAGGTTTTTTAAGAGGTCCCAGTCTTTCACCTGATGTACAAAATAATACAACTGGAATGGTACATTCCCCACCCCACCGACCTAACACTTAGGATATGGTATGAAAGGCAAATAGTCATACGAGAATAACCCCTTAATAAACACGATAACCTTAACCCTAACCCTAACCCTCCAATAGAAATCTACTCTAAATGATTCTCAGCAGTTACCTTATGCATTATGAATTGTGCACTTGTATCTGCCAAAAATGTGTTTTCCTCTCAGGCAATCCATGACCAAAGCAAACAAGCTAAGCCACAGGGAAAAGACATCTGTGAGACAGCTCCGTGGGTTGGTCTCGGCTCTCTAGCCAGAGGCTGGGAATTTAATTCCCCCCACGGTGCCTTCTTGAGAGGGCCTGGACTTCATGATCCATAAGGTACATCTGGAGTTCTAAGATTATTATAGTATGCCCCAGGTTATGAACAGCTGTCCGTTCATATTCTGACTCTTGCTGGGCAATTCCAAAGTAACTGCCCGCAAGCAAAAAGTAATATTTCACCAGCTTTTGCCTGTGTACTGGAGGAGCTCCTTAGAGATAAAACTCACCTGTTTGTTGGAATGGACATGGTTTTTGTTCCTGTTACTGTCCAGGAGGCCTCCGCATTTGCCCAAGGCAGCAAGATCCTTCATAATCGAGTTGATAGCTGCCTCTTCGTCTGCAAAAAATAGCAAGCAACATAAAGTTGAACATTTGGAGACGATTGGGACACCTCCAAGATATTGCATTTCGCAACACTTTGAGAGGATGCAGCCTTTCCTCAATACTAGCAGTTGGTTGGAAGATCGTTAACAGAGAGTGATGCAATGTTCATAAAGCAAAAATCAAAATTACTAGTAGAGGGGAAGAGAATTTGCCCCCGTCTACAACTAGAATGGAATGTGTTTAATCAGAACACTTCGTGTTGTTAAGACAGTTGCATGACATGGCTGCTCATTCTGGTTGCACCATGGTAGTGGGTCACCTACACAAGTAGATGTTGGCAAATAGCAGGGAGCAAACAAAGAAAAGAAAACAGGAAACTGGCATTTCCAGTCAATGAAAGAATCCCTCACCCCTCAGCTGCCAGAATGGAGCAGCCTAGTCCTCTAACTACTGGACTTTACTCCCCTATAAGAAGCCATCATTATTCCATCACTGCTGAAACAACCAAGGGAAAGAGGGCTCCCTCACCCCAACACTCTAGAAGAGAAAAATAAGAGAATCCACACCAGATGGAAACATATTTATTTTATACCTGGAAATGCCATCTCTTCCTATACTTGCCCTGTTGCTTTATCAATGTTAAACTAGTCATAACGTAGGGCTGGTTTGATTAAATAGAATCCTTGTCTTTAATGACCTGCAAATACATTTCTCTTCCTTGTCTCAGCAGATTGGTTAAGTGACTAGCAAGAGAGGTATTAAGGGTCATTTTTCCTCCAAACCCCAGAGCATTTTCTCTCTCTTTCATATGGTTTGGTTCTCTCCCAGCAAAACCAGCAAGCTACTCCTCCGGACAGTCCCCACTTCCAGGCATGTTAAAAATGACACAAAAGCATGCTTTCACAAGATTGAGGGATCCACTCTTCTGGCCCATTCCCTTTCAAACACACCCATACCCACATGCACTCGAGTGCGCGCACACACACACACACACACACACACACACACACACACACACACGTTGGAGAAAGCAGCTGCCGCCCCAGTGCAACAAGAGTTGACATCACCGCTTGCAAAGTCGTCACGCACACAGCTCCGTTCGCCAAATGTCTTGCGCAGGAGCTGGTGCTCGTGGCGCTGGAGATCCCCACCAAAAGGCTTCCCTGGAAGGGTGGAGCGCACTCCGTGAGCAAGCAGCCAAGCCAAGTTCAATCATGGCCTGGATCCGTGGTCAGGCTTAAGTGGAACGCCTCTTGAGAGTTATCTGATTCAGCAGAGCAAAGTTGCTCTGTTCTCTGCATCTCCTGCTTTGCAGCTCTTTCCGGGGAAGAGAAAACAGCTTAGGTGGCCTTGAATAACAAGGAATGCAAACTGAACGCTACAAAGAAACAGCAATACCCCGCCAGCAACCCCTGAAGTCCTTCAGACGAACACAGCAGCGCTTTGGGCTGTGCAGGGCAAACAACATGACTGAGCAGCACTGGTGCAGTTATCAGAAGACAGTCTGCCACAATTACAGGCAACACATTCCAGAACAGGCTTCCTAGAACCAGGTGTGGTCCATGGATGCTAACTAGGGTCAAGGCAGAGGAAGACGCTAAAACAAGGGGGAAAGCTGTGTATTAGGCCGGAAAGAGGCAGCACTAGAATCTGGCTAAGAAAGTTACACACCTCGAAGCCAGAAAACAGCACAACCCGGTCACTGGCATAACTCAGGTCTGTATACTGCCGTTTTCGTTGTTGTTATGGGCTGTCACGTCACAACAGATGTATAACAAAGCTATGAATGAGTAATCTCCAGAGTGTTTGGTTATTACCAGCCCTGCTAAGCTCTTGTAAACCCAAGCCTGAGGCGTTTTGTATGAATTCAGTCCATCTCATGGTGCTGCTCATACACCAGGAATATCAGGATTCAGTTCCCTCACACAGACACACAGACACAGAGAAGTTCCTTGGCCTTACAGTGGCAGATTAATAGTTTGCAGGAAATGGCTGATGACGCCCACCATAATGCCGGGAGAACATGTCCATCATGTGTCAGCGGAGATATCTCCCTATGCAAAAGTGTTCCCTTACCAAAGCTCCCACCTGCACTGTGATATGTCACAGCATGGATGCAAGGCATCCCACCTCTGTGAGAACTAGAGTTTGCCCACTTGATGTGAGGGTCAGCAATAGAGATGGGCATGAGATCCCAGTCTGGCATGTTTCATTTACCATCCGTACAGCTGGTCCATAGTTGGATACTCTGGCCCCTTGGTTGGGCGCCAACTCAAGGGCAAGAGACAATATATTTTTTTTTACCCAGCGTGTTGTTAGTCTGTGGAACTCCCTGCCAAAGGATGTGGTGATAACATCTGACCTGGATGCCTTCAAAAGGGGATTGGACAGATTCCTGGAGGAAACATTCATCACAGGTTGCAAACCATGATGGAGATGTGTCATCTCCAGGCTTAAAACCAGGGTACTTCAAGGGCCAGATGCAGGGGAGTGGTAGCAAGAGACAGAGATCTAGTCTCGTGCACTCCCAGAGGCATCTGGTGGGACCACTGTGAGATACAGGAAGCTGGACTAGATGGGCCTTTGGCCTGATCCAGCAGGGCTCTTCTTATGTTCTTATGTTCTTATGCTGGTTTCCATGCCCTGCCTTCTCTGGGTGTTGCCAGAGCACCAGACCATAGATTAGCTGTGCAGCCATTGGCCGAACCAGCATGAATGATTGATTTGTGCCCATCTTTAGTCAAGAGCATTGTTGGAAGAAAGAGGTGGAATCCGTCTGAAGATTGATCCTCTTATTAGTTACCTGCCTGGGGATTCAGTAGCACCCCACTCCACTGCCTAAGAGTAATTTCAGGGAACCTAAAACCATTTTTACTCTTTCCTTGTTTCTGCACACATCCTGCTTTGGTGACAAATGAAGCCCTATTGAGTGTGGGAACCTGTTTTTCCCCCAGGAACAGACTACTAAGAGCCCAGTCTTCCACCTTTCAATGACTACACCTTCTCTTCTGCAGGGTTGTATGTGCCTTGCTGAGTGGCCTCATTCCAGAAGGGTTGCAGACACATCCAGAAGGAGGATGTGAATTTATGACAGAACAAAGAGGGGAACCAAAACTGACCGATTCCCTTATTTTGGTTCCCTGGCAGGGATAAAAATAAAACTGAGGCGAGTGATCTCAGCACGGCTGAGGATCATTTCTCTGATGTGGAGTCCACTTTAGGACTAAACCAGGGGTCCTCAAAGTTTTCAAACAGCGGGCCGGTCCACCACGCCCCAGACACCACTGGGGGCTGGACCACAGTTTTAAAAAAAAGGCTGACATGGAAAAAAAGGGGGGAGGGAGGGGCAAGTGGGCTCCACTAGCCCCACTAGCCAGCATGCTGATCATCTGGGCGGTAGTTGGGGGGAGTGGAAGAAGTGACATAGCCCACTGCTTTGAACTGCCTCAGCAATAGAAGCAGCTGTGGAGGCTGGCTTGCTTGCAAAGCAGGGGGTAGGTGGGGGGTTAAAATTGGTCCCAGGGGCCATATTTAGGACCTTGGGGGCCGCATCCGGCCCCGGGGCCTTAGGTTGAGGACCCCTGGACTAAACTCTCAAAGGGGCAGGACTAAAAGCTAGGGTTGTGGACAAGGAGGTTAATTTCCATATTTACTGTTTCTCTATATTATTATACCACAGGGTGCACATTAACCATTTCTAAACTGTAGAAATTACACGTTATCTTGGGAATGTGGTTCTGTGAATGTGTGTGTTTAGCTAAAGTAAACACAGATATGGGATTCTTAGTAGTATATCAACAAGATAACTAGGAACTTAATCCCTACACAGTCCCTTTTCAGACAGAATTTGTGGATGGTGCATTTAGCAACCCCCTCTGTATATACATTGGACCCTTGTATAACAAACACCTTGTATAACATAAAATCTGTACAACATAAAAAGTTCCGGAGATAGGGGAAATTTGCTTAACATAATCGCCTGTGGGGAGAATCTGTACAACATAAAAATGGGATTACTCCATTTTCAATGCATTCCTATGGGAATTTGTATAAAGGGAAATTTGCTTAACATAATTTTATTTGGAACGAATTAATTCCTTTATACAAGGTACCACTGTACAGTATATACATATACATATATACACTTGTATGCACACACACACACACAATCTGTTTATATATATAATCAAAGGCATCTTTCCCTTCCCAAATGTCACACCACTTTGTGACGCATTCTCGAGAATTCATTCAATTCTCTCCTGAAACTAGATAACCCTCCTTAGTCCGAACCATTTCCCCCCACCCCAGACCTGAAAGAGGAACATTTACAAAACGCAAGATTAAATCTTGAAAATGGATTGGCTGTTGCAAACACCAAGTCCTAATTTTTTGTTCCACTTCTACAAAATCCTATTTTTTTCATACCTTGCTGTCATGAGAGAGAAAGACAATAACAGAACAAGGTGACCGTGGCTTAAAGTGGTGTGTGTCTTTGTGTTTTTTTACTACAGTTCCCAGAGCTGCCCAGGTACAGGGCAACAGTCGTGCGGTCTAGCAATTCTGAGAGATATAGTTTGAAAATAAACAAACAAAAATACAAATATGCACACTTGCAACTGCTATTGACCCTTGCTTGTCCATCATTTTTATACACATCCAAGCTTGCTTTTAGTGCTAGTCTAAGGGCCTTTTCACACGACCCCTAAGATCCGCTGGCCACTTAAATTCGGACCAGGGATCTTGGGGGTTCGTTGCTCTTCCTGCGTCCCCACCCCTCCGCACTTCCTTGCCCCTGTCTGCATGAGGGGAGGGAGGAAGAAAGAGAGGAAAAATGCAGGCTCACCTCCAAAGCTGCCCGGAGCCCTGTCCTCCTGATTCCTTCTCTTCTGTTTTTTTTTTTTTTGCCCCCGCCCCTTCTCTTAAAGGGCCGGAGGCAAAAACAACAAACAGAAGTGAGGAGAGCCCCGCACTCACCAGATTAAATCCAGACCTGGGGATTTTCATCCTTCTAAAGCAGGTACAAGAAAAGTGTGCTGGGACACGCTTAGGTGGGCGTGGTCGCACTTAATTTCCTGCAAACTCCGGAGCTGGTGGGGAAACAATTGTAAGCTCCGGAGCTGGCAGCCATTTGCTGCGGAGTTTAGGGGTCGTGTACAAAGGGCCTAAGTATGTCTACTTGGAAATATACCTACAGTTCTTTCAAATCTACATCGGACAGCAGCTTTGAGCCACTTCCTTCATGCTATGCGGTGACCCTTATCCAAACTCCTACTGCATCATGCAATGAAAGGCCTAATGTAGAATCAATCTGAAAGTCAGAACCCCAGAGATCTTTGATGTACTTTTCACTTCAGGGGTTATTGCAGAGGTATCAAGGTGTAGGATGTTCCCACTGGAGGTAGCCCTGAGAGCCATAAGACCAATGCCTCAGTACCCCAAAGAAGCCCTACCACCTAGTGGACGTGTCTTTTGGAGAAACCACGAAGTTAAAAACAAAGCCCCCATCCCCTTTCATCCAAAACTTTCATCTATCACTTTTCATCCGAAGAGAGCGAAAACCATCAAAACAACAGCCATGAGAAACAGAAACATGGACGGACCAAATGCACACGCAACTGATGTTATTGCCAGTGAATAGGGTTACAGCTGCTCCTCCCCTCAACAGCCATCAATGGACAATCCCCCGAAACAATGTCAGTGGTTTATTTTGTTCAACTCAATTCTGACTTGTTTCCTGCCTTTCTGTCAGTACTGGCACCCACTGCCGCTTAAAACACGATTACACAGATCTCCCACTGAAAACACAATGGTTGAACTCCTGTAGTCAGGCACAGTTAAAGAAGACCCACAGGATCAGTGGAACTTAAAGAGGATCCTCATTGATTCTGCTGGCCAACCCTAGTTGTGACCTTCTGTTGGATTTCAGCCAGCAACTTGTCATATTAGAAGGTATTAAACAAAACTACCTCAAAGATCGAATCTTGCAGTATGAGCCTGCTTGGGTGCTAAGGTCATCAGGAGAGATCTATCTCTCCATCCCGCCACCTTCACAGGTACGTCTCAGAAGAACCCATGAAAGGGCCTTCTCCGTTGCTGCTCCCAGACTTTGGAACTCCCTCCCACTGGAGGCCAGGACTGCCCCGTTTCTGCTGTCTTTCCGGAAACAGGCAAAGACCTTCTTTTTCAGGCAAGCTTTCCCTTAATGATGGACTAACCTACTATGTGACTTTTATATGAATTACCATGCATGATTGCATTCACTGATTTCATAAGGACACCAGGGTTGTCCATGTTACTTTCCACCCTTCATAATGGATTTTTCTTTTCTTTCTGCGTGATCTTTGATGCTCTAATGTTACCTTTTAATGTTCTAAGATGCCTTTTCTAATTTCCTGTTCTTATCTTGAATATGTTTTAAATGTTCTGGGCTCTATATTGTCCCTCATTATTGTAAGCCACGGGTCCTTTTCCAAGAAGAAATGTGGGGCAAAAATATTCAAAATAAATAAAAATTAAAAATTATCATATTAAAACAGCCACCACATTCAGAGCAATTTTAAAACACGGAGGAAGGAACACAGCATTAACAGCCTGCACTAAAAGCTCCTTGGGATCCTACCTCAGTAGAAAGACATCTGTCTGGAAGGACAAGGGGGGGGGCTGGGTTGTACCCCTCTTGGAACTGACTGATGCAACCTAGGGGCAGCCACTGAGAAGGCCCTGTCATATCTTCACCAAGGTACCTCACTTGGTGGTGAGACCAAGAAAAGGGCTTCCTTCTAGGATAACACCCAGGCAGGCTTCACATGGAGAAGTGTGGTCCTTTAAGAGCTCTTAATATAGCTTCCGTTCACTCCTGAGCCGTAGTGGCAAATAACCTAATAGAAGCTGGAGTATCAAACATCCAGAAATTGTCTTCTTCATTCACACAACCTGAAGTTGGCTATTAGGGACAGGCATTTTATTTTGGAACCAGTAGGTTACGAAATGAACCATGCGAGCCCAGGTGGTCCTCGGAACCGTCTGATACACGCTGAGCCAATTGCTTTACCTTTTTCTGTCTCACACAGGGTTAAAATCCAACGAGGAAGCATGCTGCGGCACCATCTGTGCTAGATCTGTGATGCTGGCCAATCAGGAGCTGGGCAAGGACAGGCATCATCCCGCCTCCCTCTCTGACTAGCCAGCAGCACAAAGCAGGAAAGATGACCTCGCAGCGTGCATCCTTGTTGGATTTGAACCCTACGCGAGACAGAGAAAGGTAAAGCAATTGGATCTGCATGTATCAGCTGGTTCTGAGGATCACCTGGGCTCGCATGATTCGTTTTGTAACCTACTGGTTCCAAAACGAAATGCCCATCCCTATTGGCTATCATTGCTATCATGAAGTTGACTGTTCAAATACATTCTCTTAATGAAAACTGAGCTACACTCTTCTCAGGTCAAAAAATTCATGAGCTGCAAAATCCCAAAAGAGCAACAGTACTTCAGTTAGCTCAGAGTTCAAGCTGTAAGCTACAGAACCCTGCATCTGATCCATGCAAACGTCTGAGTTCAACCCACGACCACTGGCCTTCGTCCCTGCCAGCACGTCAACTGCTCTAATCCTGTTTATGACTGTTGATGTTCCGCCCTGGAAGAAAACAAAATCCAGAGAGGAGTTTGCATTCGTAGGTCGATGCCACAGTTTGGAAGCCAGATGAGAAAATGACTACAAGAAACAGGATCCCATCAGACCACCCAAACAGCTTAGCTGTCAAATGTGGAAGAATTAAGGAGAGACAGAGGACTAACTCTGCAACGTTCAGATGGTCTAGACTGCCCTGTTATTGTTGGCTTTGCTAGGAGGCTATTAGTTAGAAGAAATTTGCAAGAGGTTCCAAGGAGATTTTTCCATCCACAGTGAGAAAGGAGGGGGAGATTGGTAGAACAGATAGGATGGAAAACGGCAGCAGAGCCAATATAGTATAGGGTATTTTTATAATATATAGTTTAAAGATTATACAGAAGGACCACCTGGAAATGGCAGAACAGATAGGATGAAAAGGGCGGCAGAGCCAGTATAGTATAGGGTATTTTTATAATGTATAGTTTAAAGATTTTACAGAAAGACCACCTGGAAGTTGTGGTGTGCACATAGATGCACGTATGTACACAAATGTGTGTACATGCGTACCACCCACTGAGAGAGTGAGAGAGGACCACCTGCGAAGTTGATACAACTTTGCAAATAAAAATAGGCTCTGTAGATGAGAGATTCTTAGGAACCTGAAGTAGAATGTCAAGTCATTACTGAACCCATGTCTCAGCAAAAAAAAAAAAATAAAGTGAGGGTCATTCTGTGGTCAAACTCACAGCCTTGGCTATTTATGGTTTTTAAAAGTAAACACAGACTTCTAAGGTGTTGGATTTACACAAGCGTTCTCCTGGCTGGCTACTGCAACAGCAAACAGGAGTCGGCATGGCTCAAATTACGGATTTTGGTTCTTAGTTCCTATTTCGCCAATGATGTTTCAGCCACAGTGGCAACAGTGATAAAAGGGGTCTGGAAACAAACCAGTGTGACCTGTACCTTTCTCTTTAGGTAAGCTTTCCCTGAATGGTGGTCTACCTATTACTGTATGTGTCTTTTATTTGAATCTACAGGATCACATAGACTTTGTGTTTATCACTAATTATAACCTATTATTATTTACATTGACACTATGTTTTCAATGTCCGTTTCCATCACTCATAACTTTACATGGAACTTTACTCCCCTTTAATTCCTCACGTTCTCTTGTAGCTTTAATTGTAATATTATTGCTTTAAGGTGTCCCTCAATTCCCTGTTCTCAATACTTGAACATGTCTTAATTGTACTGGACTGTATATTATTCCTCATTCTGTAAGCTGCCTTGGGTCCTTTTTCCAAGGAGAAAAGGAGGATAAAAATACTCTAAAATAAAATAATTAAATAAATACCGGTTGTACAGCAGCCTTCCGATGGAAAGCTAAGGGACTCCCAGTGGGTCGCCAGCTTAGGATTCATGTGAATAAGGGGAGAGATTTCTGACTCTATGAAAGAGCAGGAATGCACATCTCCTTCTTTGGAAGATTTTAAGCAGAGGCTGGATGGCTATCAGTCAGAAATACTATGGTGGGGGTTCCAGCATGGCAAGGGGTTGGACTGGATGGCCCTTGAGGTCTCTTCCAACTGTGAGTCTATGATCTCAGGAGCTGGGATGGGAAGGGGGTCAAGGCCTATTCTTGGAAATGCTCAAAAAAGTTAAATGAGTGTTTTTAAGACCCCAAGCTGGTGCCTTTTTCCTTTTACACCTTCAAAGAGGTGCATCTGAGGAATAATGAAACAGAATTTGAAATGACAAGGGGGAAAAGCCATTGTCCGTCCCCTACATGGACCCTCTTGTGCCCTGTGGAAAGGTCATCCAAAAGAATTAAGAGAATAATGGTGGTGGACGGGGCTTTTAAAACCATTGAGTTCAACCCTCGCTCAATGCAGGAATCCAAACCAACATGGACCTGACAGACGGTTGTCCCATTTTCTCTCGAGCACTTCCCGTACTCAAGAACCATTCGGTAGCAATGTTAGGAGGTCGAAAATGTTTTCCCTTCTCTGACACAAACTAGTGCTATTCTCCTATAAATATATTCAGGAATGAGGGTCTGTTACAATGCCCTGGTTGGGGAAACACATTGTTCCCTGTGATCACAGTAGTAGCCAGAGATGTGCAGCACCATTTTCCAGTACGTATCCTATATAATGTATGGACTTAATAAATCGTAATTGCCTTCTTAGAACTGAAAAGCTGGAAGGGAGTCCAGTTCTTGTCAAGGAGGCCCATTGGGGAATCAAACTCCCATCCTCCAGCTCTGCAGCCAGAGACCTCAACCACTGAGTAGGTTATCACTATTTATTTATTTATTTATTTATTTATTTATTTATTTATTTATTTATTTATTTGTGCTTATTGACCACCCCACTTTCCCGCAGGAACTCTGGGCGGTTTACAACAAATTATAACAAAACAACCTATCCGGAAAGGAAACCAGACAACAATAAAAATCCAATAAGGCAACAACAAAGATAACGATAAAGCAGACAACGGCATCCACACCACAAACACAAGACGAAAGTCCGGCAAGAAAAGGCTGGGAAAACAATATAAACAGACTAACAACATACCATGGTGCACACATATTTATTTAGTTATGAGAGATATAAAGTGGAAAATGACAGGCGTGTGGCGTTTAAGAAGGAAGATCTTTAACTAGGACCACACACCAAAACACAAGTCTTGAGGGTCAAGACACAATCTCCTGCTCTCTAACGAGAGATGGGATAGTTTGGAGAGCTGTTTTTCCTGGGCACATCTCTCTCTCTCTCTCTCTCTCTCTCTCTCTCTCTCTCTCTCTCTCTCTCTCTCTCTCTCTCTCTCTCTCTCTCGTTGCACTAAAGAAATATGTGAGTTTTCAAAAAAAGGGATTTCCCCTCCTGTGTTTTCAGATGAGATTCCCCCCAGAGTTGCACTGAAACCACAACAGTAAGGGTTTCTAACCTGTAACTACGGCAACAGCCACACCATCATAAATACAGCCCAGACTGGAGGGAAAGCATTCATGCATTATGTTTCCTCATATATTAGTCACTCCCAATTGGGAGGCTGGCTTCACACACGAAAGGCCTCTTCAACACTTTGCACTTTTGAAGTACCGTGTGAAGCGGAAAACGGACGCATCTCCCGAAGTAGCCCCACTTTACATCTTGGTTCAGAAGACTACAGACCCCGCTGGTTCTGGACCCTTCACCGTCTATTGTGATTGGGGATGCCCTATTGGACATCCCTCTTTGGTTCCATCGAGTTCCGCCTGGTTGGAGTCTGCTGTTCGAATCTCCCTGCTCCCTGCGGCTGCATGATTGCTTGTCTGCTTTTTATTTGTTTTCTATTTATTTTGGTTTGATTATGTAGTGACTACTTCTTATCCGGCTACTGTACATTGCTTTACTTTGTATTGTTTTGTCTTGTATTTATTTATTGGATTTTTCTTTGGGGGGGTGGTGGGATTTTGCAGTTTATCTTTTGGGGTGGGGTTGGGACTGGTTTGTTTCTTCATTTGGTTGATGTATTGTGTCCTTTCCCCCCTTGTGTGTTTCTTTACCACGATCGCCGGTGGACGTTGGGGTTCCTATCCTGGTGTTGTCGGGTCGTGGGAGATACGCTTTGAGCCGGGGGATCGATCGGGTAAGAAGAACTAGGGACAGACAATCGGTGCCTGTCCCCCATTCTGATCCTCCGGCTCACTGCCGCATACCAGGTAGCCCCTCCATCCGTGCCTCCAACCTGTCCTGCCTGCTGGTTAATGCCAGGTTGGTCCGTAATAAGACACCTATCATCCACGACTTGATCGTGGATGAGCGGGCCAACCTGGCTTCTCTTACTGAGACCTGGGTGGGTACGGGGGGGGGTTCCCTCTCCCAGCTGTGTCCCCCCCCCCGGGTTTCATGTCCAGCACCTGGGCCGGTCGGAGGGTTGGGGGGGGGATCAAACTCAACCCCAAGAAGAACCGAGGTTCTGTTCTTCGGGGGGGGGAGAACCAGATGGGTATAGTGGCCTTCTTCCCATTCTGGGTGGGTCCACCCTCCAGCTGGTTGAAAGAGTGAAGAGTCTGGGCATTGTCTTGGACCTGGGACTGTCCCTGGAGTCCCAGGTGGCAGCCGTGTCCAAGTCTGCCTTTTACCAGTTTAGGTTTATCGCCGAGATTCACCCTTAACTTGACGGTGACTCCCTGAGGACACTTGTGCAAGCACTGGTCATCTTGAGGATTGATTGCTGCAATGCTCTCTAGGTGGGGCTTCCCTTGAACCTTGTTCAACGATGGCAGTGGGTGAAGAATGCAGTGGCCAGATTGGTGGTTGGTGCGGGTCATTTTGATTACATCACCCCAATTCTGGCTCGCTTGCACTGGCTGCCCGTTGCCTCTCGGATAAGGTTCAAGGTGCTGGTTTTCGTTTACAAAACCCTCCATGGCTTGGGGCCTGAGTATCAGGCAGAGCGGATCTCCCAAAGGTCAGGGTCAACCTGACCCACCAGAGCTTCTTTGGCGCTTTCGCTCCGTGTGGCCACCCCCAGTGAGGCCCGTAGGGTTTCTACCCATAATCAGGCCTTCTCAGTGGCTGATCCCGCTGCGTGGAATAAACTTCCTTGTGAAATCCGCCAAACTGAATTCTTCCTAGCCTTTAAAAAAGCACTAAAGACCTGGCTTTTTGAGGAGGTGCATGGCGATCGGTAACCTGTTATGTTTGTCTTTCTTCTGTGTATTATTTTCCCCTCCCCACTCGTTAATATTTTTGCCTCTTGCCGGACTCTGGAATGTTATTCTGTGTTTATTTGCTGACTCTATTTGCTTCTTTAATTTGGTTTACTCTATTTTACTTGCTTTGTTCTTTATTCTTTATTTGCATTTATGTTAACTGCCCAGAGTCCCTTCTGGGAAATCGGTGTGGTATTAAAATGCAATAAATAAATAAATAAATAAATAAATAAATAAATAAATAAATAAATAAATAATATGGCTAGTCTTAGAATCTTAGAATAATGGAGATGGAAGGGGGCTATAAGGCCATTAAGTCTAACCCTTGCTCAGTGGTTTGACCTTGGCTCCCTCATAAGATCTTCCACGTTGGGTTGATTCTCAACGACTAGGGTGTTTTGGGGGAGCACCTTCACTGTCCACACACACCTCATCATTAGCATTGCTTTCTCATTGCCTCTTGGTCAGGACCGAGACAACGAAGGATATCTCAGTTTTTAGGTTTTGTGAAGCAGAATGCTTCCAAAATCAAGGTTCTGGATGTGAAATCAAAAGAACTGCTGCACCCTAGGGGTCCCTTCTGGCTCCACAAGAAGAAGAAGAAGAAGAAGAAGAAGAAGAAGAAGAAGAAGAAGAAGAAGAAGAAGAAGAAGAAGAAGAAGATGATGATGATGATGATGATGATGATGATGATGACGACGACGACGATGATGATCTTAGTTCTGGAAAGTCCTGCCAAGCAAGTTCCTCTCTTGTTTTCTGATTTATGCTCCTAAGTATAATAACAGAGTCTGCTAATGGGGATAATTAGCAATGAAGTTACTATTTATACTTCAAGGAGCCACCTACATGGCCATCAAAAAGCAGCCCACTCGTGGTTAAAAATAAATGCTGGAATTCGTCTCATCGTCATCATCATCTAGATACTGCGGCCCAATCATCCCCTGGCGCCAGGCCGGCAGGCCTCTCTTGGGAGTGTTCAAATGGAACTGTGGGAGCAAAATGAATTCAACCTTAATTGATATTTACACATCGTTACCTAGGAGAACACGCTTGCTGTTAATGAATGAGGTACGCCTCACACACCCTGATGCTGGGCTGCTGCAGGCTGAGGTCCAGGAAAGTAAGGGTTAACTCAAACAGACAGGAGAGGTAAAACTGATGGAGGCCGTGAGAAACTGCCGTAATTTTCCATCTATAAGACACTGCCTTTTATTAAATGCCCCCCACTTTTTAGACCCCCAAATAAATAAAATTAATAAGTTCTCCTTGGGGTCTCCCACCCATTAGCATTGATTTTCCCATTCTAAACATTCCTCTCTGCTTTGGTGGGTTTGTTTTTTGCAGGCTCAGGCTCCGTTGGGCTTCAGCAGCCTATTAAGAAATGCCTCTTCACCCTAAAAAGAGGTGTGACTTTTTTTTCTCTTCTTTCCAGAGCTCATTTCTTAATGGGTTGAGATCCTGCAAAAAAACAAAAAACAAAACAACAACAACAACAAAATCACCAAAGCCGAGAGGAGTGTTTAGAACAGGGAAATGAAACAAAACAGCGGGGTGGGGGTTGGAGAACTCAAGGAAAGATGGAGCCGATCATGTAAAAAAAAAAAAAAAAAGAACCACGAAGGGAAAAAGCAAGGTGAGTTTGGGTTCTCCTCCACCCACCCTGAAAGACTTACTTCCGTGTCTACCACACCCCTTAATTTTTGGCATCATGGTTTTAGAAAAAATTAGCATGGAATACACAGAAAAATATGGTAATGGAGTTCTCTCGACTCAATCTTATGTATCCAGACCAAGAACACAGATTTCCTGCCCTGTCACTGTGGAGCAAACAGAGAAACAGGGCAGCTGCGACAAGTGTTGCCTTCTAACAGTGACCACTTTCACAAAGTTCACAGACATCTAGCTCCGCAAAGGTGGCCCTAGCAGAGATGCTAATGACGAACCTTTCCTACAGAGGGTCATGCCCCAGGCGCCAACTTTCTTTTCCATTTCCATGTTTCGCCCGTTGGCTATTTTAAGGTACGGCAACGTTGTACATTTTTATCCTCAATAGGACAAAACGTGAGGCACATTTATTTGGGGAGGGAGGTGGAATAAATGTTTCCATCATTCAGCCTTGCTGATGATGGCTGGGGCTGATGGGGCGTTACAATACAACAAGATCAGGAGGGCCATTCGTTTTCCTAGTTTAACAGCCAGCGGTAGAGGAAAAACACGACCTCTTGGTTCTCTCGCTCGAATAACCACCTGGCTTGTGCACCAACAGAACTGGAACGCCCATGAAGTCAAAGAGTCCTGTGGCACAGTGGTTAAATTGTACTGCATCTAAATCTGTGCTCAGATAACCTGAGGTTCAATCCCAGATAGCTGGTTCAAGGTTCATTCAGCCTTCCATCCTCTTGAGGTCAGTACATTAAATACCCAGCTCCCTGAAAAGGACAATGTATAGCCTCCATAAATAAATTCTAAACCTCCCAGAGAGAGCTTTAAGCGCTATGGGGCACTATCCAAGGAGAACACTTGCATTCCTCTGCCCAATAAAACTGAGTGGGGCTACGGGAGAAGACAGGTCTCCTTACCCATGGTTGTATCTTCATTAGGTCACTAGCAAACGAGAGGAGGGCACATGTGCCGTCTCAGCCTTCAGCTGCAAGGGCTGCCTCTGCAAACAGAAAAAAGGAGAACACTGGTTAATGGCAGTCGCTGCTTAGTGGCAATAGACACATCTTGCACAGGTCTCAAAAAAGCTTGTTAAACCATCCTCCATATGGTAAAAACAACAACACAAAAAATGACAAAACAAAGCACACATCCCTTTTTCTCCATCCTTTCCAAATCCTCTTTTTTCCCCGTGGAGCTTGAACAACTGTGCTTATGTACTTTTTCATCCTCCTCTTGCCTTCCCCCATCTCCACTTACTCTTGCTTTTTCTCTTTAATTGGTTCCCTCGTATTTGCGATTCCAGGTATCCACAGTTGATTCCGGAATGGGTCACCCACAGTTACAGGAGGCAGGACTACCATATATGTGAGATCTGTTAATTCAGATGCCATGTCAAAGCAGCATCACAGTACTACAAGTCCACTCTAAAACTCCTGTTTTCAGGTCCTGGTTTGTCGGCTAATTGCAAAGTCAAGTTGGTTCAAATACCACACTACATTAAAGTTAAGCTTACTTGATCACGGTTTGGTGTGGTGTCTGAATGGAGCCTGTGCTACTTCACTGGTCTGTAGAAATTGTCCTCAACTCAAAATTGAAAATTGTTGAAATAGTGGTGTTTTGTTTTGTTATCACTAAATGGCCTAATGTCCTTACCAGGTGATGATGAAATGCTCTTCCTCCATGCTAAAATAAACACTTTACTGACCACTAGGAGCAGAACACAAGAACTACAATGCCAAGAGAAGCCAAGAAAAGCACTGATATACAGTATTTCTGTCCAGAAAGGAAAGCTATTTGAAATAAAAGTAGCTAAAACAATCACAAAAGGAGAAGTACACTTATTGACCACAGCTGTGTAGTACTACCTTGGCTTAGAAAGCTAAGGTATAAATGAATCCTCCCCCAACCATGTACAAGCCTTTGGGAAATCAGTGCGGTATACAAATATAAAAATAAATAAATTAATATAAGCCTCTCCACTTTTTTCTTGACCCAAGACAACATTTGACCTGAACTGAAAAATTAGTTAAATGTTCTGAAACAAGCCACCATAGAAGAAGCCATGGTTTAAAGTTGCCATTATATCCTAATTAAGTTGATAATCCTAGCTTCCCAATTTGGACACAATGAGCATCTGTAATACTGTATATGGAAAGTATCCTGTTTTTTCCACTTCTCCCACAAAGGTTATGTGGCCAAGCAAAAGGTTTGTTCATACATCAACTTAATCAAGCCAAGATATAAACATTCAGAGCAACCCACCGTCGGGTTAAAATCATCCTAAACAAGAAAGAACATGGATGTCTCTGAACCTGCTGAATTCTCTTCTTAGCTATAGCAATCAAAACTGTAAATCATTCACAAATACACATCACCATCCTAGCTAAAGCAAAAATCATTCTCAGGTAAAAGCCTAAAAATAAAGTTGTAAACATCCAAGACATTTTTGGTAGCAGGTACAAGGATATTTATTCAAACTTATTTTCAGGAATTTGGACAGGAAGAAGAGAAAAATGCACCAAGCCAATAGTCTAAAATGGACAATTAAACTTGTTTTTCCTTTTATCTTCTGTTATTTCCTATCAGAAACAGAAAGTTAGCTGAGGCACTACACATCTCTTCTCTTTAAAAAAAGAGTTTGTTCAGGGCTATATCGTACTTTGGTAAATCACTCAGAGTAGCCTTGCACCTCGATGGGCTATGAAAATCAAATAAATAAATAAATAAATAAATAAATAAATAAATAAATAAATAAAACCTAAGTTAGAAATAATAACCTGTTGATAGCTTAATCTCCAATGATATTACACCGGGGGGGGATCCCTGAAATGCCAAGGGAAGCAAAATTTATGGCATGCTACTCTGAAATCGTTTTCAATTTACGGTGGCCCTACAAATTAGAGATCTCCCCCAAAAAATCTGTCATTATTCTAGTGAACTCAAGGCCATGGCTTCCTTTATTGAGTGAATCTATCTCACATTTGATCTGCCTCTTATCCTGCCTTCAGCTTTTCACAGCACTGTTGTTTTGCCCAGTGAGTCTTGTCTTCTCAAGGTGAGCCCAACATCTGACAGCATCAATTTAGTCAAGTGTGTTTCTAGAGAGATTGTATAGATATAAGTGGCAAGACTGCTCTGTAAAACATGTAATTTCTACCAGCGAGGACTCTTTTTTTCCCATGATGCCATGTTCACAAGAATTTTTGGGTCTTTATCACCCAAAAGCTTAACATTCCTCAACATTGGTACAAATAGATGCTTACTTCCAGGTTTATATCGCTATCTGAAGCAGCGGTCATACAATTTATCCCTAAATTTGCCAACTGAATAAAAAGAAAGAACGTAGCTGATCCCAACAACCACATTAACGTCATGCTTTTGGTGGGCCAACTAAATGGGTACACGCACACTTCTTCTGCCTAAGAAAGGTAAGACACCAATATCGATTTACCAAAGTAATCCAATCACACAGTCAGTTTTCAAATTGCCAATGGGTGGAACAAATAGGAGCTTCCTTTGGTTTGCAAGTGGCGTTGAGACAAAACGCTGAGGCTTGCAAGCAAAATCTTGAAAGAAGTGGTGGGAGAGTCTTGTCTTTGGAACGATTCCTTAGCACCCACTTTCTGCAATTTCTGGGAAGCTTGCCATCCAAAAGGAAAGGAAAGGAGAGAGAGAGAGACAGACAGACAGACAGACAGACACACACACACACACACACACACACACACACACACACACACAGAGAGAGAGAGAGAGAGAGAGAGAGAGAGAGAGAGAGAGAGAGAGAGAGCATTGTAGCTTTGATGCACTGCAAAACTGCACCAAAAACATTATTGTCCATGTTATTTTCTAGCGATCTTGCAGCCAGCAACAGGACTAGTAAGTAACCCTAGTCGTAGCCCAAGCAATAACAAAATAATGCCAAATAGTTTAGATTTATGCCCTGAAGAAAAAAACCAAAGAAAACTGGCGAAGTACAATAATTGACTGGGATGAGATTGGGAGTGTGCTGGGGAGGAAAATGTAACCCCTGTCCTTCTGAACTCCATTCTACGCATCTCCAGAATATCCCATTCAAAATGCTGTATACAAATTCGGTTTCCTTGCTTCAAAATGAAGATTGTGAGTCTAAAACAAACACAACAAAAGAACACAGTTGATCAGGAAGGACACCCAGTGGAAGGCGTTTTACTGGGTTCTGATGCAGGGATACTGATCAGAGCATCCACTGCCCTAAGACAGTATAGCAGTGATGGCAAACCTTTGGCATTCCAGATGTTTTGGACTACAACTCCCAGAATTCCAAGCCTGTATTGCCAATGACAAAGGACAACACAGTCTTGGAATTCTGGGAGTTGTGGTCCAAAACATCTGGCGTGCTGAGGTTTCGCCACCATGCCATAGGGAATGTTCAGTTCCCATGCTGCATGCCTGACATCAGTGCACCTTGTCTAACAGGTAATGACTAACAGATGTGTGGATTCCCTGGTGGAACTAAATATGGCCCCCTCCCTCCCTCCCTCCCTAGTTTAAAGAAGCTGCCAAGTTTGGTGAAGTTTGGGTTTCCCCAACCATTTCTCATGGACACTTTCCTAGAGGGGTCCCACTTTGTGGGTATGTAGAGATGTCTCTGGAACCCAACAGCCACCAAATATAGAAGGATGGTAGAGGAGAGTTCGAAGAGGCCTCTCTGGAAGTTTGATGTCTCCAGGGGCCTGGTTGGGCACCTTCCTGGAGGGGCCATCTTTGGGGATATATAGCTTGTACTTCTGAACCCCACTATTAACTGAACTCGCAGGGATTGTAGAGGAGATGTAGAGGAAGAATCCCTGCAAATCTGAGGCCTCTGCTTGCTGGCAGGTATTTATAGCATTTTAAAGCGGAGATGAATCCATATGTCAATTCATCGTTGGAAATTTGTCGATTCCTCAGCCCTGATGAATCAGAGATCATAACGAATCACCATTTTTTTAAAAAAAAATCATCCTCGTCTCTACTTTCTAGCAATACTTGTGCTTAAAACCATCTCCTACATCAGTGTTTTTCAACCACTCTTCCGTGACACACTAGTGTGCCGCGAGATGTTGCCTGGTGTGCCGTTGGAAAAGCTGAAGAATATCAGCTTTGTGTTCAGCCAAACAGGCCCAGGTTGCGCACTGAATAAAGTATTTTATAATTTTTCATATTTCTGTTTACTTACTATTTCATAATAAAGTAATTATAAAATACTTTCTTTGTGTTTATTTGATTCCTATTCAAGAGAATTACTTTATATATAGTCAATATAGGCACAGAGTTAATTTTTTTAACATTTTCTAATGGTGGTGTGCCTCGTGATTTTTTTCATGAAACAAGTGTGCCTTTGCCCAAAAAAGGTTGAAAAACACTGTCCTACATCCTGGCATCAAATAGTCAACATCCAGTAGTTTGTAGCTAAGACAAAGGATAGCCCGGTATGACTGACCTTTCTTCCCTCTTCTCTCAGTGGTTGGCAGCATTGTAAAACTTCTTTTCCTAGAGGTGTGTGTGTGTGTGTGTGTGTGTGTGTGTGTGTGTGTGTGTGTGTGTGTGTGTGTGTGTGTGTGTGTGTGTGTGTGTGTGTGTGTGTGTGTGTGTGTGTGTGTGTGTGTGTGTTGGTAATGACTTCATACTGAAATGTGAAGTTTGGGAGCCACAGCCTACCCTGTCTTTATCACCAATGCTCCTCAGCTCTCCTCTCATGTACATAATTTGGACCAACCCATTTTCGGTGACCCAGTTCCTGGACTCGCCCAGATAGCTCCGGTCTTGGAAGGCACTACCCTTCTCAACAACAGGGCACACAGGCAGGAAAAGCGCTGTTGCACTCATATCCTGCTTCTGCATTTCCCCCAAAGCATTCCATCAGCCTTTGTGGAAAGAGAAGAGTAGATTAGATAGGCCTCTTTGCTGTGATCTTCGAGTAGCATGGCTTTTCTCACTAGTGTTACATTCCCCTTTTACAGCTTGTTGCTACCATTCCAATTATGAGGTTGTTCGCTTGGGAGAGGCACTTAATGAGATACCAGAGGGAAAATATAGATACAGTGGTACTTCTACTTAAGAGTGGCTCTATTTAAGAACAGAAAACCGTTGGCATTTTAATTGCCACCTTACACATTTTAGATGTGGTCTGCTCTACTTACAATTTTTTTTCAATTTTTTAGATATGGTGCCTCTACTTAAGAGTTGTTTGACTTAAGAGCATGCATTTGGAACAGACTGAATTTGTAAGTAGAGGTACCACTGTAATATAAGCTGGTGACTGGGAATACAGTTAGTGTCAAGATATACATGAGATCAAAAAGAACGGTTTTAGAAGAGGAGAACTCCATTTTAGAAACCGTGGCTAGATATAGAAGATAAATTTTTTAAAAAGAATTTATGAGTCTTTGTTATAAATAAGTAAGCAAAGACTGTATGATTAAGTACAAATACAGAGTGGCTTTCTGCCAGATGCATGGCATATAAATTGAATAAATAAATAAATGGGCACAAAATATAGGGCATAACATTGATATTGACCACTGGACACAAATATGGAAAAGTAACATAAAAATGACATCAAAGCAAAAAGGGGGTTGAGCCGCGTGGCCATCACAAAACCCATTTGCAAAAATAGGTTACAGGTGATACCTTTATAGGCCGGTATTAAAAATAAAAAACAAGGAACATTGCAAGCTTTTGAGTTTAAATAACTTTTATTCAAAGCACGTCCCAGAAGTTCAGACACACACACCAGGATGTTACTTTTAGATGTTCTTAAAATCCATGGCTACTTAGAGAGAGAGAGAGAGAGAGAGAGAGACTGTATATGACACCAGAGCAAAAATCTATCCAAATATATAAAATGCATGTTGAAAATATAAGAGACAGGAGGGAAGTTTCTATCATATGTAGTGGACTTGTGTAGTGAGTTTAAAAGTTATTTGGAAAATGGTACATGAACTATTAAAAAAATATTTTAAAAAATAGCCTTTAAAGCAGAAGTGTTTTTGTTAAACACTATGTTAAATATTATACCTGAGGTGACAGATTGTTAAATATTGTTAAATATTATACCTGAGGTGACAGATGTAAAGAAGAACCATGTAATGTTACATACTTGTATAGAGACTGCAGCACAGATGCAAGAGACTGGAAAAAGGCAGATGTACCACACACACACACAAAAAGGAGGAACGGTTAGAAAGGATTTTGGAGGTGGCAGAAATGAATATTTTAACTGTAAAAGATGTTAAGTGGGCATGGAAAGCAAAAATTACTAATTTTTTTAGGGTAGAACACAATAGTAAAGTGTTTATTATAAAAGGGATGTATTTTTTTTTGTTAGTCCTCTCCCTATCTCCATTTCCCCTGCAAACTGCTGTCTAAAATATCTCCTCTTCCAACCTCTGGTAAGGTCCTCATCAAACTGTCCCTACCAGCTTCTCCCGGGAAAATATCCCAGCCCATTTAAAAGATATGGGTAGGAACATTGTGTTCCAGGCCCTCCCAAGAGGCACAGGATGTTAGAGCTGAGAAAACCAATATGGTGACTTAATTTTACAAGGAAAACCCTACCTTAATCTGGCACGGTCACATCTTTCACTTAACAAGCAGCTTTGGAAGAGGTGCCCATGAAGCAGTGCCAGAAGGCAAGGGAAACGAACCCCGGGGTGCGGTGATAAACATTGCAACTCCCCTCACATCTATGGTGGTTACTTCACGTCCTTCTTTGTTCTGCAACTAGTCTTGTACCGTGACAGCGTTGGTCGCGATCACATGGTTTTGTCCCTGGTTCAGTGTTCCCATGGCCGTGATAATTTGTTTCGTGACAAGTGTTACCTCATGGTCTTGTACCGTGACAAACACTGAATTTGACTAGTTTCCTTTTTCCTTTTTTTTGGAGGGGGGGGTTAAAATTATTTTTCAATATTTTGCTTCTGAAAAGCAACAACAACAACAACAACAACAACAACAACAACAACAACAACGGCCACAGCTTTCTGAGAGACGCAAATGTTTTGTTGTGTGACAGTCGTTACAAAACAGTGTCTTGTCTCAGAACAGAAAGCGGGAACAAAGAGTGACAAGGGAAAACCCTACCCCAGCACCATTGTTGCACTTAGCACCCGTTCTGGGGCGTGGTCAAGACAAGTTTCAGTAGTTAACGGACGTGAAGTAACATTTTTTGTACCACTCCTAAGTGAAACACGAACAGAGACAAAACAGACGTGAAGTAACCACCTAAGATAGAATCAAAGAATTGTAAAGTTGGGAGGGGCCTGTAAAGCAGGAAACCAAATCAAAATAGATGGTGGTCCCATTTTCTCCTGAATGCCTCTGGTGTTGGAGCACACACCATCTCCCCCTGAGGTCATGGTTTCCATTGCCATACTGCTCTAACCGTTAGGAAGTTTTCCCTGATATTCAGCCAAAAGCTGGGTTTTTGTAACTTGAGCCTGTTGTTGTGTGTCCAGCACTCTAGTCAAATTCAGGCATGATCAAAACAGTTCCTGCCCCTCCTCTACATGACAGCCCTTCATATAGTTGGAAAGTGCTCTCCTATCTCCCCTCAGTTTTCCTTCTTCTAGGCTAAACATGCCAGTTCTTTCAGTCTTTTCTCCTTGGACTTGGTTTCCAGTCCCATGATAATCCTTCTTGCCCTCCTCTGAGCTTGTTCCAAATTGTCAGCATCTTTCTTGAAATATGGTGTCCAAAAGTGGACACCATACTGAAGGTGAGGCCTGACTAGTGCTGAATAAAGGGGAATGAACACCTCACAATATTAGGAAATTATACTTCTGTTGATGCAGCCTAAAATAGCATTTTGCCTTTTTTTGTGGCCACCTCACACTGTTGGCTCATGCTGTCCAAACTTTGGCCCTCCTGATGTTTTGGACCACAATTCCCAGAATTTAAGGCTGTATTTCCAATGGCAAAGGACTGTGGGAGTTGTGGTCCTAAACATCTGGAGGTCCGAAGTTTGGACATGCCTAATCTACAACAATTCCAAAACCCTTCTCACATGTAGTGTTGCTGAGCCAGGTAGCCCCCATCTTGTAACTGTGCATTTGTTGTTGTTTTTCTTCCTAGCTGCTGTCCTTTGCACTTATTCCCAAAGTGCTATCTTCTCATGTTACCGATTTCCAGATGGATTTGGCCAATTGGGTTAGCTAAACAGGTAAAGAGGTAAAACAAGCGTAGAGATGGGCACGACTCAAAAAAATGGTGTTTCGTTTGTCGTTTGGTCATTTAGGGGTCCGTTTCGGTTCATCTTCGTTTTCGTGACGTTTTTTGCAAAAAAAAATCGTTTTCGTTTCGTTAGGTAATGAAACGAAAAAACAAAAACAAAAACAAAAAATTGCTGTTTCGTTAGCATTCTTTTTAGTTCAATGCATCTGCTGCAACGAAAACGAAAAACACGGCAAATTTGGTAGTTTTGTTTTCGTTTTGTTTTTTTAAAAAAATTCATTTCGTTTTCATGGCATAACGAAACGAAAAAAATGAAAACGAAAACGAAAAATCGCTCGTTTCGTGCCCATCTCTAAGTATATGTTTAGCTAATCCAATTGGCTGAATCCATCTGGAAATCAATAACATGAGAAGACAGTGCTTTAGGGATAAGGGCAAAGGACTGTAGCTAGGAAGAAAAAAGGGACTCTGTATGTTGTCCTGCCCGAACCTGTATGTTCACTGCAAGGAATCTCTCTCTCCCATATAGGAACGTACCATATTTATTTATTTATTTATTTATTTATTTATTTGTTTATTTGTTTGTTTGTTTGTTTGTTCAAAAGCATGCAATGGTTGTGACCACGCGATAGAACCTTCAAAGAAGTTGAAGGCTCATTTCGCGAAGCACAATTCATCTTCTCCCAAACGGCAAGGAGCAGGTCCTGGCAATGAGGCTGGGAAAACGCTAGATCAGAGAAGCTCATGGATGCTGTCCAATGCACACCCCATCAATCAACTAATACAGTTATGGAAGGAGTAGGCAATAGAGCAACGATAGCAGCTTAAAAGGGGGGGGTTGGGCTCTACTTTGAGAATCCAGGGTAAAAGGGGCACTTAATGAGTTTTTAAACGCAGAACATGTTTTGTAGCAGGATGGACATGTTTGCCACCCTGTGTGTGTGTGCGTGTGTGTGTCCCTGCCCCCCAATCTGTCTCACCCCATTGATTTCGCTGCCATCTATGGAATGAGCAATACTGGATGGTCCAGAAGGTTGCGTAACCTCCAGAACAAAGAAAGGCAAGAATTTCCTACAAAATATATTGTCTTAAGTCATCTGCTTTCTCTGTTTCCATGTCCCAGAAACGGGTTGCCTGTTGTTTACACTTCCACATGCAATCGGGACACTTTTTTTAAAAAAAATCTAGATTTCCTTAAAGCAGTAAATGGACATGTTTCTAGCTCTCATTGCTGGGTATATGCACACACAAAAATCTGCACAGGCTTTTGCCGAAGACAGACTGATGCCTCTCGGCTATCCCCATCTCCTTCTTCACTTATGCATTTTTCTTTCCCAAACGGCTGTGATCCTGACATTAATTCTTTAAATTAATGCTCTTGACATGAGATGGACACGCATATCCTGCATTCACATATGACAGTGATGGCAAACCTTTTAGAGACCGAGTGCCAAAACTGCGATTCAAAGCCCACTAATTATTCACAAAGTGCCAATACAGGTGAATACGGGTGAATACAGGTGGCTGTGAAGGGGCGATGTCGGGTGCCCACAGAAAGGGCTCCGAGTGCCACCTTTGGCACCCGTGCCATAGGTTCACCAACACTGCTTTATGATATTAACATAAGAAGAGCCATGCTGGATCAGGCCAAAGGCCCATCTAGTCCAGCTTCCTGTATCTCACAGTGTCCCCACCAAATGTGTTTGGGAGCGCACAAGACTAGATCTCTGTCTCCTGATACCACCTCCCCTGCACCTGGCCCTTGCAGTACCCTGGTTTTAAGCCTGGAGATGACACATCTCCATCATGGTTTGTAACCTGTGATGGACTTTTCCTCCAGGAATCTGTCCAATCCCCTTTTGAAGGCATTCAGGCCAGATGCCATCACCACATCCTATGGCAGGGAGTTCCACAGACTTACAACACACTGGGTTAAATATATTTTCTTTTGTGTGTTCTCTCTCCCAACCCTCAGTTTGAGTGGAAGAAGAGTGTCCCTCTATCCACTTTACTCATGCCCTGTATTATTTTGTACGTCTCAATCATATCCCATTTCTATTTATTTTACCACATTTGCATCACGCAAACAAAACCCAGTATGGCTGGAAGCCTACTGTGCATTCATTTTCCAAAACTGCTTCGCATGTGCATGGTTTCAAAACAGCAGAACTTAACAACAAAGTCAGGTGGGTGGGTGTGCTGAATGCAGTTCCACCAGTATAGATGTAGCTTTCCAATAATACTGTATATTCTAGAACTTTATTTACAGTGTACCTAATCTAATCTGCAGGGATTTGTTTCCAGAGACATTTCTAGATTTATGACTGCATTTTGCATAGCAGTACGCTGTTAAAGTTCTCCTCCAGCACTACATTTCATTAGTCATCAATAATTACTAGCCAATCTATTCAGGTGTGTTCATGTTAGCAGCCTGTGACACTAAACAGTGCTTTTATTTCAGTCCATTATTTCAGATCCCCTGTACAGGAAGGACCTCAGGGTAGCAAGCTTTGTTTGCTCCACTGTTCCTACCTGTGAAAGGAGAGTAGGAGTTTGATTTTAGATCAAGAAGACATGTCTGTGGAGATTCTCAGTCATCCAGGTGAGTTTTTCTGGGAGTTGAGTCATGGCAATTGGACTTCTTTTCTTGTGGGATCGAAACATTTCACTAGTCCTCCAAGTAGCTTCTTCAGTCTGGGGAAAGTTGTTGGGAGGCTTCCAATGTATAGTTCACCTTGGTTTTACCCCACCCTAGTCTGAATAGGCTTGTCTGGTGGACAGTGGCCTGAATAGGCAGGCTCGTTAGGTGGACAATGGCCTGGGGTGCATGAAAGTCCCACTTATGCAACCCTTCCCAACACCCATTAAGTATGGGTCGTTAGCTGTGGCCTTGCTGGTGGACGTTTAAAATTGTTCTGATTTGTCTGGGGATTGACAAAAGGGCAGCATGATAAATGGGAGGCAGATTGTATCTAAATCAGGCCTGCCCAAAGTCCGGCCCGGGGGCCAAATCTGGCCCCTCAGGCCATTCTGAGTGGCCCGCGGCTGGCTGGCCTGCCCCTCCCTCCCCCACCTTTGCCCATGTTTTTTTTAAAAAAAATCTTCCGCCAACACTGACACTTGCAATGGGGTGGCAGGGTCGGGGAGCAACCGGCCCGATATATTCTCAGCCACCAAATCTGGCCTCCTTAAAAAAAGTTTGGGCACCCCTGATCTAAATCCTCCAGCCGTGTTGAGAGAGGGATTTTCTATGTGCTGCGCATACTTCTCACCACCATGGAATAAAAACAGGGGCTTATGTTTGTACTCCCCATTTAGACCAATGAAGCGTCATACTAAAAAAGAGAACCCTGTTAGTCTTGAAAGCGCTATACTGTAATATTTTATTTTATTCCATCGCCCACCCTTACTTTTTCCAATGGGCTGAAGCAGGATGTAGCTGCTTCCTTGGAAACTGATGTCAACATTGGGAACTCTTAGAATTCTTGGCACCACAGTATTCAGTAGAAAAGAGGAAAATCTGTCTGTTTCAGGGTCATGGGGGAATATATTTTCTAAACTGATTTGCATTCCTGCTTTGAGCTGGGGGTTGGACTCAAATGTCCCTATAGACCACTTCCAACTTCATGATTCTACAGTTCTACGAAAGGCCAAGTTAAGGGAATTTGCCATTCGGGACAGGGGTGTAGCTATGGGGGGCAAGAGGGGACAACTGTCCTGGGCATAGCATCTGGGGGAACCAAATTGGGTGCCAAAGAGCTGCCCACAAGCCATTGGAAGGTGTGTTGCGGGTGACTTGCCAGGGCCGGCGTGGAGGGCTCCCTGGCCACTACTGCCGCCTTCTACATGGCACCTTAGCCCCTCCCTGTCCCTTGGGGGCTCAAAACTGACTTTGTCCCCGGGCACTGAAAAACCTAGCTACACCTCTGATTTGGGAGCACACTGGCCTACACCGCCTACAGTTGTTCTCTGAATTAAACTTGGTGGTATATAAATTCAAATATAAAATACATAAGTAAACATTTCATGAGAAAAGAGCAGGGGAAAAAGGTACAGAACGTGCTTCCTGAAATGTCGCTGCCTCCCTGCTTGTCACATAATAACAATCACACAACTGCAACTTCCTTCCACCCCTCCGATCAATACTCGTTCCTTAAAGCCGTGTTCCAATTTGTGTGATACAGCTCAGCCTCTTCTAACAAGCACTGGGCAATTTCGCGACCGAACAGGTGAGTTAAATCAGCGTCTTCTAATTGGCTGCCAAGGACAAACGTGTCAGACACCTATTGACTGTTGCTAATTCAGTCCAGTTGCAGGACATATCCAATTCCTGTAGCGATACTTGTTTGTGTGTGTCTTCTAAACGTGATCTTGCTTATACACTAGAAAAGAACAACATGCGGTTGGACTTGATGACTGTCATCACGGGAACCAGAAAACAGACCTTTATTCCCGTTTTATTGATGTTCATGAACTACAACCTTCTAACAAACAAATCACCTGACCTAACAGACTCTTGCATGTGACATTCCTATGGCCCAAACCATTCATTGGACAGGTTTTTCATCTCTGAGCTTGGGACAGTTACTTTTTTTGGACTACAGCTCCCATAATTCCTAACACACTGTGCCAGTAGGACAACAACATTGGGGAATGGGACATGGCAATAATCCCAGCAATTGTAGGAATGGCATGTGAGGTCTGATGCATGAAACAGCTGAAAAGTACAGTACCTGGAGCAGTTCAACTCCAAACAGACAACCTGGTAGACTCCCATAAGGATAAAGCTTGCAGAGAGGTGTGGATGTAGCCAATTACTAGATTTTATAGTTCACAATGGCATGCAGTTGGCTAGTTAAGGTCACCTGGCTGCCAAACACAAGAGGATCTGGGGTCTCTTGGCTTGGGTTGCAGTTCTCATCCCATCCCTTCCCTTCCTGTACCAACCCATCGTCCCATTTGAGGACTCCCAGATGTCCAGCATGAATTGACGTTCTTGTGAATGGACTCTCCTCTCCAGCCCACCCCATCCACCTTTTACCTCTTTTATGACAGCATAAGGAAGCTTTGTCTTGCCGTATGGTTCAGAGGCAGGAATTGCAGAATGCCAAAAGAGGAGACCAGCCGGATAAGCATATGACTATCAAAAAGGAAATCACATTGCCCTCTTGCTAGCAAGGCCGAGCACAGCTGGAGTCTTTGTATGCTGAATTAGCTCCTTTTAGGATTACGAGAAACCAAAAGACACCTGTTGAGCTCTGTTATTGAGACCTGCTGATAAACCTTTTGGCTCTTGACTTCCTTGCTGCTGCTGTACCATAGCTCGTCTGTTTGCCAGTGTCTGTCTTCAAAAGCACATCTGCAGCAAAATTCCGCAGAATCCCCTTCACGGTGAGCAGAAGAACACAAGGAAGAAGTGGAGCGGTGATCTTCTTGGCCAAGCGCAAAAAAGTGAAGTTCCCTTTGGGAGGCTACCCCCATCTCAGAAGATCGTGGGATAGATCATGTGGCAGCTGCACAACCCCCTCAACTCGAGCCTGGTTCACAATGGGTGTGAAAAAGTATTACAGTACATGAATCACTGCATGCAAACCACCAGCAGACTGGGAAATGCTATTTACATCATGGTCAACCCCTGCAATGGCTTCATGTCCTGGCAGCTGCTTGTGTATTTGCATGATTTCATTATGTTTGATTAGATTCAGGTGTGGAGCAGGCTTGGACAGCCATGGGGTGGGGGGTTAGCAAAGATGGTGAATGACATGCATTCCCCTGAGATCATGGAAAAGTCCATAAGATTGAGAGAGATGCGGAGAAGCATTCACTTTCCCTCTGTAGACTCAGGATTCATTTGTTTACATCTGGTTCATGTGGGTAATGTAGCCCTGTGGAAATGTTAAAATGAAGAATGTGGCTCTTCCACCTTCTCCACTCCCTAGAACAGGGGTGTCCAAACTTCAGCCCTTCAGATGGTTTAGACCACAACTCCCAGAATTCCAAGCCTGTATTGCCAATGACCAAGGACCGTGGGAGTTGTGGTCCAAAACATCTGGAGGGCTAGAGTTTGGACATCACTGCACTAGAAGAAAGCACAACAGGTAAGAGGGTGGGTGAAAATGGTAACGCATGCACCAAGCTGGCCCCAAGGACGAACACACTGAAGTTATATCACAAAGGGGGGGATGTTCTGCTAGACCAGTGTTTCCCAACCTTGAGTAACCCAAAGTGTTCTTGGATGGCAGTTCCCAGAAGCCTTCACAACCAGCTGTGCTACCTGGGGAATTCTGGGAAGTGCAGTCCAAAAACACCTGGAGTACCTAAGTTTGGGGCAGACAGCCCTAGACAACAGAGAACTCCTGCTATAACAGCCTTGCTTCACTCTTTCTTTCTTTCTTTCTTTCTTTCTTTTCTTTCTTTCTTTCTTTCTTTCTTTGACAGCCACCACAATATTACTTGGACATCCTTATGCTGGAAATGTGGCCATATGGGGGAGTCCCACATGGGTTGGTTTGTTTAACCATAGGGTAAGGGGACAGTGCTGGCTGACACCCATGAGGTCTAGATGTCTCTGTCTGCACTGTCATGTAGACTCTGGTTTCATGGCATACAATCACACTGGCTCAGCTAAACCCCCTACCTCAAGAGACAGCCAAGACTGCACCTCTGGGTCTCAGTCAGTGGAGATGTGGCCATCACCCACACCTGACACACTCCGGATCATCTTAGTTTAGCTATCAGGCCAGACCTTCCAGTTTTCTTTCCCACCCAACCCCTACCTCAAACCTATTCACTTAAGGCAGGGGTCCTCAAAGTTTTCAAACAGCGGGCTGGTCCACCACCACCCAGACACCACTGGGGGCTGGATTACAGTCCAAAAGCAGCTGCGGAGGCTGGCTTGCTCACAAAACAGGGGGTAGGTGGGGGGTTGCAACTGGTCCCAGGGGCCGGATTCAGGACCTTGGGGGGGGCGCATCCGGCCCCGGGGCCTTAGGTTCAGGACCCCTGACTTAAGGTGTACACAATCCAAAGTGCAATTAAGATGCTACCAGATTGAAGCCTCCTTTAACTTCCTCTCCAGCTGACTTTGCTTTATCCTTTGAAAAGCTTCTAAGAGGCTTTGTGGTTTCTAAGCTGAAAATGTTTTTGCTAGACTGTTGGTTGGTTTTACATACCGGTATGTGCGAATACGTTGCAGAAGTGTTGTCTTGATTGATTTTTGTTTTTGTAGGCATTGTTTTTAGGTGATCTGGGCCCCACTGTAAAAACCTACCCACCCACCATTTTGGGGTGGTGGTTAAATACAGAAAATATGAACAGTGACATCACAGGACTGAGTTTCTCCTCTTTACCGCTTTGCTAAGGCTTCTTATTTGGTTTGCTCTAGTTATAACAAAGGAACAGCAGAAGAATTGTGACCAAAGAGTAAATAGCAGGTATTTATTTTGCAGGTCAACTCATTTTATAAGTCCTTAAACTATCTAATCTTTGCGGAAGGGTTTCCTGCCCTTTTGCAGTGTACATTTTCAACATCTGCGCAATCTGGATGAGGGCAAACAGAAGATCATATAAACTGATCATCAGTAAAACCTGAAGGCATATGACTCACCTTTCTCAAGAGTGTAGAAATTTTACTCCTTTTGGAATGACTTTGAAACTTCCCCAGCCCATATGAGAATTCTGGGAGTTGTAGTCTTCCTCCCGGCTCTATCCCTCCAGTCCTAGAAAGCTTTTTATATCCCGTCAGCACTTCAAAGAACAGTATACAAACAGGAGGGACTTTTTATTTTTTATTTTTGAGAAAGGGATTGGAAATCCCCCTCTCATTCTTCAGCTCACTTTGGCTAGTCACTCAAGAAGCCAGATGCTTCAGCTCAGCCCAAACAATGACCTCATCCCCCCTTTTTTTTTAATGCCTGGCATTTCATGAGTCATGGAAAACAAGAGTCGCGTTGCTCAGAGTAACTGCAAAGCAAGCACCTTGTCCCTGTTGCACAAGATGGTGTCTGATGTTTACTGAAAATAAAGGCATGGGTGCAACCTATAGGGACGTTTTCTCACAATGCCTGCACTTTAATAAATGGAGGCAACTTGAGCACAGGATGTCTGAAGGCAGAAGAACAGTCTGGTCCAAATGGGACCTAGGTTATGGCTCTCTTAGCAGGTGGATGTGGCTTCCTGAGACGGAAGGCTTGGCCACTTAGAGCAAGAATGATTCCTGGACCCAGACGTTGTATTAAAAGTTGGGCTTAGGTTTTTGCCCTAACTTCCCAAACACAGAGATACGTGATGGCCTGTGGCAAAACATGCTTGCAATTCTGCATTTGAGCAGCCAACACTCCTAAGGTATGGACCAGAGGGAAATTTCTGAAAGTGCATCATGTTTATCTGGGCTCCAGTTCACCCAGTGACCCTGCAGTCAAGCTTCAAGTCTGAGTTCAAGAGGCCAGTGAGGAAGGCTTTCCAACAGGCATCTGGGAAAAGGTAGATTTTTTTAGCACTGAGGGAGGCCACTTGTAGCTTGCAGGGGTTGTTGGATGTCAACTCCCATCAACCTGCTCAAACACACCCAATGAGGATCATGCCAGACACTATAGCCAACACTGGCAAAATATAGGAGATCTACAACATCTTGAAAACCAACAGTGGACTGTCCATCCTTTAAGGGCAGTAACCTTGGCTGAAAAGCTACCTGAGATAAGAAAATAAACCTGAACCATCAGAGATGGAGGATTATCGGGGCTCTTATTGGCTTCCCAAATTACTTCAAGTGGCCAGACTGACAAACTACATTAGTATCACCCCATCATATTGAAAATACTGTACGGCAGCACTCAACAGGGGCAACTGTGTCTTACACCTACAGTGGGGCCAAAGAAGACTGTGGCCATCCAGATTCTGGTGATGTACCATTCCCATCAATAACTGGCCATTCAGGCTAAGGCTGATGGGAGGTGCAGTTCAACACATGGATGTCGACAGGTGCCTCTCCCTCAACTGTAAAATGCACACAAATGATTAAGGCACTTGGGGGATATGGCCATTTTGATATTGCTAGTATCTTATAACGGCAACAAGAAAACTGGTGCCTTCTATGATTCTATTTCCCTCTACTCTGCTAAGTCTATGGCCACTTTTGCACTTCACCCCCCACCCCAAAGTATGTTATCTACTCTTGAGTCACTTCATATTTATGGTGTCCCTAATAGGCTTTCTGAGGTATGTGAGATGAGGGAGCAGTTTCCAGTTGATGCTGCCCAAACATCCCATAATTTTCCATGGCTGAGTGTGGATTTGAAACCAGCTTGCCTGAGATTTAACTAGACACAATAATCTATAGGCATTAGTGAAATACTAGAAGGTGTACTTGCAATTTAACTGAATTACAGTACATCTCACTCAAGCAGAGAACTGTGTGCAAGTACAGTCTAAGAGAAGATGCCTTCAAAATAAAACTGCTTCTTATAAAATGGGGCACATGGCTGAGGAACACCATTTGCGGCCCCATAAGCACCCCAAAAGTATCACCCCAGGTTTCGCCTAGATTTGATATGTCAGGTTTAACTCTGCTCCCTCCACACACAAACACAGACACTACAGGTGCAGTGAACATGTAGCCATAGAGGAAACAAGAGCTTCCTGTTGAAATTCCTCAATGTAAGCAGTTGGTGAGAAGCCCTGATTCAATGCAAAGATGGCAGCCCTCAAAGAACCTGTACGTCTCCATGGCAACTGGGCCGCAGCAGAACGGGCCTGTAAAAAGAAGTCAAAACAACACGCACAAATGGTGAAAATGAGTGCAGAATGCAGGTGCAAAAAGGACTCTGCATGGGGCCAAGGTCTTCTAAATTGTGAGGTGCAACTCTCTGTGGAGGCGCAAGTACCTGCGAGGGAGACGTGAATGCTCTCGGCCATGTCCTGCTCAGAACAGGCATAGACAGGAACTTTTTATATGCAATACGAAATCGAGGGATCAAGATGCAACACCCTTTTCTTGGCAGCCCATTAGGCATTCGTTTGGCTTTTGAAACTAGGTAATTTTTACAAGAGTAGATAAAACATACTTGTGGGGGGGATACATACAGTAGGACCCCGGTATCCGCTGGGGATTGGTTCCAGGCCTTCCCATGGATAACGAAAGCCGTGGATAAGAGAGAATGCCACCCCAAAAAAAAAAAACCCTGCTGTTTTGCGACAGTAGTTTGCTTTACAGCTGCTGTTTGTGACAGCACCTTACTTTATGACTGCTGGATTATTTATTTAATTTTGTCCTCTGCCAACCATGGGTAACTGAATCAGTCGTTAATGAATCAGTGGATATGGGGGTCCTACTGTATATATTTCAAGCCTCCGAAAAGGATGCTCGGATGCAGGTCCAGTCCTGGATGACTTGGTGGGTGGAATTTGTGAACGATGTCCTGCTAGGTACCCTTGAGAAGAAGCAAAACCTGTGGTCTTGTGAGCGATCCCTTCATATATTGTGTACCTTTCGACAGAAAATAAACCCAGGGCTAGACAACAGCCAGAGCTCCCTGCTGTCTGCTCTCAGGTTTTTCTCTTCACACAAGCTTAGAAGGGTTTGTGTTACGTCTGTCAAGGGCGCAGCCATCCTGACCCTCAGCCATTTTATTCTATTCAACCGCCTCCAACCTTTTCCTGTCTTTTGGACAAGCACCCGACCGCCAGAAACATGTCTAGTAGTGAGACATATCCTGGCACGGAGATTAGTCCAAGGCACAAAGATCCACCTGATACATTCCCAAAAGCACAGGTGTGAGGCAAACGTCTTGTAAAAGGAAACCGAATTGTTACTTCTTGGCCACAGTCCGGCAGACTTTGCCCCACACACCTTGGTCTGGCTCCTGGCCCAGTTTCTAGGGCCATCCTCCACCCTTCTGCTGGCTTCACTCCAGCTTTCCCTCCTCCTTCGCAGTTCCTTCTCAAATGTTTTTCCATCACCGTTTCTGCGACACAAGAACATGTGCTATATAATTAAGGAGGCTGAAACCTCTCCTGCTTGGAACATGAGATTCCCCAAAGAGGCAAGGTGTGTGAGATGTTCAAGGAGTGATGCACCATTGCTACCAACCCCTTCTCAACAAAAGCTTTCACAGCCAAGTTGAGATTCGAACTCAGATCTCCTCAAGCCCTAATCCGACACACTGTCTATAGCACTTCGCTGACTCTCAGGCTTTGTGGGAAGGAAGCAATCAGTCAGATGAGGAGTTGGAGAACCTTGGCATCACCGTTGAACTGCAGAACTGGAAGGATCCTTCTGGATCATCACATGCAGCCTGTCTCAAGGAGGCATGGTGGGGAATCGAACTTCTAAACTCTGTCTCCACAGGGCAAGAGTAATGATTCTGGAGACAGACCTGCAGTAAGGAAACCGAAGGGAAGGGGCTTCCCTCCCTGCTAGCAGCTATCCACACTACCCTGATAAACCTTCACACTTGGGAACTGTCCAGGCAAAGATAAACAGTGGATAGAGTAGTGGCTTTGAGTCCAAGTCTATACTCAGCGATGGAAATGCACTGGAGTACAAGGTGGCACTTGAAAAAAACACCCATGGACCTCAGAAACCTTGCTAGGGTGACCACAGGTAGAATCAACTTGACAGTATAAAACATATCACAAGATCCATATATATACAGTATTGGAATTCATCTCTTTGAAGTTGCCTTTTTATAAACTGGAGGCTCTCACGATTCTCACGCTCGATGTTACTATCGTAATTTGCTTAGAAGCCTTCTCCTTCACCAATTCTGCAGCAAAAAGCAGGATATAAATTTGCTAAGCAAACAGATCAATGAAAAGCAATGCTATACAGACATAACAGGAAGCAAACCCTTGAACACAGCTGATAACCACGCACAAGACTGCACTGCAATGGAGGAAGATCAACTATACATTCACTATTTTGTAGTCAACTGAGTTTTCAAGGCATCTACTGCTGGACTCACTGTACATTGCCCTTCTACGCCCATCTCTGAGGATTTAAACATAAATCTATGAATTAATCTGATTCTGCAGGTGTTCAGTTGCTGGTTACCGTAGGTACAAAGATACAGGGCTGAGGTGAAGCAAACCACTACCTCTCATCATAAATGGACTATGCTCCTTAATATGCCAAAGCCCCCAAGAAACAATATTGAGACAGCATTAACAGATTCAATATTAACCACAAAAACCCACCACCGCAGGTTGACAGTCTATATATATATATCAAGGTGCTTTTTGAGTTTATATATATATATATCAAGGTGCTTTTTGAGATGGGCTTTTAAAAATCTTGTTTTTTAAACTATGCATGCAAATCCAACTGCTGCCGAAAGATTGATGTCCAAAGTTTATCTGGAAGTTGAGTCATGGCTACTGGACTTCTTTTTTGAGAGATAGAAACGTTTCGCTGTTCATCCAAACAGCTTCATCGATCTGAATACAGCTAGTGCAAATCCTCCATCTTATAGGCAGCTTTGACCTCTTGTCACCCTGGCCTGAATTAGGCTCCGGCATAGTCTATCTGCTACTTATCAGGCTGTGCTTTCCAAAGTCCCCAGGCAAATCAAAAAGCCTTCACCACCAAGGCCATAGCTAACGCCCCGTTCTTGATAGGTTTCAGCACCTTAGGCCATTGTTCACCTTAAGGGTAAGGATACTATTGTCTCCCTAACGAGCCTATTTAGGCCACTGTTCATCTTATGAGCCTAATTCAGACCAGGGTGACAAGATGTCAAAGCTGCCTATAAGATGGAGGATTTGCACTAGCTGTATTCAGACTGATGAAGCTGTTTGGATGAACAGCGAAACGTTTCTATCTCTTAAAAAAGAACTCCAGTAGCCATGACTCAACTTCCAGATAAACTCACATGGATGACTGAGAATCTTCACAGATGTCCAAAGTTGTTTTTAAACAGCCAAATGTATTGCAAAAAGAGTTGCAGAATGAATGAATGAATGAATGAATGAATGAATGAATGAATAGTAGTAGTAGTAGTAGTAGTAGTAGTAGTAGTAGTAGTAGTAGTAGTAGTAGTAGTAGTAGTAGTAGTAATAATAATAATAATAATAATAATAATAATAATAATAATAATAATAATAATAGGGAATGCACATCGGTGAGCTCACAAACAAACTTTGGAACTCACCACTTTGCATGGGTCAAACTACAAGGGGGGGGGGTGAAGTGTGCAGTGCCAAACACAAGAAGGATGACTCCAAGCCAGCTCCAGTGCTCTAGAATTGTTATATGCATCTTCATCCTAACACTAAGAAGACCCAATTGCCAGTACACCAGGGAGTGGGCGAAGAAAGACAACCCTATGCCAGCAACAGGTGTAAAATCAAACAGCCAACACTGAGCCTCTGGCCACAGAAGCCAAATTGTCCCCTGCTGCTTGAAAGCACACTGTATTCCTTTGATTTTCCTTGAAGCAACTCTGAACCCAGTGCCATTCGCTATTTTGGCTTCTACTTCTTTAGAACGCAACAGGGGCTAGTGAGAAATCGACAACCAGGCCCCTCTTGGGGGACCGGTGGCCCACGTATCACTTTCTAGGAAAAGCAAACAGCATGTCTGAAGTCTTGGTGCAAAGAAAATAACCAAGATGTATCCCATACTTCCTCTGCAGGATCCTATAATCTATTTTCCACACACGTGGTACACAGAAAAGACATTCAGTTGGATTCTTGTCGGAAAAAAATGTAATTTAAGAGAACAGAAGAATGTTGTAGCTACAAAAACGTCAGGAATAGAAGCTGTGCTCTAAAAGTCTGTGGTAGGGTTCTTAAATGTTTGCCCCATAAGATAGAGCCTAGGCTGTGACTGGCAACCTTATGCACCCACTGGAAACTACACATTTTCTAATCTCTCAGCATCAGCCATTCTGACACTTCTGGGGGCTGAAATCCAAAACATGCCCGGGAACCATCCCTAGGCAAAGAAAATGCTTTCGATCTTTGTGAAATAATAGCATAAAATATTTTCACTCCTTCTTTAAATTGTGGGGCACCTCTGGGTAAGGGGTCAGGAATCGACAGCCCTCCAGACCTTCTGGATTCCACATCCAGAAATTCCAAAGAACAAAGCCAACAGTCAACAAATTACTGTACAGAATTCTGATTAGGCTATAGATGCCCATGAGGCAGGAAGGTTTAGGGCCGTATTCCCACTGTGCACACATAATTTAAGCCATGGTGAATATAAATAAGGCTAAAGACTTATAAGCCCTTCACTACCATGTTTGCTCTCGGTTAAGTGCTGGAGTTTTATGTACAACCTCGCATGCTGGCTGCAGTTTGAGTGAGTGGGAGGGACTTCTCGGGAATAAGGTGAGTGTAAATACATCCAGCACTCACCAATCATTCCTTCTTAGCTCTGAACTCAAAGACAGCTCTGTCTCTTATGTATTATTTCTCCCTTCCATCATTCAGTCTGTTGGAAGCCGTTTAGTTAGTTTGCTGCTGTTTTAAGAGCTGAAATGTTTTTTAACCTTTCTCCTTCAAATGTCTCAGAGTGAGTTACTGAGACTGCAAGTGACAGTTAATGAGAAATGGGTGGATTATCTTGGGAACATGCAGCTCTTCTCTGCAGATCTCAGCACATTTCTACTGTGTAATAAAAAAGAAGTTAATCAGGAATTTGAAAATCTGCAACAGTAGGTGCCATCTTCTCAATCAAGCTTCAGCTCTCCGAGGGAAAACACACACCAAGGCCCATTGATGGGAAAAGTGACTTACGTAGAACAAAACAAACAAACAAGTCATGTCACAGACACATGGGCTTGCTTGCTACGAGGTTCACACACCACTGTGGGTCCAAAATTCCGCCCATGCTCCACTAAGGCTTCATCAGGCAGCTTTGCAAGCAAGCTCAGAAGGCAAGAGAAGAAGAAGAAGAAGAAGAAGAAGAAGAAGAAGAAGAAGAAGAAGAAGAAAAGAAAGAAAGAAAGAAAGAAAGAAAGAAAGAAAGAAAGAAAGAAAGAAAGAAAGAAAGAAAGAAAGAAGATATGACCCTACACAATTAAGATGAAAGCAGAGAATCACCAAAGAATGACCTGTCACAAGTGAGTTCCCCTTTGAGCTACACAATCTATGTCAATATTTCCAGACAGGTTGTAACAACCCAACATCTGATGCTCTGTGTGTGCTTAAAAGAAAGAGAAAATCCAGACCTCATTGCAAGCTCACAAAAACAGCCCAGTTAGGCCAATTCTGGCTCTAAAACAACATTTCACCGCTGCTTGGCGGGCCACAGAAGGACCTGCGTTCCATAAAAAACGCTTCAACCTAATCCAGCAGTTATTAGGAAAGTGTTTCGCTCTTTGCGAGTTTCACGTTCCATCCGCTGTCCGCCCCCATCTCTGTCTGCCTGGATGAATGCACGCCCCCTCCTCGCTAGCCTCCACCGCCTTAGACATAAAGGTTCTTTTTCCAGCCTTGACGAACACAGCACAGTTGTGGGTTTCTAAATGCTGAAAACCAAGACCCAAAAGCAGGAGGGGAGGAAGCAGAACAAGGAAGCAGGCAGGCACGTATAAAGGGGCCTTTCAGCTCTATGGCAGAAAAAGCACCACTTTTAACAGCACCCCTAAACGAAGTCACAGAACTTCCCCCTCCCCCCGATCTCTGTAACTTCTTCCACAAAAGAGATCATTTTTTACTGTGAAAGAATAAAACTCCAGGGAATTTTTGATTTGGCGCTTATCTTTAACCGTTTTGGGTTGACGGGATAGCTCAGTGGGTTAGGTCTAGCTGACTGCAGAGCTGGAGGTTGGGAGGTTGATTCCCCACCATGCCTTCAGGGAGAAAAGCCAGTCTTGGTGGCCCTGGGCCAGCTGCACAGTCCCGGGATGCCCCCAGAAGCAAAGTGTGCCAATTATATACCACCTCATATTGCGTAGAGCACTCTTTGGGTGGTTTACAATTTAATTCTTCAAGTTCCACATGCCCTCCCCCCCTCCCCCCCAAGCACTCAATTTACTGAGTTCAGAAGGATGGAAGGCTGAGTGAACCTCCAGCCAGCTACCTGGAATTGAATCCTGGTCTTGAGCAGACTACTGCACTTTAACCACAGTGCCACAAGGCTCATTTAGCCTCCAGAATAAGTGAAGAGTAAGCCACTTCTGTATATTCTCTCCCCGGAAAACCCCCAAAAGGGGTCGGTATAAGTCAGCACCAACATTTCTCAAGGCGTATATGGCATGCAGGTATATACTGTAGCTACATTTCCTGGAAAGGTAACAAACAAGGGAACAAGTTTCATGCTGGGGGGGGGGACCCCAAACAAATGAAGCCTAGCATGTGAAGGAAAAGGCAAAGTTGACTCCTCTACCTGGCAAGAAGGCTTTTTTGCATGCACAATGTTTGCTTCCTCAGGGTACATTCAGATGTGCAGTCTCCTCTCACGGGCTCCCAGATTGTACCAACACTGAATTAGTGGACCTACAAGAGGTTCCCACATCAAAAAATGCTTTGAGGCTAGAAGAGAGCTAACTAGAATCGGGGTTTTTACTGCTGCTTCTTTGTCACCATCATCCTGGTGAGTTTTAGCCACTGGACAGCCTACTTTGTTCTTCTGCACTTGGTCCGGATGCAATTCCCAGTCCAGCCATAATGCGGATCTAGAATGTTTGTGGAACTGGAATGAACTGAGAGGTTCTGTAGGGTGAAGTTGGCAGGAGGAATCAGGAGATACTCTCCAATAGCAGCCGCTGTATGGGTGAATTGGCAGATGGCAGAAGTGTCCATCGGTTGCAGGAGCTGAGGTTGAAATTAGCTCCGCTTATAGGGCTGTTACCTAGATTTCAGCAGAACTCTTTTCATGCTCCTTGCAAGAAAGATCTTCTTCCTCCAAAGCAACCTCACGAGAGGCAGAACTAGAATCTGGCAGCCCCTCCACCAAAGTTTTTTAGAAGCCCCTCTTCACTTACGAGATCTCCAGGTGGATCACGATCTGGTTGCCTGTTTATCGATATTTGCTTAACCTCAACCTAGAAGCTAGGAACATACACCAAAAATCATCCTAAGACACCTGATATAAAGCCTTGCTGAAGATAAGCAAGTCTGGTGGTTGTTGATGCCCAGGTGGAGGATTACTCAGGAATCTGAAACACACAGCTTTCCTTTCCATGATGGAAGAAAGGTTAGATGTAAATTTAATCTGTAGCAAACAATATGGCTTGTAAACTAAACAATGGCTGCCTCTTTCCCTGCAGGACCCTTGACCTGAGCTGTTGTGAGGTCACGGAATGTCCATCAGCAATCTAACTTCCCAGAATGAAATGTGGTACTATACATTCCTAGTACTGTATTACATTTTCTCCTTGAGCCCAGCTGAAGAAGGAAACTGATCCATGCACACAGCCTCTGAATCAAAGCATTTCCTCTGTGGCAATGAAAAGGCAACATCCTCTGTTCTAGAAGTTTCATATTTTATTTATTTATTTATTTATTTATTTATTTATTTATTTATTTATTTATTTATTTATGCAACTTATATGCCGCCCACTACCCAAAGGTCTCTGGGCAGCTTATAATTAAAATGAACAGTTAAAACAGTTAAAACTCCAAAAAGGCAATGGACAATTAAAACAATAAAAACATTTAAACACAAAACACTAAAATTGTCACCAGGACCCACAATCAATGTTAGTTAAAAAAACTTCAGAAACAGGAAGTTTTTTACCTGGCGCCGAAATGTCATCAGTGTTGGCATCAGGCGGATGTCACTTGGAAGGGCATTCCATAACATGGGGGCAGCTGCCGAAAAGGCCCTAGACCTACAAGCCATCCCTTTCACCTCCTTGAGGGATGGCTCTCTCAGGAAGGCTCCCTGGCTAGATCTTAATTGCTGGGTAGGTTCATTTGGAAAGAGACAAATAGCCTGCATATGATGCCATGAGTGTATTAAAGATATTGCAATGTAAATTTACAAGCTTTTCTAGTCCCCTTTAAAAAGACTCCTGGTACCTTCCTGACTTTTTGCTTTGCGCTCATAACAGATTTGGACAGAAAGGCCTGCTCCACACTTGGTGCATCAGCTGAAGGATCCAAAGATTAGTTGCAAAAGGTATGCAAACAACAGCAACACAATCTGTATGCATGGGTTCACACACTCATTGATTGCTATTGTTTTATTATATTTGAGGACTACCGCCGCATGGGTTCCCATGTTTTGTGGGCAATCTTCACACAGGAAAAGCAGGAGATAAGCTGCAGAATAAAACAAATGAAAGTAGCAGAAAAGCAACATTCATTTCCAACACTCTACTTCCTTGGCACCATTTTATTCCTGACATCTTTAAAAGAAGTCTGCTGAGCAGACTGAGTTGAGTCAGAACATGTGGGTGAGTTCTGTCTGGATGTCTGCAGCAAGAATGTTTTCAAAAAGTCACCCATGATGCAAGGAAACAGGAAAACGGTCATTCAGATATGCTAATATCCAAAATTATTCTCTACGGGCTAACTGAAAAGTAAGCCCCACTGAGTTTGATGGGACTTCCTGTGAAATGTCCCATGGAGCATCCCCTAAGACGGTTCTCTCTAGATGAGTCTGCAGCTGATGCTCCCTTTATCTCCATCACTGGTTGCGGAAAGACCACAAGCATTATTTTAGAAATTTAATAGTATGTGGGGGGAATTGTGTAATCTTGATGCTCTTTTATTCTTGACTCATTGATGCATGGAACTATCAACAAGACTGGTTCTTTACTTTTCCCCCTCACAAAAACAGACATCTAAGCCTCTGTCACACACTAGGAGGAAGGGCAGAGGCAGAATTTTTATCTTCAAAATTTAAAGAATTTTGTATTGAGAAAGGTACAATCTGCCCAAAAAGGGAAGGATTCCCAGGTGTAGGTTCTAGGCATTTTCAGTTCCATTCTCCAGACCAGTGGTTCTCAACCTGTGGGTCCCCAGATGTTTGTGGACTGCAACTCCCAGAAATCCTGGCCAGCTCAGCTAGTGATGAAGACTTCTGGGAGTTGCAGTCCAGGCACATCTGGGGACCCACAGGCTGAGAACCACTGCTCCAGACAGTTGTTCATCTCTGTGTTACTTTAAAACTTTGCTGCTAAAAATTCCAACTAAATGTGCAAAAGCTGGCTCCATGGGTGGATGCTACATTACCTACAAATCTGAAATCCCTCCGATACAACTAGACTAATGATGGAGTCTACTCAGGCATCCTTTTTGTGTTTGGATTAGCAAACAGCATTGAACTTCTTTCTTAAATGATATCAAGTCGTGGGGAAAGAAAAGAAGAAAGAGCCCATACAAATCCCTGAAGTGAGTGTGTGGGTGTGATCTCAGCTATGTTTTCCATTCTTTGCATGAAAAATTGGGCTGGAATCCATCAGAGCTGATGCCAAACAAAACATTAGTCTTTAGGTTGCCACAGGTCTTTCAATTCAGCTTCCAGTACTAATTTTCTCAGAAAACAGTCTTGGGCAAATGTCTTGAAATGCATGGCCAGTCCGAGGGAGGGAAGGATTTAATTCATTAATTAAAAATATGTTTACCCCACCTGTCTCCTTGGGATGGACCCAAGGCAGCTTGCAAGCTTACAGGCCGCCTTGGTTCCTTTCAGGGAGAAAGGAGAGATACAAGGGTTTTAAATGAATAAATAAATAAAATATGACATTGAAGGCCAATATACAAAGTTAGAGACAATGAATACACAACAGTTGCCAAGATACATGAAAGACAATGTTCAAGGCTAAGAACAATGGATGTGAAGGGACATCTTGCACCAACAACAGCAAACAAATATAAAGAGAAAAATGCCACTCTCAGAGATAGAAAACTAAAATGGAAAAATATAAATAGTATTACAGATTCAGTACTACAGATTCAGACAAAGCAGCAATGCATAACAATCCATCTGAAAATTATATACCAGTTAGTCAGTCATTTAAGGAAAGTGTGCCTGAAGAGGAAGATCTTTTTTGCTTGCAATGTTGGGGCCAGTCTGGCCTCCAGTGGGAGGGAGTTCCAGTCTGGGAGCAGCCACAGAGAAGGCCCTCTCCTCTTCCTCCATCTTGATGCTGTTTGCACCATGGGATCCCATGGCATATCTCACAACTATCAGAGAGTAACACATACTGTTTCACACCTGGCAAGTTTGTTTACTTTGCACAATGGCCCAGGCACATCCACGCACACGCACACATCCATAAACATGCCAACAAGCCTGGGGCTTCTAGAGGCTGAGGTCTCAGAGAATAACTTTCCGAGGCTCATACTGAGAAACTGCCAGAACCCCACCGCAATTCACAAGGGTTGTAATTTTAGTCCCCAAACAAAAGCACAACGTTCTGTCTCTTCGACGATTTGCCCAAATGTGAAACAAAAAAGTGTCCCTACATGACATCATTTCATAATAAGGGACAATTTAAAACAATTACTTGGAAGCCACTCGCTGTGCTTTCCTGGAAATGAAGCACTCCTGAAATCTGACAGCCTTTTTAGACATCTGCAACGTATGCAGATTAATTAAAACTGCCTCCTTACTTCCTACCTTGCCCTAACACGCAAGTCAACCAGAGAAATCACTTTCTAATGGATAGATAGAGCTTTGACATGAAAACTACAGCCAAAGAGAATCTGTGAAACTGGTCCTTAAGTCAACACATGCTGGGATGGCAAATACTCTGGAGTGGGAGGGCGGGGAGAGAGACACTCTGCACATGCACCAAATCCCATTTGTTACTTAATTCTTCGAAGAGCCTTACATGCCATGGGCGTTTATACACGACCCCTAAGGTCCGCCGCAAATGGCTGCAAGGTCCGGACCTTAAAAATGTTTACCCACCAGCTCCGGACTTTACAGACAATTAAGTGCGACCCCGCCCACTTTAGCGCGACCAAACAGCAGTTTTCTTGTACCTGCTTTTTGGATGTGACAAATATTTTATCTGGTGTAAGGATAGTGAGTGCGGGGCTCTCCTGGCTTCTGTTTGTTCTTTTTTTGCACCCTGCCCCTTTAAGAGATCTGAATGCTGCCGGGAACAAAACGGAGGTAAACCGGCATGCTTTTCTTTCTCTTTTTCTCCCTCCCCTCACGCAGCCAGCAGCCAGGAAGTGCGGAGGGGGGTGGGGACAGAGGAAGAGCGAGGAACCCCTAAGATCTCTGGTCCGAATTTAAGTGGCCAGCGGATCTTAGGGGTCGTGTAAAAAGGCCCCATATGGCGGTGGAACTTCTGAAGGAGAAACAGGCAGGCCATTCTGAAGCAAGCAAAGCAAACAACGTTTAACATCCGGCTTAAATTGCAGCGGTTTGATTTATGGAAGGCCAGCAATCCAGCAAACGAAGAGGCACTACATGGAACACCTGGGGACTGGAAACTCTTTTTGGAAGGCCACACGGGCTTTCACCCTCAGCTCTGATTTTAGGGACCGACATGCAAAAAACAAACAAACAAACAAACAAACAAACAAACAACCAATGACTTCTGGGGGAAACATCTGGTGGAGGGGAAGGAGGACATTCCGGAATAGGGCATCTTGCAATCTGGAAAAGGGGGGCGGGGTGGAGGCACAGGCGCGTTAGCAGCCAGACAGCTCTTTAAGAACCAAGTACCCGCAACAAGAAACCGAATACAACACACACAGTATGTAGGCAGAGGCGCGCACGGGTGGTGGTGGGAGGATAAAAGTTTTCACACGATGAGAGGTCTTGCGGCAAGAAGTTTACTTCATCCGACGGCCCCTGAAAGCCGGAAGGAAGGAAGGAAGGAAGAAGGAAAGAAAGAAAGAATAGATAAACGGGTATCCTCTAACCCAGGGACCCCAGCCTTGGGGCCCCACAGATGTTCTTGGACTACAATACCCAAGATTCCTGGGAGAACATCTGGGACACCGGTTGGGGACCACCGCGCTTCAAAGACGTCGAAAAGTAACGAGCCTGGGCGGGATAGTTCACCTTAAGACTCCATCAAAACAAATCCCCCCCCGCACAAAAGCAATAAAGCGTTATATAAAGAATTAGAGATAGTTACATAGATATTACCTTTCGCCCGCTTGCGAGTTTTTTTCCCCCCCACCAAGCAGGAAGCCGCGCACAGAACTCTTTAAATCGTTCTTTGCTCCGTCGACTCCATGTCTGGCAGCTTCTTCCGCAGAGAAGCGGAATAAGGAGGAGGGAAGAACTCGTTTTGCAAACCTCCGAAAAATGGGGTGGGGGGGGGAGAGAAATAGTTCGCGATCCTGGTCTTTCGAAATCAGCGGGAGACACTTTTTCCTTGACTTCCTCTCTGGGTCCAAGAGACACCCCCCCCTCCAGAAAAAGGAGAGGAAAAAGACAGGATTTCCCCCTCCCTCCCTCTCCCAATGACAAACTTCTGGTGCAACTGAAAAATAAACAAATAAAAACAAAAACAGGAAGGGAGCTCCAACGCCCAAGTTTCTTGCTTGCAAAAAAAAAAAAAAAAGAACCCCCCTCCAAGAAATATGGAAATGGGAAAAAAATAAAAATTAAAGGAAGAACTCAGGTTGGAAACGGCGAGAGGTTTGCACTTGCGCGGGCACCGGAAAGCGCACACGCTCACGAGTCTCAATCGGACGGCGAATGGAGGTGGGGGGGGAGTTCCTCGTCCAGCTGCGGCCGCGGCGCTGCCAGGGAGGGCCCCCGCGGCCAAAAGCTCCAGGAAGAGATGACGGCAAAGGGGTGGCAGCCAATGGCAGCCCGAGAGGACGCTGCCGCCTGGGCCGGGAGTTGCGCCGGCGCGTCCCGGCGCCCGGCGCCTTCCAGCTGAACAAGCTGGAGGGAGGAGAAGCTCTGGAGAGGGACGGGGTACCCCGGCGGGGGTGGGCTGGGGGGCAGGAGTGGACCCCCCTTCCCCCATTTTGAGCCTCCACTCCGACCTGGAAGAGGGCCAAGAAGCGCACAGAGATGGATGGATGGATGGATGGATGGATGGATGGATGGATTGATTGATTGATTGATTGATTGATGAGGAAGAGTCTCTCCTCATCGGGGGACGTACTAAAAATAAGGAACTGCAAAAGGAGACGAAGGGTGGTTTTAGGAGCTGCACGGGGTTTCAGCTCTGGCTTTCCACAGATTGATTGATTGATTGATTGATTGATTGATTGATTGATTGATTGATTGATTGATTGATTGAGGAAAAGGCTCTCCTCCTCCGGCGACATTCCAAAAATAAGGACCTGCAAAAGGAGAGGAATTGTGATTTCAGGACCTGCCAGGGTTTCAGCTCTGGCTTTCCTCAGACTGAGGAAGCTGCTTGGATAAGCAGCGAAACGTTTTGTTCTCTCAAGAAAAAGAAGTCCCGTTGCCTTGACTCCACGTCCAGATCAACTCACCTGGATGACTGAGAATCTTTACAGACATGTTTGAGCTCTTGATTCAGGTTGGGATGGAATTATTTAGACAAGGAGATCAGGTATGGGTGCATTTGGGGATGGCAACGATTTATTTATTTATTTATTTGGTTTATATACTGCACCATCTGACCATATGTCACTCTGGGCAGTTTACGTAGGTTTTGAACACAATACAATAAATAATAAACAATCTACAATATATAGCCAAATATAAAATCAATCAATCAATCATAATTAGATCAAATAAAAAAGCAAAAAATAATGATTCAAAGTAAATACAGAAACGGGCAGAGGCACATGAGAACATAAAACCAGATCAGTGGAGTCTAACCACTGTCAGGGAGGCCCAGTGGGGAATCGAACACCCAGCCTCTGGCTCTGCAGGCAGACACTGAAGCCATTGAACTCTCCGGTAGTTCTATATTAGTGTTATATTTTCCCTAAGATTACCAGGGCTCCCCCCAGGGAGACAGGATCCTCAGGCAGCAGAGTACACGGGACAATGAAAAAGCAGCCAGCATCAGCCATGCGGTGCCTCTTGGTTCCATTCCACCCACATCCTTTCATTTCCATATGAACAACACCCAAGGGATGGAGAGAAATGAGGCAGAAGAGGATGATGGATCTGCATGTGCAGGCCTTACAGTATCCCTGGCTTTATTTGCCTAAGAAGGCCTGGGGCAGTGGAATTTGTGGTAAATTTGGAAGTTCAAGGGCTCGTTCTGGCAGCCCCCATAGCAAGCCTGCCCAATAAAGGTAATCCAGATTTACAGGTTGCTAAATATCAACAATTAAGGAGCAGGGCTTTTGTACAGTTAATGGCTTTTAGTTGCCCATTCAGAATGAAACCTGGGTAGTTTGAGCCATTGAGACACGGATAGTCATAATAATACAGTACAGCCTCCATATCCATGGGGGATTGGCCCCACAAACTGCTGTACTGTGGATACCTGAAACCATGGATACTAGGGAAGCCTATACACAGCATGTGGGGGACGGACACAGACCACAAACAGACGTCTTTGTCTCTTGTATATAGGGCTACAGCAAACTGTGGATATGTGAAACCGTGGATATGGGGATCCTAATGTACAATCTTTCGGGGAAAACCTTTTTGTCTCCCAGATACTGTGAGGAGTGCAGCAAAACAAACAGGAAATTGGAAAGCCATTGTGGGTGTCAATTGCCAAAGGGAGTGGATGCATTATAATTGGATGTCTCAGTTTTGAGTTTGCTCCCTTGGGTATCTCGGTCAGAGTCTAGATTTGCAATGGAGATTCCCCTCACATCTGCCTTGACATGACCAAACCTTCTCACCTTATTAAGGCATTTCTCTAAGAGAAGGGATCCTGCAACATGGTCTATAAATTCTCCCATTTTCTCCTTCTGCAGGACGCATGCCTAGAGAATTCTCCAAAGTTCTAAATTTTCCCGATTTTTTAAAAATTAATGCCTAGAGTTGCCAACTTGTCCACCTGTATCTGTTGCTATGTTTTTGGGGTGGGGTGGTTTGTTCACTACAGCTGGCTGGCATCGTTGGAAACTGACTGTTAGAAATGAATCTGATATTTTGTTGTTGTCGTCATCACCGTTTCTGGTCAGTTACTTTCCCCTGTGTTTTTAGCAGAGGAAAAGTTTTGCCCCTGTGCATTTCATGTGATCACCTCAGCGTGGAGGGAGCACATTATTTTGGAGAGAGACTGTAAAATTAGAAAAATTAGAGTATGGTTGAATGCGCAGAGAAAGGCAGTGGAACTTATTTATTTATTTATTTGGTCCCAGAACTCTCTCTGCTCCTTGCAACTCTGACTACACGAGAAGTACAACCCTGGTTTCCTTTCCAGCTGCTTCTTTAGAACGGTGTTTCCGGTATTCATTGGGATCTCTCTGCATGGCAGGAATCCAACCCCGTCTGCAGACACAACATGTCTGCGTGCTAGTGGTTGTCTTAGCATTCTCTGTTTCTGCCTGGGCTCACAGGTCTGGATTTTTGAGGGTCGTAATGAATCACACAACTGAGTTATTGTCAAGGCTCAGCCGGCGGGCTCCTCTAATATCTGCCAGTGTGGGTACAGCAAACCCAGATTAGGCTGGATTCAGGTTTAGGATCATGCACCCTGCCTAGATGCCCTGAGGCACGTCCGATCCCACCTGATTTCGGAAGTTAAGCAGGGTCGGCCCTGGTTAATACTTGGATGGGAGACCACCAGGGAATGCCAGGTGCTGTAGGCGCCTGGAGTAGGAACTGGCAAACCACTCCAGGATTCTGGCCAAGAAAACTCCATGGACATGGGGTCAAGAAGAGTCGGTCACGACTGTAACGACGCAACACACACAACCAGGTTGACACAACCCTGGCGCCCACCTGGAAATGCTAGAGAGAAGGCAGGAAGGCCCTCATCAATGAGGGAGGCAGTGAGTGGCATGGAAGCTTAGAGGGAAGGGGGAGGGTCTTGGTGGTTTTTTTTGTTTGTTTTTGGAAAAGTTACATTTTTTAGATGTGCAGGAATACAAAACACAAGACTCTAGGAGGAAAGATAGGTGGTACCAGGAATGTTTTGCCTTAAAAGAAAATGGATGGCATTGAGGAAACATGGGAGAAGAAAGCAAAGGATCCAGTAGATTTAAACAATCCCCTATGTCTAGTGATCCCCTAAAGTCCAGTAAAGAAGAGAACCCAGGGTATGTTTGCCAGCATTGTGGAAATAAAGAATTACCAATGATCTTGGGAGCAGTAGCAAGTTAATTCGGAATAACTTGTAACAGCTTCTTATGTCCACAATGGAATTGACTTTTACGGAGACATTGTTGTTGTTATCTGCTGTCAAGTTGGAATCGACCTACAGCGACCCTAACAGGGTGTTCAATGGAAGTGAGATGTTTAAGGGGTGTTTTTACTGGGTTTTAGTGTTTTTAACCCTCCCCCCCCCATGAGTTTCCATGGCTGAAGAGGGATTTGAACTCAGACTTGCTAGTCCACTGCCCCGCACTGGGTTTCTATAAGAGAAAGAGAGAGAGAGCCAAGGATCAATAGAATGACAAATTGATCTCAAAGTGCCTGTCGTTCTACACGTCCCTTGAGTTGGCCTTTGGACCTTTGGACACCATTCTTTTTTAAAGCTTTCTGTGTACATATATATCATTTTGGGTGTTTAGGGTAGGCAGGCAGGAGGAAATACAATGAGAACTCTCGGGAGGCACCTACTGTATACTGGCTGATGTGATGTTTAAAGGTGCAGGCATCCATCATGGTGGTGGACTCTGTGGAGGAGAAACTGCTCTTCTCCCCTGCCCGCAACATGCAAAGTGGACATCCTTGTCTACAGTTTCCCAGTACGTACACTTCTCCAACCATACTGGGGTGAGGAGCATTGCCCCCCCCCATGTATTTAAAAATCTGTGCACAGTTCTTATGAACCCACAAAAATATAAGGGCATTTCTGAGGGCTATAGTCGAGAAAAGTAACTTTTCCAAGGTCCCGTAAGAACTGTACCCTGGAAATTCTCATCACTCAGATAACCAGGAAAAGTGTAACATGATTATTATTTATACAGGTTTTTGCATAGTGGGTACAAAGCTTTTCAGGAGTTCTGCAATGTTGGCTTTCCCCCGGCTTTGTTTATTTTGTTTTATTTTGCTCTCCTGCCTCTTATTTTCTATTGCATGCAAGCAGGCTGTGCCCTTGGATCTGCTTGAGTCCCAAATAAAATCAGTTTTCCTCGCTGTATTTGCTGGCTTTTATTTTTATTCCCTTGTCCAGCTTCCAAAACAGAGTGGATCTTATTTTACCTCTGATGAGGAAGTGAGAGCATATGGCGTTTGAGATAAGAGATTTGTGCTCGCTGACTGTCCACAGAGCGGCCCGGCTACTTTCCATAGGAGCCCATTTATAAACGAAATTGTGCGTAAGCAGCTCGTTAGTTTGTGATTGTTTCGGTTATTTTTTTCCGACATGCAACTGGGTCTCTTCCCTGTCTCTCTCTCCCCCCCTTCCTTTCCTTTTCGCTATCCTATTTGCAAAGGAAAAACTACAAATTTCCTCCTTCAATATACTTTCATAAAGCAGGCAAATGTGTGGTACAGCAAAGAACTCAGTTGGACCATACTACACATTGGTAGGATCAGGCCACTGTGTTGTGGAATGGGTAGATGCGGAAAGGCTGGAGGCCAGACATTTTCACCTTTTAAACCCAATGATATATTGCAGAATTTTGGATTTGGGGGTTAAATTCCTCTAGTTAGGCAGTGGTAGTACAGGGGTTCCCAGAGCAGAATAGCTTCAAGCTCCTCAGAATAGGCCACTTCTTTTCTCATGAAGCGGGCACTTACAGTCTCGGTAACCCTGAGACATTTGTAAGAGAAAGAGTCAAGGTTTCATTACTTACAATTGAACAGATCAAACAGCAGACTGACAAGCATGACTGATTGCAACAGACCTCAACAGAGTCACTGCTTCTAACAGACTACAGCGGGTTTGGGGTGTGTGTGGAATCTGAGCAGAGAGGCAGGTCTCTTTTTCCAGTTTGGAGGAAGAAGGAAATGATTGGTTACTGCTGGATAGATTGACAGTCACCCCATCCCAGAAAAATCCCTCCCAGCCATACCTTCTCTAGGCAGCATGCAAGCCTGTAAAAAAAAAAAAAAAAAAACCTCTGAAATTGCTGAAATGTGCTCTACGTGGGGCAACCTTTGAAGACGGTTCAGCGATTGCAACTGGCTCAGAATCGTGCGGCATGGCTGTTAAGTGGTGGGGCTACCAGGGATCATCACATCATGCCAATTCTATGTAACCTGCATTGGTTACCAGTTGTTGCCCGAGCCCAATTCAAAGTGCTTGTTTTGACATATAAAGCCCTAAAATGGCTTAGGACCTAGAAACCTGCAGGACCGCCTCCTTCCATATGAACCTACCCGGCAATTAAGATCTAGCCAGGGAGCCCTCCTGAAAGAGCCATCCCTCAAGGAGATGAAAGGGATGGCTTGCAGGAACAGGCCCTTTTCGGCAACTGCCCCCAGACTATGGAATGATCTCCCAAGTGAGACCCGCCTGGCGTCGACGTTGATAACATTTTGGCGCCAGGTAAAAACCTTCCTGTTCCAGAAGTTTTTAAATTGATACAATATAGATCAGTGATGGCGAATCTTTTAGAGACCGAGTGCCCAAACTGCGATGCAGAACCCATTCCTTTCCCCAAAGTGCCAATGCAGCAATTTAACCTAAACACAGGTGGTTGAACAGGGACAAAACCATGTGACCGTGAACAACGCTGTCACGGTAAAAACGTAATTGCGGAAGAAGGTAGGACGTGAAATAACCGCCAAAGAGTGACAAGGGAAAACCCTACCCCAGCACCAGGTACGGGATTGTTGCGCTTAGCACCCATTCCGGGGGCATGGTCAAGACAAATTTCAGTAGTTGCGTGACAGATGTGAAGTAACATTTTTTGTACCTCTCCTAAGCGCAACACTAACAGAGACAGAAAGGATGTGAAGTAACCACCTATGACAGAAACCCCTCTGCCGTTTCATCTCTGTGATTTTGTAGGAGTGCCAAGTAAATGAAGGGACCTTAGTTCAACTCAGGCATGCTGAGAGGAAAAGATGGACTTTGAAAATTTACACAGTTATTTTCATCAGCTTCTGGTTAGGCCTTAGCCCTCTTTGTGTGCCTTCCCAGCTGTCTGTTTAAAAACATGTGTATGCAATGTTTGCATCCAATAAAACTTTGAAACAATTGACAATAAAACTGAACTTAATAGTAGTGGTAGATTAAAAAAGAAAAGAAAAGATTATAAATAGTGAAGGCCATTAAAAGCCAGGTTGCTACGGGGCAGAGGGAACTAAATCGGCCACCATGAGACTACCGGCAGGAAGATAGAATATAAATATAACAAATTGTATGTCTAAAATAGACAAGATTTGGCATTGTGGCGGCATTATGCAAATCGAAAAATAAGCATGGGTAATAACGGACCACTGACATTTTTCAAAAATTGGTAGGTTTTCAAATCCAGCATGATCTTTCTGTGAGCGCTAAAGGGAAGGGGGAAGAAATAAAAGTTCTCATCACTGTCCTGATCTAATTTGTTTCATATGTACTGTATTGATTTCAGTTTTATGCTGTCTTTCTTCAGTTACTGGGACTCGATTGGGGTAATATTAAACTTGATTTAAATTTAAAGCATCATTTTAGGATTTATCCTCCAAATTGGTTGCAACATCTGAAGATGGGGGATTGAGGATGTAGTTTCCCCATCTCTGTACAAAAAGGGTTAATAGAATCATAGAGTTGGAAGAGAAAGGGTTCATTGAATCATAGAGTTGGAAGAGACCTCAAGGGCCATCCAGTCCAACCCCCCCGCCATGCAGGAACCCCATCAAAGTATTTCCACCAGTTGGCCATCCAGCCTCTGCTTAAAAACCTCCAAATAAGGTTGTCAGTGATCACATACATTATTGTGCCTACACACAAAGCAAAAAATAGGAAGAGACTGAATTCAATTGGTCATACTTGGCCAAGTATGGCTATGGGAACCAAATTATTTATTTTATTTATTTTTGTACTTATTAACCGCCCAACTTTTCCTCAGGAACTCTGGGCGGTGTACAACAGATTGCAACACAATTTGCCCAAACACAAACCCCATAATAAACAGACAACAGTAAAAATATAAAGACAATGAATAACAACAACAATACAACAGCAGCAAATCTGGCAAGAGACAGGCTGGGACAAAACCATACAACCAACCAACACACACACACACACAGAGAGAGAGAGAGAGAGAGAGAGAGAGAGAGAGAGAGAGAGAGAGAGAGAGAGAGAGAGAGAGAGAGAGAGAGCTGTGCACTCAGCAATCACCAAAACTTTTCATAAAGAGCTAGGTCTTCAATGCTCTTTTTAAAAAGTCTTGTCTAATGTTTGGAGGAAAATATAGTCCTTTGGAAGCATAGTTCTTCTCTGATGGCGGCAAAAAAAGAAACATTTTTTCCACTCAGAGAGTGTCTGGATGCCAAAGGCTGCATTGGCAAATGGCTTGAAACCCATAAATTACAGTATGTATCCATCAGCGCCATCTCCTGGATGTTGTCATTTGATACAACTCTTGTGGAGGTTGACAAGCAAAAAAGATGTTAGGGTTTTAGTGGTCTAAAAAAAGGTGTCTGCTGGCAGGATTGCGGTAAACTGACTGTGGAGCCAGAAGTTGGGAGTTCAACCCCCCACTGGGCCTCCTGGGAGAAGAACCATCCTGGGTGGCCTTGGGCAAGCTGCACCGTCCCAGGGCAACCCCGGAAGAAGGGAAAGGTCAACCACCTCTGTGTATTCTGTACGTGAAAATCTTTGGAAAGAGTCGCCTTAACTCAGAAATGACTTGATGGCACATTAATCCAGCATAGTTATCTTGTCTGCTATGTAATAATAATAATAATAATAATAATAATAATAATAATAATAATAATAATAATAATAATAATAATAATAGAAGAAGAAGAAGAAACTGGAGTTGACAAAGTCACCATCAATCAGCTACAGAAAGCCGCCTTACTGGGATCTGCTTGCATAATTTGCTGATACATCACATAGTCCTAAACGCTTGGGAAGCGTTGGGCTAGTGATTCGCAATACAAAATCCAGCGTAGTTATCTTGTCTGCTGTTTGATGATGATGATGATGATAATAATAATAATAATAGTTAACCAGACCTCACATTAAATATATTATATTAATAATATATTAATAAGTTATATATATGATTTTTGCCCATTTAAGGCGGCTGCATCATAAACCCTTGTTTGATTCGTTTTTGACAACCTCAGGAGCAAACAGGGAGCGCACAAGGGAGCCTTGCAAGATCAGATGGTTATCACCCTAACGAACAATAGGAAAAAGGACAGAAAATTTAAAAATAGCTCCATTGCACATAGGAAGCTGAATGAATCAACAGGGAGAGAGGAAACAGGAGTAATTTTTTTTAAAAATATGATTGTAGGAATTCATCTCTATATATCTCTGCAGAATAGATCTGAGGAGTCTGACATGCATATGATTATATAAACTCACTTATGGGCATTTTGCAGAAATAGGAATCTTTGACAATTCAGGCCTGCAGCCAGTGTAGGGGACCCACAGCAAACTTGCACGTAATTCAAGAGTTGTGTCCATGTAACCTCAATAGACTATTTGGTTCTGGGTTTTAGAGATTATATATTTGGAGCTGATCCCTTTGTGCTGTGGATATTCTACCTCTGTTGATAAGGTTGATAATCATTGTTGTTCTTATTTCTACTTATACACCACCCGAAAGCGCTAGACCACCCTCCGGACAGTTCATAGCACAATTATGCAAGTAACACGTTGCTCCCTAGCGAGCTGTGTACTTATTTTACAGATATCAGAAAGATGGAAGGCTGATTCAACCTTGAGCAGCGTACAGCCAAGACTTTTGGCTAGCGTTTAAGGGACCCCAGGATTCTTTGTGGTTGATGCTGTAACAGCGTCCCTCGTGGCTGGATGAAAATTCCGTTGTAAAAGTGCAGGAGAAAGCACACACAACGACAGACATTCTTGGACACATGACTAAAAAATAAAACTCCATTGTGCCCCCTTCATCTACCAATAAATCAAAAGGTGACAAGCAACCCATGAGTCACTGGTTGTTTGTCAGATTTAAATTATACACACAGTGGCATGGAAACTGAGCACTGGGTGCATAAGGGCTCTTTGAACTGCCTGGAATATGGTTCAAATGCCGTGTCCCCATCCTTCTGGGTGCTTATTTTGAATTTAAGTGTATCAGATATATTTTAACATTTTATGTATTCTGAAATGTTTTTTAACATTTTACGTATTCTATATACTGTATTTTATAAGTCTATTTTTAATTACTCTGGTCAATGACCGTATAATAAAATTTGATATGATTTGATTTGTTAAGTGTAGACGAACCAGCTGCACGCCTGGAGAGGAACTCATCCTCTATAATGTCTGTGAAGATTCTCAGTCATCCAGGTGAGTCTATTTGGAAGTTGAGTCATGGCAACTGGACTTCCTTTCCTTTCACGTTTCAGTATCTGAAGAAAAGAAGTCCAGTTGCCATGAGTCAACTTCCAGGGGGAAAAATCCTCTGTACTACTAATAAATAAGGACAAATGCTATAGGAAGCCAGATTTAGCCTGAATATCGGGGGGGGGGGGAGGACTTCTTAACTGTTAGAGCAGTACAACAACGGAAGCACTGCCTTTGGGAGGCGGCAAGCGCTCAAGCAGTGGAGCCATTTAAGACAAAATTTGACTGCCATCTGTTAGATCTGCTTTGATTCGTATTCCTGCCTAGATCAGGGGGTTGGGCTAGATAGCCTCATGGTGCCCTTCCCTGTCCAGTTATTCTGAATCGGATTACAGTGGCAAGCTTCCCTTTTAGATGCTTCTAGGAGAAAGGCTTCCCTCCCCACTCCCCCAGTGGCACCTGTTTTCTGGGAGCAGCTTCCAAAAATGTAACCATTCCAAAAGTTCCCCGAAAATGCTGTCCCACAAACCAAGCAGATAAAGCAGTTGCCCGGATAAAAGCAGGTTCAATGGCATGCCAGGGCATTTGGCTGCCTAAATTGTGTGTCCTGGGATTTTGAGTGCATCAGCACAAAACGCTGGGATCCTTTAATAATTTGTGTGGAGTCAAGCAAGCTGTTCTTATCCAGGCGTTCTGGGTAAGGAGGGAAACGAAGCCGGCTCAAGCCACCCTTGCAGTGTCGTCCACTCGGATGGATCCTGGTGCAGGGGCAACAATGGCCCTGAAATTGTGCGCGTGTGTGAAAGGGAGGTTCATGGGGCCCTTAAACACGTTCTTTATTTATTTTATTTCTACTTTGAATATTTTTACCCCACCTTTCTCCTTGGAAAAGGACCCAAGGTGGCTTACAATAATGAGGGGCAATAGAACATTTTAAGACAAACTCAATTTATTTATTTATTTACAGTGGACTCTTGTATAACAAACGGTTTGTATAACATAAAATTTGTACAACATAAATTATTCTGGAGATAGGGGAAATTTGCTTAACAGAATTGCCTACGTACGGGCAAATCCGTACAACATAAAAATGGGATTATTCCATTTTCAATGCATTCCTATGGGAAACTTGTATAAAGGAAAATTGCTTAACATATAATTTCATTTGGAACGAACTACTTCCTGTATACAATGTACCACCGTATTTGACTTTTATACCGCCCATCTAGCCCTAGGGCTACTCCGGGCGGTTTACAACATAAAACAGCATGACAAAATAACAAAGTTAACACATACATACATACATACATACATACATACATACATACATACATACATACATACATACATACATACATACATACATGATTGATTGATTGATTGATTGATTGATTGATTGATTGATTGATTGATTGATTGATATACCACCCATCTAGCAACACGGCCACTCTGGGTGGTTTACATGGTTATATCATAACAAAACAAACAATGCAGTGTAAAAATAAAATAAATAAAACAAAAACAAAAATAATTAATACATTTACATTTACATAGACATAAAGCAGTGGTGGAGTGAACAAATTAAGATGTCAAATATAATAACAAAATAATAAATAACAAAATATAATAAATAATAAATAATAAATAACAAAACATGTACTCAAGTTAAAGGGTTGAACGATTTAACGATTTTTTTTTGGGGGGGGTTGTTCCTGCCTCTTTCGAAGGCGAAGCTATCCCCGCGTCTGCCTGCCTCCTTCCCGCTCCACACGTGTACGCTGCTCGTGGGAAGAGGTGCGGTGCCGAGGGCACGGAAGGAAGCAGCGCAGTTTGGGCGAGGAGAGGAGAGGAGAGGAGAGGAGGCGGGCGACGATCCGGACGCCAGCCAGGGCGGCTCCTCCCCGTCGGAACGGCAGGGCGGGTTTGCGCTTCTCCCTGGCAGGACGAGCGGGACGTCCCGACGACCATCGGCGGCTCCCCAGCACCATGGAGCGCCCGGCGGGGCTGCGGAAGGCGGCGCTCTGCCTCTTGCGGAACGACCTCCGCGGCCACGACCACCAGGTAACGGCCGGGGCAAAAGGGCATCCTCCGTCCGGGTCGCCGACGAGGGATCCGGAGCGGAAAGGGGGGAAGGAGGGAAAGAGAGGTTGCTCTGTATGGATCACAAAGCCCATCATCCCCCCCGGGCAGCCTTCGCGAGGAGGGGGGATCCTGGGAGTTGTAGCTTCTCTCCCCCACCCCACCCCGTGGACCTCCCCAAAAGTTGGGGACGCTGGGGCTTGCGATTCAAACGAAGTGGGGTTCCCAGTTTCTGCACCCCCACCCCAAAAAAAGCGCTTTGGCCGTGGCGGCTGTGGATAATGGGAGTTGTAGTCCAAGAAGCGACCTTCCTGAGGTCTGTTTTCCTGTTGGGCCTCCCCCACCCCCCCGGGTCCGTGCCTTGATTTTCGGGCCCTCGATTTCCACCTCTTGCTTATTAGACTTTCTTTACGTAACTTTCCAGCCGGGTTTTAAAACTATTCCCCCCCCCACCAACCCATCCCCACGTGCAGCTGTGGACGTGTTATCAAAGAGGAGGGGGCGGAGCCTACAGGGAGGAGACTCGACCAATGAAGAGGCGCCCTCCCCGTGGTCTTTCGCAACTGTTTCCCCCGGGTCCCGTTGCTTGCCGGTTTCCTTTCCCTGATTTTGCTCCGTTTGTTGATTTCCAGCGGTGGAAATGTGTGTGTGTGTGTGTGTGTGTGTGTATTTAGTGTTTATATTTAAATTGCAAGAACAGTAGGTGTGTGTGTGTGTGTGTGTATTTAGTGTTTATATTTATATTAACAGTAGGTGTGTGTGTGTGTGTGTATTTAGTGTTTATATTTAAATTGCAAGAACAGTAGGTCAGGTTGTGGGTACTACAAGTCCCAGAATCCCCAGATGCCAAGGATTCTTAAACCTATAATCCAAAGCAACAGGTTTTCTCAGAGCAATATATTTCCGCCTGATTTCTTGGTAGTTAACATCTCTATCTCACCTGTGCCCAAGGGGCACATATGGCGTCCCTCCTCCCCATCTGATCCTCCTTACACATGTGTCAAACACTTGAGAGCCCCAGAGATCAGTAAAGATTTGAAATGCATCTCTCCGGTATGAATCCAACACTGACCAATGCCACAGTCCCGTCTATAGATAACTTTCTTAGGACTCACTTCTCTGGGACATTGGTATCCACTGTTTCACTTATCCCTTGTCAGAAATTGTGAAAAGAAAAATCTTAGAAGTATTTTTTTAAATTATGAAGTTACCAGAACTCGCTAGTAGAGGGAGCCAGAGATCAAGCTTTGTATAGCTGAAAAAATAGTGATCTCAGATACAGTATATGTGTTTTTCTGAATCTGCATGGGAGCTGGAAATGAATTCTCCTGTAGAAATGAGGGGTCTTTCTCTCTCTCCGCCCTGCCAGGCACAATGTGTGTGTGTGTGTGCTCAGAATGTGTCCCATTTCTGCAACTGGTAAGAAAAGAAACCATTCTGTATAGTGTGTGTGTGTTGTGTCGTTACAGTCGTGACCGACTCTTCGTGACCCCATGTCCATGGAGTTTTCTTGGCTGGAATACTGGAGTGGCTTGCCAGTTCCTACTCCAGGCACCTACAGCACCTGGTATTCCCTGGTGGTCTCCCGTCCAAGTACTGACCAGGGCCGACCCTGCTTAGCTTCCGAAATCAGGCAAGATCGGATGTGCTTAGGACATCTAGGCAGCATTCTGTATAGTATTGCATTGTAAACATGAAAAATCTAAGTCCAGAAAAGCAAATAGTGTCAATTGTTGGATCATGCTGCCTAAAACAGTATCTCTGAACATGCCTGGAGTGGGTTTCCCACCCTCCAAGCAAATAACTAAAGATGGGCATGAACTGGAAAAATGACGACTCGGGGTGGTTTGTTGTTCGTGGCTACCCACGAATTCCTGGGGGGGGGGATGAACTGATTCTCAATTCATTTGGGGGATTATGCCAGGGGGGAGGGGAACCTACTGCCCATACTCCCTGCTGCTGCCCCTCCTCTTTCTCTGCGGCCCCTGCCATCTTTAGAAGTAGCAGGCCCATCTCTCGGAGGTGGCAGGCACAGGTAGGGCGGTGACAGGGGTAGGGGTGGGCCAAAGCAAAAGAAAGTGGTACGGCAAAGACTTTTAGTTCAGCATTTCATTTTGGAAGAATGGGATCCATGGACTGATTGAAACATGAAAAATAATGCAGGGCATGAGTAAAATGAATAGAGGGATGCTTTTCTCCCTCTCACAAAATAACAGAACTAGGGGACATCCCCTCAAACTGAGGGCTGGGAGAGTGAGAACAGACAAAAGAAAATATTTTTTCACCCAGCGCGTTGTTAGTCTGTGGAGCTCCCTGCCACAGGATGTGGTGATGGCACCTGGCCTGGGTGCCTTCAAAGGGGGACTGGACAGATTCCTGGAGCAAAAGTCCATCACAGGTTACAAACCATGATGGAGATGTGCAATCTCCAGGCTTAAAACCGGGGTCCTTCAAGGGCCAGGTGCAGGGAAGTGGTGTCAGGAGACAGAGATCTCGTCTCGTGCGCTCCCAGAGGCATCTGGTGGGCCACTGTGAGAGATACAGAAAGCTGGACTAGATGAGCCTTAGGCCTGATCCAGCATGGCTCTTCTTATGTACTTATGTTGTTAACCACGAACCAGCCTGGTTCATGCGGTTTTTTTCAGAGTGGTAAGTTGTTTCGTGCCCATCTGTACAAAAAGCCATTTAAAACGACTACAGCAATAGGAAACGTTTGGACTTCTGAAATCTGCTCCTTTGTAATAGAAAGTAATTTTTCTGCAGAATACTCCTTGAGAAGCTTACAAAGGAGATGCTGCTGGCCAGGATGATGGTGGCACAAACAGCCTGGCCGGGCTACGAAGAACCAGGTACTTCTTGGTTCTCCTATTGCTTTATTGTTGCTGTCTTTTGTGATGCAATGGTTGTCTGAACCCACAGGTGCTTCACTGGGCACAGAACAATGCAGACTGGGTCGTCCCGCTCTACTGCTTTGACCCCCGGCATTATGTAGGGACGCACCACTATGGTTTCCCGAAAACCGGACCTCATCGGCTCAAATTTCTTCTGGAAAGCGTGAGAGATCTCAGGGAGTCCCTCAAGAAGAAGGGCAGGTGGGTAGAAATGTGGTGATGCTTCTTTCGAAAGGCATCCGGAAGAAAGAGGGAATTGTTTTTAAGAATCCACCAGATTGGGGCCACTGGGTTTTTCCTTTCAGGTTGGTTCCAGCTTTTGGGATGCTATATGGAACCCTTTGGGTGTCGCAGGAAAGAGTGTGTCCACTCTGTACAGTTATGGCACTTAGATGTCACTTTTAATGGCCATGCATGGTTTCATCCCTGTTGAGTTTTAGGGTTTAAAAGCAGTCTGTATGGTGGATGTCTTTAAGTGCCATTTCTTGAATTACTTAGCAGAGCAGTCTCTGCCAAACTACAAATCCCATCATTCTTTGGGATGCAGTCATAACAGTGGTATCAAAATGAAACAATTGGGGAGTGTAGATCCACTCAGAGAGAGAGAGAGAGATTTAAAGTTTAAAGCTAGATCCTGCATCTCTCAAGTCTAATGCTCTTAAACTCAGTCCATTCCTTGCTTCTGAATATATCCAACCCTATTTTTCTCCTCAGCAATTTGGTGGTTCGAAAAGGAAAGCCAGAAAATGTGGTCAGTGATCTCATTGCCCAGCTTGGCTCTGTGGCTGCAGTTGCTTTTCACGAAGAGGTATGGAGAGGTTTTTAACCTGTTTTCAGAAGGCAAAAGAAAATCAGAAAAATAGTTAGACCCCCCATATGCATGGAGAATTGGTTCCAAACACCCACCCACCCATGGATACTGAAACCTGCGGATAATAGTGAATGCTAACTACCGTGGTATCCTGGTTTAGAAACACTTTGGGTTACGAAGAACTCAGGTTACAAAAAGAAATTATTGGAAATGGGAACGCCTCAGGTTAAGAAAAAATTTCAATGGAATGCCCCAGGTTACATTTTCCCCCCATTAGTCATTGTGAAAAAAGTGTACCCAGGATGCATTGTGCTCCCATAGTTTGTGGAGGGAATGTTTGGGGAGTTGGAGCTGTTTTTTCATCAAATTTTAGAGCCACTCTGGACATTTTTTTGCAGCAAGTTTTGGAATTTCCAAACTTTTTTTGGTGCATTTCACAAGCAGTGGAAAGATAGGGAACGGATCCTTTGTCACTTCCATGCCTGTTATGTGCATTCTGCATTTTGGGGGGGGGTCAACTTTTTTTTTGCCTTTTTTCTGTCCCCTGGAATGGATTCATTGGTTTTCAGTGCATGCCTACAGGAAACTGCGCTTCGGTTTGCAAATTTTTCAGGATACAAAATGTCCAAGAGAATGCATTTATTACTTAAGGCAAGGTACCATTGTATATAGTATTGTAAATGGGGGACCCAGAAAAAAATATTTTCACACGCATTAGCAGAACTGGCCACGAGATGCTGCCAAATACTGTGTTACATATAGTATTTTTTGGAGTGCGGATAAGTGAATCTGTGGATATGGGCGTTCTATTGTATATAGCATGGTAAAAAGAAATAAATCTAGGAAATATTTTTTTCACATGCATTGCTGGAACCGGCCCCGAGGGAGCTACAAAAGTTATGAACAGCGAGTATACAAAGGCTAGAAATGAGCACACAAGTGCCTTCCAAAACAGGTTTCCCGCATGCTCTCTTCCCAGGCAGTGGCTAAGGCCTTTGGCTTTCTTCCGAAAAACAGAACCCTTGCTCCCAAAAGCTGTCATTTTTTGAAGCAGACCAGATGCCCCAACCCTGTGGCCCCACAAATGGGGGCCACTGCTGATAGCCTCCATCAGTATTTTGGACCAGGAGGGGCACAGGGGGGTGGAGTCCGACCATCTCGGCAGGCCCCCATGTGGTCCCACCCTCCCTGGATCAGAGCATCTGGCATCTGTGGAATCTCACCCTCTCGCACCGGGTCCTTCTTTGCTCTAGGCAACAAAAGAAGAGCAGGAGGTAGAGAAGGCGCTGGTCCAGGTGTGCTCCGGGAAAGGGGTCACGGTCCAAACGTTTTGGGGATCCACCCTCTACCACCGGGATGACCTGCCGTTCAAGCACATTTCCAGGTGAATTGTTCAGGGCTGCAGGGCAGGTCGGACCCTCCTAACCCACGTTTTCTGCTACCTTGGCCATAACTCCCTCTTTCCTTCTCTTTCTGCACTCAGGTTGCCCGACGTTTACACTCAGTTCCGCAAAGCGGTGGAGACACAAGCATCAGTCCGGCCGCTCCTGAATCTGGCCCCTGAGCTGAAGCCCCTGCCTCCGGATGTAGAAGAAGGAAACATCCCTAATCTAGAGGATTTTGGAATGACAAGTAAGACTCATTGGTACCCACATCATCTTAATGGGGCCACTGATGTAGACTTTCCCGTCTGGGCGGTATATGATTTCCCCCATTTGGAATCATAGAATCACAGAATCATAGAATTGGAAGAGACCTCAAAGGCCATCCAGTCCAACCCCCTGCCATGCAGGAACATCACAGGACTCCCGACAGATGTCCATCCAGCCTCTGCTTAAAATCCTCCACCACCCTCATTTGTGGCAGCATATTATTCCACTGCCAAACAGCTCTAACCAGCAGGAAGTTCTTCCTAATGTTCAATTGGAATCTCTTTTCCTGTAGTTTGAAACCATTGCCCTGAGTCCTAGGGCAGATGTCCATCCAGCCTCTTTAAAAATACAGAAGGAGACTCCACCACCCTAAGCTCCACTGCAAATGGCTGTCAAGCTTTTCCGGAGCTTGAAAAATGTTTCCCCACCAGCTCCGGAGTTTGCAGACAATTAAAATGTTTCCCCACCAGCTCCAGAGTTTGCCCACTTTAGTGCGACCCCGCCCACTTTAGCCGACCCAGCACACTTTTCTTGTACCTTCTCTTTGGAGGTGAAAAATCTTTGATGCGGTGCAACGATAGTGAGTGCGGGGCTCTCCTTGCTTCTGTGTGCTGCTTTTTGGCTCCCGCCCCTTTAAGAGCTACTTTTACAGAGACAAGGGGGTTGGACTTGATGGCCTTACAGAGACAGAGGCAGAAGGAGGTGAGCAGCATGCTTTTCTTTCTCTTTTTCTCCCTCCCTCAGGCAGCCAGCAACCAGGAAGTGCAGAGGGGGGTGGGGACAGAGGAAGAGCGACGAACCCCTAAGATCTCTGGTCCGAATTTAAGTGGCCAGCGGATCTTAGGGGTCGTGTAAAAAGGCCCCTAGTCTCTGAAGCCATGGAAAATAAACCTGTTCCCTCTTCAATATGACATCCTTTCAAATATTTAAACATACAATAGCTATCATGAAAGGCTAAACATGCCCAGTTCCCTAAGCTGTTCCTCGTAAGGCATCTCTTCAAATCTCAGCCACCTTTGAGTCCATGTTTTCTGAACACGAAGCCTTGATTTAAAACACACCAGTCGAAATTAATTGAATTTAGGGTAATAATAACTCGCGTTAATCCCATTGATTTCAGTGGTTTTACTCTGAGTGTGGTTTATCCTGCCCTAATCCACTTAACTTTCTTTTGTAACAAGTACTTATTAGAAATTTTGAAATACATGCTCAAATTAATTTGGGATGGGGGGTGGATTTCTGGTGCAGCATAAAAACTTTGGCATGTTCTTTTTTTCATTCCTGTGCTAAAATTAAGATGTGCTTGTGTATCTACATAGATTTTTGTTCGCCTCTTTGATGCCCTGTTGCTTTAACAAGGGACCGTGGAAGAGAAAGTGGACTGAAGCCTTTCCAGTTTTAAGATATTAAATGAGCAAAATTGTTTCCCGTGCATTATCTCTGCCCTCCCTTACAACACCCCTGCAGGGCAGACCAGTACAGTGGACCCTTGTATAACAAACGGTTTGTATAACATAAAATTTGTACAACATAAAAATTCCGGAGATAGGGGAAATTTGCTTAACATAATCTTGCCTATGGGGTGAATCTGTACAACATAAAAATGGGATCACTCTGTTTTCAATGCATTCCGATGGGAAATTTGTATAAAGGAAATTTTGCTTAACGTAATTTCATTTGGAACGCATTAATTCCTTTATACAAGGTACCACTGTACTTGTATCATACTGCACATGAGGGGTGAAACAGGAGCAGGGCAGTTATACCCAAGGCTGGTTTGCACTGATAGCATAATCAGGGCTTTTTTCATTGCAGAATCGGGAGTATGTCTTGAGGACGAAAAAAGATCTAATATTCTTATTTATGGCTCACACTGATTGTGATCTTTTCCATGGCAGATCCACCGAGCGACCCTCGTTCCGCCTTTCCTTGCAGAGGAGGGGAGACCCAGGCTTTAAGGAGACTGCAGCATTATTTTTGGGATACGGTAAGCTGCCTAGATGCCCTAAGCACATTCTATCTCGCCTGATCTCGGAAGCTAAGCAGGGTCAGCCCTGGTGAGTACTTGGATGGGAGACCGCCAGGGAATGCCAGGTGCTGTAGGCGCCTGGAGTAGGAACTGGCAAACCACTCCAGTATTCCTGCCAAGAAAACTCCATGGACATGAGGTCACGGAGAGTTAGTCACGACTGTAACGACACAACACACACACACAATTGGAAGTGCCTTTTTGGGAGGGCAGAGAGTAGAGTACATAGTCTTTGCATGTAGGTGACCCAAGCTCTGATTCACCAATCCTATGGCAGCAAGAGTTGAGACCCCCCCCCCCAGCAACCCACTCATTGGTTTGTTGTAAGTATATAGTACCCAGATGAGGTTTCTTCCTTCCTTCTTTCTGGTGGTGGTCTGGGGTCACCTTGCTGCTTGTACTTGGACTGAAACTGGCCCCTCGACTGGGAGATGTGTACTGATTCGAACTCATGGCCCCTGCTTTTCCAGCTGGATGCTCTCACTTCCTGAGTTGCCCCTGATTCGCCCCGATTCCTTGGCTTTTTTTTAAAAAAGGGGCTAGAGTTGCACTGCTAGAGACGAGCCCCTTTCTAAAACCCTGGAACACTCTTGTGAGAAGCAGTGAAAAAAGAAACAAAAAGCTCTCATGTGCTGTCAAATTTGATTCTGAGTTATGGTGAATTTTCATAAGAACATAAGAACATCAGAGGAGCCATGCTGGATCAGGCCAACGGCCCATCTAGTCCAGCTTCCTATATCTCACAGTGGCCCCACTAAATGCGTCTGGGAGTATCTCCTGATACCACTCCCTTGCATCTGGCCCTTGAAGTACCCTGGTTTTAAGCATGGAGATTACACATCTCCATCATGGTTTGTAACCTGTGATGGACTTTTCCTCCAGGAATCTGTCCAACCCCCTTTTGAAGGCATCCAGGCCAGATGCCATCACCACATCCTGTGGCAGGGAGTTGCACAGACTAACAACGCGCTGGGTGAAAAAATGTTTTCTTTTGTCTGTTCTCACTCTCCCAACCCTCAGTTTGAGTGGATGTCCCCTAGTTTTCGTATTTTGTGAGAAGGAGAAGAGCATCCCTCTATCCACTTTACTCATGCTCTGCATTATTTTGTATGTCTCAATCATATCCCCCCTCAGGCGCCTTTTTTTCCAGACTAAAGAGCCCCAAATGTTTTAGCCTTTCCTCATAAGGGAGGTGCCCCAGGCCAGTAATCATTTTAGTTGCTCTCTTTTGCACCTTTTCCAGTTCCATGATGTCTTTCCCAGCGTTTTCTAGGTAAAGGATACTCAGAAGTGGTTGATCATTCCCTTCTTCTGGGGGGGGGGTGCCCTGGGACTGTGCAGCTGGCCCAAGGCCACCCAGGCTGATTCCACTTCCTGTAGGCATCATGGAGAATCAAACTCCCAACCTCTAGCACCACATCTAGACACCCTGACTCACTGAGCTGTTCCAGATTTAAGCGTCTTCTTTCAAAACCAGGTTAGGGGTGTGGTGGCTCAGTGGACTAAGGCTTCCGAAAACTGTCAGCTGCAAAGTCTGAAGTTCAGCGGTTCGAATCCCGGGTGCCACGCAGTGGAGTGAGCTCCTGCTGATAACCCCAGCTCCTGCCAACCTAGCAGTTCTAAAGCATTGTGCATGCAAGTAGATAAATAGGTACTGCTGTAAAAAGCGGGAAGGCAAAACAGTGTTTCCTTGCAGCCATGCTGGCCACGTGGCCACGGACTTGCACAACACTGGCTCTTCGGCTTGAATATGGAGATGAGCACCGCCCCTAGAGTCAGGCACAACTAGCATATGCAGATGGGAACCTTTACCTTTACCTTTCAAAACCAGGTTATTCCCACTTCTGGATGCTAAAGGACACTTTATTCCATTAAAACCTACCCTGTTTAATGAAGAACACTTAACTTGCATTCTCCTTTCACCTTTTCAGTACTGAGATATATTCTAAGTCGATAATTAAATGAAATCAGATTATTGGGACTTGCATATCCCTGCAGTAGTGAAAGGGGTGACATGTATTCTTAGGGACAGAGAACGTCCTTTGATTTTATTTTCCTTGCAAAAGCACATCTCCAATCTTTTATATGGAGTAAAGCCTCCTTGGGTGCTTTCCAAGGAGAATAATAAAATAAAATAAACAAATATTTATTTGCACAGAACCTCGTTGCTTCCTACAAAGAGACACGAAATGGACTGGTTGGAGTGGATTACTCTACCAAGTTTGCACCCTGGTAGGTCGGGGTGGGGTGGGGTGGGGTGGGGTGGGGTGGGGCAGGTAGGGGCAGGGCAGAGAATGTGATTGAGGGCTGGCTAGCCCACCCACTCCCTTGGTAGGCTGTCACTCAAACTGTAGTCCCAGGTGGTGTCTACAAAGAGCAGGTCAAGGAGCAGGTCTGATGTGGTATTTGGCCCCAGTGATGAGCCCCAAGGGTGTACGCAAGCCAACAAGATACTAGGCTCCCAGAGTCCGCTGGGGATTGGTTTCAAGCCTTCCCATGGATAATGAAAACCATGGAAAAGAGAGAATGCCAAAATGTCCCCAAGACTGCTGTTTTGTGAGAGTAACTTGCTTTACAGCTGCTGTTTGTGACGGTAGCTTGCTTGACGGCTGCTGTTTTATGACAATAGCTTGCTTTGCGGCTGCTGAATTATTTATTTATTCCTCTGCCAACCGTGTATAACTGAATCAGTGGATAATGAATCAGTGGATATGGGGGTCCTACAGTAGTATGACTTGGGTGAAAGTAGCGTGGATGTAGACTCCCAAGGTACTTTTTTAAAAACCCTATACATGGGGACTTATGGCCACAGTGTCAGTGAGGCAAGGAATCTGCTCTGGGTTATAGTTTGACCACTTCCAGGACCTTACCCAGGTACCAAAGTTCAGACTGAACTCCTTTAAAGTGTGGACTAAACCCAGAGTGACTCCATCACTCGACTAACAGGACAGCCTCCATCTTCCACTCCCTCCAGAGTCTTCCCAGACTGATGACACAGAGGCACCACCCCCAACAAACGTGAATTGCTCCCTAGCTTATTGGCTCTAGTTTTAGGATTTGGTTTACCTTAAGCTGGGATTTGGTCAAGGTATGGCGTAGGAAAGCTGCCTAGATGCCCTGAGCACATCTCATCTCGCCTGATTTCGGAAGCTAAGGAGGGTCGGCCCTGGTTAGTACTTGGATGGGAGACTACCAGGGAACACCAGGTGCTGTAGGCGCCTGGAGTAGGAACTGGCAAGCCACTCCAGGATTCCTGCCAAGAAAACTCCATGGACATGGAGTCACGAAGAGTCGGTCACGACTGTAACGACGCAACACACACGTGGCGTAGGAAAAGTTGTAATTAAATATATTCCTGACCACCCCGAGTCCATGGAATAAGGTGAGATATATGATCTTTTAAGCAAACAAACAATGGACCTTCTAAGCTCAGGTTCAGTACAATGGTACCTCTTAAGACAAATTCAATTTGTTCTAAGAGTTGTTTAGTTTTACAAAAAAATTATCTTGCGAAACGCAGTTTCCCATAGGAATGAATGGGAAACTGATTAATCTGTTCTGGAGGTCGGATTAATGGCAAAACTGTTCAGACCTCTTTATAAAGTTCACTTTAAAGGCATGCAGAGCTGGAAACATCCCCACCTCCCACCCCAATGCAATGGAGAGCAATTCAAAAATAGACAAAAGAAAGCAGCACGACAATTACCAGGTTGTAAAGACAATCACCTGCAGAGCAATGTAAAAGAATGCAAAAGCAAAAAAATAATAATAATGAAACACCAAACATGAAGCCCCAGGTTGTTCCTGCCAAAATGGCAATCAAAACCAATGCAAAAACACATAAGAAAGCAAGGAAACCCCATCTCCTTACTTTTCCAAGTTCTAAAAGTCCTAAAGCTGCTGCAAAAAATGTCCAGGATGGCTCCAAAAGTTGATGAAAAAACTCCTCCCATCCCTCCACAAACTACGGGGCCACAATGCATCGTGGGTACACTTGTTTCAAAAAGCCGAATGGATTTTCGTCTTGGGAAGCATCCCGTAGGAATTTTCCATTATGTGAAGCAACCCTATTCCTGGAATTTTTGTTTTGTTTTGCAAGTTTTTCGTCTTACGGGGCATTCATCTTAAGAGGTATTACTGCACTTAAGAACCTAAGAGCCCTGCTGGATCAGGTCAAAAGCCCATCTAGGCCAGCTTTCTGTATATCACAGTGGCCCCACTAAATGCGTCTGAGAGTGCACGAGACTAGATATCTGTTTCATGATACCACTCACCCTGGTTTTAAGCCTGGAGATTACACATCTCCATCATGGCTTGTAACCTGTGATGGACTTTTCCTCCAGGAATCTGTCCGATCCCCTTTGGAAGGCATCCAGGCCAGATGCCATCACCACATCCTGTGGCAGGGAGTTCCGCAGACTAACAACACGCTGGGTGAAAAAAATATTTTCTTTTGTCAGTTCTCACTCTCCCAGCCCTCAATTTGAGTGGATGTCCCCTAGTTCTGGTATTTTGTGAGGGAGAAGAGTGTCCCTCTATCCACTTTACTTATGCCCTGCATTATTTTGTACGTTTTCGTACAAGCGACCACTTGCAGGATAGTGTAACATCTCAAGGAGTCAAACGCCATGAGGTCCTCCATGATCATTTGTTATTGTTGTTTTTCTAGGCTGTCTCTGGGCTGCATCTCGCCACGGTATATTTACCACCAGATTCGGAAATACGAAAAGGAGCAGACTGCAAATCAGAGTACCTACTGGTAGGATAATGATCTACAGGCTGTGTTGCGTCAGAAACGGTGCCTCAGAATCCTACTGATTATTTACATCAGTTTAAGAGGAAACATGGATACCACCGTGCCCAATTGTGGTTTATCAATGAGATGTTGCCTGTGTGCCAGGCACACAACCAGGAGTGCAAACAACATGTGACGAATAATTCATCAAGGTGTTCTGCATATATACTGCCCCATACCACTTCAAGTAGTCTCTGGGCAGTTTACAATTTCATTACAGTATGCAGGCTGCACATTGCCCCCCCCCCAGCAAACTGGGTACTCATTTTGCCGACCTCAGAAGGATGGGAGGCTGAGTGAACTTTGAGCCAGCTACCTGGGATTGAACCCCAGGTCGTGAGCACAGTTTTACCTGCAGGATAGGCATTTAACCACTGCACCACGGGGCTCATTCAGTAAGTCATGAGAATTTTCCTGAAACACAGAAGTCCTTGTGATATTTACACCAGATTTAGGCTGAATATCAGGGGGAAAAACCTTCTTAACTGTTAGAGCAGTATGACAATGGACCCCATTACCTTGGGAGATGGCGAGCGCTCCAGGGCTGGAGGTGTTCAAGAGAAACTGGGCAACCGTCTGTCAGGTCAGCTTTGATTTGGATCCCTGCACTTTATGGACTTTTAGTCCCCCTCCCAACTCAATGTGCTCTGTGGTTCTGTGTAGGAGTACCCAGTAGGATTCTGTCCATTGCCCCATTTTGCTATGTTACCGGCCTTGTAAATTGCATCTGTACTGAAAGCTACGTGAGTTCAGGTGCTCTTTTTTCCCGATGCAAGAAGTGTGATCTGTTGCCTGCCTGTCTTTTGTAGGGTGCTCTTTGAACTGATGTGGAGGGATTACTTCCGGTTCATAGCCCTGAAATATGGCAACAAGATTTTCTTTGCGAGAGGTGAGTTGGGGTGGGGTGCCCCCTCGAAGCACACCCATCCTTTGCAGGGGACAGGATAAATGGGGGCAGGAACCAATTCCCTTTCCATTGCATTAGCTCCCTAATGACATGGCACAGGCCATCAGATTGGGCTACACAGTGGCATCACAAAGCTGAAATTGAAGGAGGGCAGAAAGAACAACACACACCACCACCGTGCTTCAAATTCAGCTACCATTCCCAGACTGTATATGACGAAACCCAGACGGTTGATGTAGGTCAGGGGTGTCCAAACTTTTTGCAAAGAGGGTCAGATTTGGTGAGATGAAAATGTGTGTGGGCCGACCGTTCAGCTGCATTTGGCCCCCGGGCTGGACTTCGCACAAGGCTCTAGGACAGTGATGGCGAACCTTTTAGAGACCGAGTGCCCAAACTGCAATTCAAAACCCACTATTTTTTTTGCAAAGTGCCAATACAGTAATTTAACCTGTATACAGGTGGCTGTGAAGGGGCGATGTCGGGTGCCCACAGAAAGGGCTCCGAGTGCCACCTTTGGCACCCGTGCCATAGGTTCGCCAACACTGCCCTAGGACATGCAAGGAAGCGGGGAGGACTCTGCAACAACACAGCTGGGGGTGGGTAGGCTGGGCAGGTGGCTGGGGGGGGGGTAGACAGAGGCAGGGAGGGCAGGAAAGCCATAAAACTGCAAGCTGAAGTCTCCATCCGGTATGGGGAGGGGCCAGTTGGCAGGGATGCATGACAGGCTGAGTTGGGAGGAAGAAGAGGCTGCGGGCCACTCAAAATTTGTAAATGGGCCACATTTGGCCCCCGGGCCTGACTTTGGACATGCCTGATGTAGGCCTTAAGACCAAAATGTTGGTTTTATGTCCGTCCTGTTTATGTCACCAGGCGTTATGGAAATCTTAATGTTATCAGTGGAACAGCACTGTGTTGCGCCGCCCAGGAAGCTGTTACACAGTGTGGTTTCCTCCTAAATAAGGTGTCCCTAGGCTTGAAATGCTTCCAGTACATTTGGTCAGCAAATGTCAATACTAGTAAGAAGATACATAGCCACTCCTGCTGTGCTTTGTCCTCCCATGGTGGACTTAGCCCTGCCTACTGGTAGATCTATCCCAAATTGCACCCTAGACTGAAGAAGGCACTTGGGATATAGCGCTGCAGCGTTAAAGTGACACCCTGATGGCAGGTTGTGGCTGATTATAGACTTGCAGAGAAGGAGGGACTATTGGATAGAAGACACCCTTGGAGCTGCTGGGACACCTCCCTTATGAAGAAAGGCAACAGCAGTAGTGGCCAAACTTTGGCCCTCCAGATGTTTTGGGCCACAACTCCCAGAATTCCAAGCTTAGATTGCCATTGACAAAGGACTGCGGGAGTTGTAGTCCAAAACATCTGGAGTGCTGAATGTCCGCCACCACTGGGCTACAGCGATTGGGGCTATTAAGGGTGTTTATACACGACCTCTAAACTCCGGGGCAAATGGCTCCCAGCTCCGGAGCTTAAAAATGTTTACCCACCAGCTCCGGAGTTAACAGGAAATTAAGTGCGATCCCGCCCACTTTAGCGCGTCCCAGCGCACCTTTCAAGTACCTGCTCTCTGGAGGTGAAAATTCTTTGATCCGGTGTAACGATAGTGAGTGCGGGGCTCTCCTTGCTTCTGTTTGTTGTTTTTTGGCTCCCGCCCCTTTAAGAGCTACTTTTACAGAGACGAGAGGCAGAACGAGGTGAGCGGCATGCTTTTCTTTCTCTTTTTCTCCCTCCCCTCACGCAGCCAGCAACCAGGAAGTGCGGAGGGGGGTGGGAACGCCCGAAGAGCGACGAAGCCCTAAGATCTCTGGTCCGAATTTAAGTGGCCAGTGGATCTTAGGGGTCGTGTAAAAAGGCCCTAAGTCTGGAAAACGGCACCTGGGGTGGGGTGGGGACATGATTGAGAGGTAGAAAATTATGCAGGGGGTGGATAAAGTGGAGTGAGGGAAGCTCATTTCCAGAACCAAGGGTCATCCACTCAAATTGAGGGTTGGGAAAGAGAGAGCAGACAAAAGAAAATATTTATTTACCCAGCATCTGGTTAGTCTGTGGAACTCCTTGCCGCAGGATGTGGTGATGGAATCCGGTCTAGATGCCTTTAAAAAGGGGATTGGGCAGATTTTGGGAGGACAAGTCCATTTTAGGTGACAAACCATGATGTGGTAATTTGTTATTTCTGGACTGAAAAGGAGGGTAATTCAAAATACCAGGTGCAGGGGAATGGCATCAGGAGACAGGAACCGGCTTGTCTCTTGCGCTCCCAGAGACATCTGGTTGGGGCCACTGGGAGGTACACGAAGGTGGACTCGATGGTACCTTGTCTTCATTCAGCAGGGCTTTCCTTAGGTTCTTAGGTTCCAACTAGAATTTGCAAAGTAGACGGGGAGTTATAATCTCTGGTGCTGCACAGAAGGCTCAGTGGTTCAGGGATCTGGCTGTGGAGCTGGAGGTTGAGAGTTTGATTCCTCAATGTGCCCCCTCCCCCGGACAGGGGATGGACTGGATGACCCCTAGGACCCCTTCAAGCTCTGCAATACTTAGTAACACTCTGCTCATCCTCTCCCCACCCTTGATCCTCACACAGGACTTCAAGATAAAGAGGTTTCCTGGAAGAAAGACCCTAAGCTATTTGACGCGTGGAAAGGTCAGTAAAACACAGGATTGCCACAAGTTGGGAGCAATTTGATAGCACATGACGACGACAAGAGAAAGAAGGGTGTTGCCTTGCCTTAGTTGCAGTCCTGCTGTGTCTTTCCTTATTCTGGCAGAAGGAAGAACAGGAGTGCCCTTCGTGGATGCGAACATGCGGGAACTGGCAGCAACAGGCTTCATGTCCAACAGGGGGCGCCAGAACGTGGCCAGTTTCTTGACCAAGGACCTAGGCTTGGACTGGAGGCTGGGAGCCGAGTGGTTTGAATCCTTGCTGGTAGGGATCAAGCAGGTTCACCTCCCTTCTTCGGCGCGGATACTTTTATTAGAAACATCCAGGATTCGGACTCAAGGGTTTCGAGGACGGATTCGAACCGAGCTAAAGATGGGCACGAACCGCTGGTTCGTCGGTTCGTGCTGGTTTGTTTATCTGCCAAACAAGTCCCACTGCCTCTCTACTGCATTGGTGGCAAAGCTTCAGCCCTCCTGATGTTTTGGACCACAACTCCCAGAATTCCAAGTCTGTATTTCCAATGGCAAAGGACTTTGAGAGTTGTGGTCCAAAACATCCGGAGAGCTAAAGGTTCGCCACCACTGCTCTAGTGCAGGATTGTCCAAACTTTGGCTCTCCAGATGTTTTGGACCACAACTCCTACAGGCCTTTGCCATTGAAAATACAGGCTTGGAATTCTGGGAGTTGTGGTACACTTAGAGCCATTTCACACGACCCCTAAGATCTGCTGGCCACTTAAGTTCGGACCAGAGATCTTGGGGTTTTATTGCTGTTCCTGTGTTCCCACCCCTCCACACTCCTGGCTGATGTCTGCGTGACGGGAGAGAGAGAAAAAAGAAAGAAAAGAATGCCGGCTTACCTCCTTTCTGCCGTCTCGCTCTGTTCCCGGCAGCATTCAGATCTCTTAAAGGGACGGGGGGCAAAACAACAACAAACAGAAGCGAAGAGAGCCCGGCACTCTCTACATTAGATCCACATCAGGGATTTTTCACCCCCGGAGAGCAGGTACCTGAAAAGTCCACTGGGATGCGCTTAGGTGGGCGTGGTCGCACTTAATTTTCTGTAAACTCAGGAGCTGGTGGGGAAACAATTTTAAGCTCCGGAGCTGGGAGCCATTTGCCACGGAGTTTAGGAGTCGTGTGAAAAGGCTCTCAGAGGCAGCATCCTAGCTTCCTGGCTATGTCTCTTCCGGGCCCTGCCTCTGAGTGGGGAGATCTTAGTCACAGATCTTGTCCTACCTATATTGTTTGCCTTCGCCCTGTCCAGTGTATCTTGTCAAATACAGGTAATCCCAAAGAGACAAATGTCTTTATTGAGGTATTTATGGGAAAGAGGTAGCATGCAAGAAATGAATTCTAAGGGGTGGGGGAAGCAGCTCATGCCACACACAGCTGAGAGGGGCCCATGCCACCTTCCTCCCAGGGTCGCCACACTGAAATAAGTTCAGAGGAGGGCAACAAGGATGATCAGGGGACTGGAAACCAAGTCTTACCAGGAAAGATTGAAAGGATTGGGCATGGTTAGCCTAGAAAAAAAGGAGGCTGAGATGGAATTATGATAGCACTTTTCAAATACAGTTGTCCCCCACCCTTTTGCGGTTCCTATACTGTGGTCCTGGTATATCGCGGGTCCGCAGTATATGAAAAAAAAAATCCCCCCCTGGGGTAAGGAGGAAAGGCCCGTCGGAGGCCCCAAAAGTGCTTCCCCGCAAACCGGAAGCGGCTTCCGGTAAACCAGAAGTGACCTCCGGATCACTAGAAAGCACTTTGGGGGGCTTCTGGGGGACCGGAAAGCCCCTTGCAGGCCCGTTTGGGGCAGCGACAGGCCTGGGGTAAGTACAAGAGCCCCCAGAGAGTCCGCCCAGTCCCGACCTGACCCAGCATCCGCATATTGCGGTTTTTCAGTTATCCCGGGTCGGGTTGGGTCCCTAACCCCTGCGATAGGTGGGGGTTTACTGTACCTGAAAGGCTGTCATACAGAGGAGGGGCAGGATCTGTTCTTGATCATCCCAGAGTGCCAGATGCACACCAACAGGGTCAAGTTACAGGGAGCCAGATTTCGGTCGAGTATCAGGGGAAAAAAAACTTCCTGACTGTTAGAGCAGTACGGCAGCGGAACCAATGACCTTGAGAGGTGGCGAGGGCTCCAATAGAGGAGGCGTTCAAGAGAAATTTAAGTTATAGACAGACATCCCCCGGGCAGATCTCCTTGGATTTAGATCCCTGCCTTGAGCAAAGGGTTGGACTTGATGGCCTGGTAGGACCCTCCGGACTCCATGACTGTACGGTTCTCTGATCCAAGGTGGATTACGACGTCTGCAGCAACTACGGGAACTGGCTGTACAGCGCTGGCGTTGGCAACGACCCGAGAGAAAACCGGAAATTTAACATGATCAAGCAAGCCTTGGATTACGACAGCCAGGTAAGTCTTCCCTGGAGTGTTAGCATGCCATGCTGCAATTTGGGGTGGGTTTTCTTTTTCCACTTAGGTTGCGCGAAAGCTCCAGAGAGAGCCTGACCAAACTCTTTGCCATCACAGGGAGACTATGCCCGGCTCTGGGTTCCAGAATTACAGCGCATCAAGGGAGGCGACGTCCACACTCCCTGGGGCCTGAGTCGGGATGCCCTGTCTCAGGCTGGCATCTGCCTTGGTGAGACCTATCCGGTGCCCGTGGTGATGGCCCCGGAGTGGAGCAGGCATATGAACCAGAAGCCGGCAGTAAGTAGCCCTATGTAGGGGAAGTCATCCGGTCCTGCTGGGCGATCAGAGTTCACTTGAAAGACACTGAGTTGACTCTCTGCGGGGCGGAAGGCAGCATCTCTCTGGCAGAAGCTAAGAAGCTTTGTCCCGCTGGGCTCAGTGCACCTTTTCACATTGAAAGGGCACAAGTCGGATACAGACCGGAGACTGTCAATCCCTTCTGAGATTTTGCTGCGCTGAACTGCGCAGTGAAGGATCATGCCCTAACCAAGAAGGGAAGTAATTTGGTGCCCCGACCGACCACGACCCCGGAAGCGCACTTTCACCGAAGTTTTTTAAAATGATTCAAGTTTTCTATTTTCCTCTATCAGATTGCAAGGCTACCTTGGGTTTCCTTGACAGACAGACAGACAGACAGACAGACAGACAGACAGACAGACAGACAGACAGACAGATAGATATAGATAGAAGGAATTGTTGGAAAATAGATAGATAGATAGATAGATAGATAGATAGATAGATAGATAGATAGATAGATAGATAGATAGATAGATAGATAGATAGATCGCATTAAAGGCCTCATCTCTTCCCAAGGCTACCTATATTTCTGGACAACAGAGGGCAGAAGGGGGTTCTAATCTAAAAACTCTAGTTTTTATAAGATAATGTTTTGGGGCGGGGAAGATTGCATCACCTGCCACCCTCCAAAGGTCTGCACGGATCCAACTTGGGGAGATTGCCCCACTCTTGGTGCAGATGAAAAAAAAATTGAGCATTTCCGTCCGTTTTTATGCTACGCAAATACAGTCCTGTAATTCCCAATTCTTTCTCACCAGGGTGCTGCTGCAAGGCATGGGAAGGGGCCTTCACACCCTCCAAAGCAACACAGAAACAGAGGCGTGGATTTTTATTTTTCTCACAAGAAAGATTTGGCATGACTTGACGGGCGCTCCCTGGGGTTGCGTGGGAGAATGATCCTGTTGGCATGGGTGTGTGTGTGTGTGTGTGTGCCCGTGGATTACTTGGGGGTGGGGGAGGCACAGCCGTCTTCCTCCAAGGTGCAATCCTCCTTGACCACGGGCAGATTTGGGGTGGCAACCTGGGGGCCACGCTCGGACCACCTGAAATGCCTGCCTGGATCCCCCAAGGCAGAATGGAAAGTTAGTATTTTAGATAGTTAATAGGCACACAGATTCCCCGTGACTTCTTTAAAAACTGAATTATGTACTCTTGGACACTTCCAGAAACTGCAATTTACCTTTTTTTTCTTTGCTTGGAATTGGGTTCACAGAGACAAGGTTTTTATTTTATTTTTTGCTTGCAATCGGGGTCACAGGGACAAGATAAATGGAATAAAGTGTGGTGTTTTTATGCAGCCCCATAGCACTTATAGCACTCTCTGGACAAATTACAAGTAATGATGCAGGCTGCACATTGCCTTCCCCCTCCCCCTCAATGAACTGGGTACTCATTCTACCCCAGGCATGTCCAAACTTCGGCCCTCCTGATGTTTTGGACCACAACTCCCAGAATTCTAAGCTTAGATTGCCAATGGCAAAGGACTGTGGGAGTTGCTGTCCAAAACATCTGGAGGGCCGATGTTTGGGCATGCCTGTTCTACCCACTTCAGAAGGATGGAAGGCTGAGTGAACCTTGAGCCGGCTCCCTGGGATTGAACCTCAGGTAGTGAGCAGTTACAGTTGCAGTACAGCATTTTAACCACTGTGCCAGAAGGCTTTGAGAGTACAGTATTTGTGAATTAATTTCCCTAAGATACTTTTTGTTGTTATTTTAACTTTTGCAAAGAAACATTAATCATCAATTGTACCAAATTTTAAGTAACTGTTGCTCTCTGTCTTTTTCGATCTTTTCAACAAAAATGCAAAATTCCCCCATTGGGGGAAAAAGGGGCCCAAAGTAGCATTTTGGATAAAAGGACCAGATTGATCTACAGTAATCACTTTCTGTTTGCAATGCTTGTTTTGACTCTGAATTTTCTACCCCAGAGGTGGATGCTTTTAGGGAACCTTCAGTTAGTTTTGTACTGTATTTAAACCTGCTGGATAACCAAACAGCGGTGCCTATGATAAATAACTTTTCTTTGTGGGGGTTAATTCTGTACAACCTGAAAAAACTGAGAAGACAATGTTAATCAAAATAAAAATACCACTTTTATGTGTGTGTTGCAGTCTTTAACAGGCATATTACAACCGATTTCTACCACACTGGGTTAGGAGCTATGACTTGAATAGGAATTACAAATATTTGTGTTATGACATCTTTCATTTCTAGCTATTTTTTAAAAAAAATTCTGGGAGTTTAGGATATTTTTCTTTAAAGCTATTTTTTTTAAAAAAATCTGGATTTGGCAAAGAACTGCAGTAAAGCTTCTTGATTCATAACCCCAAAGGCACCAACTTTAGGACTAATTAATCTCACAGCGTTATTGGGACATGAACAATTATGGGGTGGGGAGAGCTACACCATCCTAAGTTCTTGGGAGCAAAAAAAAAAAAAAAGCAGGCCATTGAAGCAAGACATAAATGGATGGGCCTTTCCTGAGCTGCCTTAGAAAATGCAGACCTTAAAGTCAAACATCAACAAGGCTTAGGGTGTTTTTACACGACCCCTAAAATCCGAGACAAAGGGCTCCCAGATCCAGAGCTTAAAATTCTTTTCCCACCAGCTCCTGATTTTTAAAAAAATTAAGTGCGACCACGCCCACCTAAGCGCGTCCCAGCGCATTTTCCAAGTACCTGGTCTCTGAAGGTGAAAATTTTCTGATGCGGATGTAAAGCAGTGAGTGCTGGGCTCTCCTCGCCTTGTGTTAGTTTTTTTTTTTTTTTTGCCCCGCCCCTTTAAGAGACTGAAAGAGACTGGAATGGTTCCTGGAGCAGCTCTACTGGCAGAGCAGAGGTGAGACTGCATTCTTTTCTCCCTTTTTTCTCTCTCCCCTCACGCAGACAGGAGCAAGGAAGTGCGGAGGGGTGGGAACACAGGAAGAGGGACAAACCCCCAAGATCTCTGGTCCGAATTTAAGTTGCCACCAGATCTTAGGGGTCGTGTAAAAGCGCCCTTAATCTCTGCATGCCAGGAATGGGAATCAGGTCCCTTAACACAAAAGAGAGAAACCTTCCACATGCACAGGGAGAGAAACCTTCCAACACACACACAACCTCTGCACACAGCAAGCATCTAACAATGCAAGTGTTCCAAAACCCTGCACATTAGTTTATTTATTTATTTAATTATTTAATTTAATTAAATTATTTATTTAAATTTAAATTTAATTATTTTATTTATTTAATTAGCCCAGAGTTCCCGTTGGGAAGATGGAGCGGGATATAAGTATTTAAATAAATAAATAAATAAATAAATAAATTAGAAAATGAGAGGTGATGCTTCTCTTTTTGCTTCTTGCAGCTAGGGAAAAGCTACCGAGGGCATCCTAAGAACATAAGAAGATCAGGATGTTCTGGATCAGGCCAACAGCCCATCTAGTCCAGCTTCCTGTATCTCATAGTGGCCCCACCAGATGCATCCGGGAGTGCACAAGATTAGATTTCTGCCTCCTGATACCACCCCCCTGCATCTGGCCCTTGAAGTACCCTGGTTTTAAGCCTGGAGGTTATACATTTCCCTCATGGTTTGTAACCCGTGATGGACTTTTCTTCCAGGAATTGGTCCAATCCCCTTTTGAAGGCATCCAGGCTAGATGCCATCACCACATCTTGTGGCGGGGAGTTCCACAGACTTACAACACGCTGGGTAAAAAAAATATTTTCTTTTGTCTGTCAAGTTGAATTCTCATGTTGCAACTTGAGCTTCTGGTAAAAATCCACAAATATCCCTGGAAAAATGCCCTTTGGGGTTTCCAAAGCAAATGCAAAGGGAGGAGCAGGCGGAATCTTTATTAGAATGCAAATAAATATAGAAATATAGAAATAAAGAAAAATTCAAGCAAACGACAGGTTGATAAGACATCTTCTTCAGGCTATGTACCCAAGTTCTGGTGGGTTGTTTGGAAAATTACATCCTTTTCTCCCAGGGAAGCTTTTATTTATATATATATTTATTTATTTCTATACTGCGCATCTTCCCAAAGGAACTCCGGGCGGTTAACAACAATAAAAGAATAAAGAAAATCAAAAATCAAATGCATAATAGAACAAATTAACAGATAAAAATAAAAATAAAAAAATATTTTGTTGGTTCAACATGCTGATCGCCGCAGAATCAATGCTTTTGAGCTGTGGTGCTGGAGGAGAGTCTTGAGAGTCCCCTGGACTGCAAGGAGATCAAACCTATCCATTCTGAAAGAAATCAACCCTGAATGTTCACTGGAAGGACAGATTTTGAAGCTGAGGCTCCAGTACTTTGGCCACCACATGAGAAGAGAGGACTCCCTGGAAAAGTCCCTGATGCTGGGAAAAATCGAAGGCAAAAGGAAAAGAGGACGACAGAGCATGAGATGTTGGACAGTGTCATCGATGCAACCAAAATGAATTTGACAAAACTCCGGGAGGCAGTGGAGGATAGGAAGGCCTGGCGAGCTCTGGTCCATGGGGTCACGAAGAGTCGGACACGACTGAACGACTGAACAACAACAACAACCATATGCTGTCCTCTTTGTTTAGGGTGGTGGCTCCTGCCCCAGTTGCTAGAAAGGCTCAGGAGATGCAGGGGACAGATAAGTTGGATAGAAGGAAGCTCTTTTCCCTCCCAGGCAACACCAGAACCATGGCTCATCCACTCCGAATGAGGGTTGCAAGAGAGAGAACAGACAAAAAAAATTTCTTTACCCAGCCTGTTGTGAGTCTGTGGAACTCCCTGCCGCAGGATCTAGCCTAGATGTCTTTAAAAGGAGATGGGACCGGTTTCTGGAGGAAAAGTCCGTTGCAGGTGGCAACCCATGATGGGGAAGATGTGTCCCCTCCTGGCTGAAAAGAAGGGTACTTCAAAATGCCAGGTGCAGGGGAGGGACATCAGGAGACAGGTCTCTAGTTGTCTCATGGCCACCCCTTGGCTTCTGGTGGGGCCACTGGGAGAGACAGGAAGCTGGACTAGACCCTTTGGCCTGATCCAGCAGGGCTCTGCTTAAGTTCTTAGGTTAAGCCGTGGTGGGGAGACGTGTTCCCTCCAGGCTTCAAAGGAGGGTAACCTCAACGCGCCAGGCGCAAGAGAATGGCATCAGGAGGCAGTTCACCAGTTGTCTCTTGTTCTCCCAGAGGCATCTGGTGGAGCCAGGGCGTTTATACAGGACCCCTAAGCTGCGTTTCCCCACCAGCTCAGGAGTTTAGAGAAAATTAAGTGCGACCCTGCCCACTTTAGCATGACCCAGCGCATTTTTCATGTACCTGCTCTCTGGAGGTGAAAAATATTTGATGAGGATAAGAGTGCCGGGCTCTCCTCGCTTGTCTGTTGTTGTTTTTGCCTCCCGCCCCTTTAAGAGCCCCTTGAGAAGGAACCAGGAAGTAAGGGGGCTCGTGGCAAGTTCCACCGGCACTGGCAGATTAGTAAAGGCTTCTTTTGTCCTTTTTTCCCCCTCCCTCCCCCTCAGGCGGACAGGAGCAGGAAGTGCTGAGGGGTGGGGACGCAGGAACAGAAACGAACCCCCAAGATCTCTGGTCCGAATTTAAGGGACCAGCGGATCTTAGGGGTCGTGGGAAAGACGGGAAGCTGGACTCGACGGGCCCTGATCCAGCCAGCGGGGGCTCTGTTCAGGTCCGTCTGAGCCCCGATCCTCGGTCGCCAGGCGAGTGGGCGAAGCGCTCCGTGCCAGCTGCGGAAGGCGAAAGCGAAAGCGTCCCGGGGCGCGTCCTTCCTCCTCCTCCTCCTCCTCCTCTCGCGCCGCCCCATCGGGGGAAGTTGCGCCAGCGGGCGCGCACGGGGGAAAGGAGGACGCGGAAGGCCCGGCGGAGGCTGCCACCACCTCCCTCCCCCAGCGCGAGCCTAGCCATGGCCAGCCCGACCGCCGCCGCCGCCGCCTCGACCGCTGCCGCGCCGTCGGGCGACGCGGTGCCGCTGGTGGCGCTGAACTACGCGGTGCGCCGGCGGCTGTCGCTCTTCCTGAACCCGCGCGCCGCGGTGGCCGCCGACTGGACGGCGCTGGCCGAGGAGCTGGGCTACGAGTACCTGGAGATCAAGCACTTCGAGGGCCACGGCGACCCCACCGGGCGACTCCTCGAAGACTGGCAGGCGCGCTGCCCCGGCGGGGCCACCGTCGGGCGCCTGGTGCGCCTCCTGCGCGCCTTGGAGCGCTTCGACATCCTCGACGACCTGGGACCCAGCATCGGTGAGAGCCCCGACCCGCGCGCCGCCCCCAAACCACCCTTGCCCGTCGGGGATTCTCTCCACCCCCCCACCCCAACCCGTTGACCCCCCATCATCCTGCCGAAGCTGCCGAAGCCGCCTCCGGAGGATGCTGGGTGGTCCCACTGCGGTCTCCTCGACCCACCCGGGACCCGACGGCAAAAGGAGATTGTGGAGGGAAGGGGTCGCCGCCCAAGGACGCTTGCTTGGCCCTTCTCTTCACCGGGCAGAGCTTCACCGGTTGGATTCCGGCCGGAGAAGCACGGGGAAGCTGTGGGCCGGGAAGGAGGGCGGGTGGGAGGGCGCTGACTGTCAAAAACCTCCCCCTTCCTTTCCTTCTTCCTTGTGGGCGGTTTTCTGCTCTTCCTGTCATTCTCCTCCCAATCTAGAGCATCTGGTGTGTTCCCTCCTTCTGGTTACGCCCCAGACCAGGAGGGATCTGGGAAGAACAGGCTGCCTGCCGGTGACCCTTTGCAACTTGCAACGGGCCTGCAGTGCATGTCTAAATCTGGTGAGGTTTGGGTTCAAGTCTCTGTCCATCTACCATGTGTGGGATGCCCGGGGAGAAGAGGTAGAAGGAGATCCTTAAGTGGAGTCAGCCTGATTCTTTCCCTGCCTTTTTTCTGTTGTTGAAAATTAATTTGGTGTGATGCTCTTTCTTAGTTCTTGTGCTTCCTTTCCAAACGGTAATTAAACATTTTCCATAATGAGAGCATGTGCCTGTAGTGGGAAAAGTGATGAACTAGGTTTCAGGGGAACTGGGTTCAAATTCTCATTTGGCTAGAGAAACTATGTCGCAGAGTTGTGAACGCTCAGTGGAAGGGCTGTGTCAAGTGTGGGCTTTAACAACCAGATAGCAGTGCTAAAAATGAAAACACAGACGCAGCGGTGGTTCCCTTCACCTAACTTATCTGTATTTACAAAATATATCCAAGTCCAAGAAACATAACAGAATTGGCAGGCATAAGCATTGTCAAAATCCAGTCCAGTCCAGTGATCCAACAATCCAGGAACTCACCAATCCGACTGGCAAAATGACGGACTGCTCTCTCCAGCATACCCCAACCACATGTGAAATACATCAAGCCTCCTTTTATACTCTTGGCTGATGCAACAATGATTCAGCATATGGAAAACTGAGCATGTGCAAAGTGTCACCTGATGTCTGTACCTACCAGACAAATATTCCACAGGTGTGCAGCCATTTCTGTAAAGTCGTTCTCCCAGAATTCAATATGCCAATTCACGTTGAGAACCAACGTTGACAAACTGACCGGTGGTGGTGGTGCACAGGTAAACCCCTCCTTGAACATCTCACATCCTGTACATAAAGGTAAAGGTAGAAGTGCTAGCCCCCTGCACAGTTGCGTCCGACTCTAGGGACAGTGCTCATCTCCGTATTCAAGCCAAAAGAGGAAGGTCTTTGCCTGCTTCCGAAAAGACAGAAGAGACAGGGCAGTCATGTGTTTTTATGAGACTCACCTGTGAAGGTGGTAGGATGGAGAGAAAGGCCCATCTTGATGACATGAGCACCTGAGCCGGTTCATATTGCGAGATTCAATCTTTGAGGTCGCTTGGACTCAAATCCATTTTGTGCTTTGTAGTTAAAACCAGCACTTTGAATTGTGCCCGGTAGCTGATCGGCAGCCAGTGGGGCTGCTTTAGTAGTGGTGTAATGTGATCTCTGTAACCCCCCCCTCCCAGTCAGCAATCTGTACTACGTATGTATTGGACAGCCAGTATTTTGCAGGGAAAAAGCCAAGTGTGGCACAGAGGTTGGAGTGTTGGGCTAGGCGGTAGAAAATCCAGGTTCTTCTCTCCCACTGAATGAGTTTGACTTATCATGCTGTGTCAGCTTGATCTATCTAATACGGTCTGCTAAGTCATGGATCCATGTTCTGTTGCAGAATCCATACACAACGAAACCTTCTGTGCAGTCATTCGAGGTTAGAGTGTTGGATTAGGCTGTAGTCAAACCAGGGGCGCTTTTACACGACCTCTAAGATCCGCTGGCAAATTAAATTCGGACCAGAGATTGTGGGGGTTTGTTCTGCTTGCTGTGTTCCAACCCTTCCGCACTCCATTGCTCCTGTCTGCGTGAGGGGAGGGAGAAAAAAAGGAGAAAAGAATGCAGGCTCACCTCCACTCACCTCCACCTGCTCTCGAGCCACCCTGTAGGGATACCAGGCTGTTAAAGGGGTGGCAGGGACAAAAAAACAAACAAACAGAAGGCGAGGAGAGCCGGGCATCCATAGGTTTATAATCCGAATCGGAAAACTTTTTACCTCCGGAGACCACCTTGTAAAATGCGCTGGGGCGTGCTTAGGTGGGCGTGGTCGTACTTAATCTTTTTTAAAGTCCACAGCTGGTGGGAAAGCAGTTTTAAGCTCCGCATCTGGGAGCCCTTTGCCTCGGATTTTAGGGGTCGTGTAAAAGCAGCCCAGGTTCTTCTCTCCCACTGAGCCTGTGAACTCATTGAATGAGTTTGACCTGTCATGCTGTTTAGCGCTAATGTTTAGCTAAACATTTAGCTAAAATGCTAAATGGAGCACGCGTTCTGGTTTAGCGCTAAAACGCAGGCTAGAGAGTGCAAGAGTTAGCAGCCGCTGAGATGCCTGCCTATATCTGAAACTCTTTGTAGAAGACAATTGCAAGAAGTACCTACAGAAGAAGCAGCAAGAGCAGACGGAGAGGCCTTTGCAGGTCCCGGCCGTGGACAGCAGCATTCCCAGGACCCAGGAATTACAGGGCATCACCACGCGGGATGATCCGTTGGGTAAGTGGCCGGGAAGTCTGTGGGGATGAGAGAGAGAGAGCCGGGAAGGTTGTGGCTCCTGTAGATCAGATGTGCCACCTGTCCTCCATGGTAGGAGCGGTTGCTTTCTTTCCCATGCCTGTTCATTTAACAGGCCCCCAAATGAGCAGAAATTCATTATCATTTATTTATTAAATTCATATACCGCACCATTTAGCAACACGGCTACTCTGGGCAGTTTATTCAACAGGCGAAGCCCTACCCTGCCTACCATACCTGGTATTTCCAGGCATGGCATATGCAGAACTGGTCTTCCTTGCTTCTGTTTAAAGGCACTGAGGCTTCCTTGGGAAAGAGAGATACTAGTAGAAAAGTGGAGTTTGTGTTTTTGGACCACAGCTCACATAATTGACCAGTCAGCTTGGCTGCCTGCTGCTTGGGGAATTCTCAGGCTTCAGTTAAGGTTTGTCACATCTGATCACCTAGGGCAGTGTTGGCGAACCTATGGCACGGGTGCCAAGGGTGGCACTCAGAGCCCTCTCTGTGGGCACCCAACATGGCCCCTTCACAACCATGTGTATTCAAGTTAATTGCTGTATTGGCACTTTGCAAAAATAATAATAATAGTAGGCTTTGCATAGGAGCTTGAGCACTCGGCCTCTAAAAGGTTTGCCATCATTGACCTAGGGAGACTAAATATCTTTTTGGAGGGAATCTGCAAGTTAAGCTTTATGGACATTTTCTTTAAAGTTCGTCTTTTGCTAACAAGCTAGTAGCTTTTGTGGATTTGTAAGATGGTTTTGTTTTAATGGGTACTCTGTTACACACACACACACACACACACACACACACACACACACACACACACACACACATTCTTTCATAAGAATATAAGAACAGCCTTGCTGGAACAGGCCACAGCCCATCCTGTCCAGCATTCTGTCTCCCACCGTGGCTCACCATTGGCTTCAGGGTATTCCCAAGCAGATGTCTTCATCTGCTTACCATTCCCCGCAAATGGCATTGAGAGATAGCCTGCCTATCTCTCCAACCCGGAGGTTGTCCTTAGGCATCCATCAGGATAGCCATGGATACCCTTGTTCTCCATGAACCTGTCCAGTGCTTTCTTAAAGCTGTCAAGGCTGAAGTTTCTTCACATGTTATTTTTGCAGGGCAAACACCAGAGATGTTTGATGCTTTCATCTGCTACTGCCAGAATGACATCCACTTTGTGCAAGAGATGATCCAGGAGCTGGAGCAGACCGACCACAAGTTGAAGCTGTGTGTGTTTGACAGGGACGTCCTGCCAGGGACGTGCGTATGGACGATCACCAGTGAACTCATCGAGAAGAGGTGCGTTGACCTTTGGACTGCATTTGATGATCATCATGTGCCATCCAAACGATGTGTTTAACTTCCAACCAAAATCTTAAGTGCTTCAAAGTGCTTTTCAAAATGAAAAAAAGAGGAAAGTAAATCCCCAATAAATTATATAGTCAATTACTGAATACAATTACAGTGATTATTTTGATGGCAGATCAAAAAAATGACATTGAGTAGCGGAGATCAAGCTGGCAATTAAAAGTCACTTTATTCTATTCTATCCTGTGCTGTTTTTCTTTGCTTCCTTGTCAAAAAAAGATGCCAAGATGTGATTCTACAGATTTTATCCTTTTTTTGTATGATGTTATAAGAAACTTGTTTTAGATCGGGCAACTTTGGGTTTAGGAGCTGTCATTTGGCCCTGGAGACGCTCTGGGTAGGTTATAGACTGTCGTCCTCCCCAAAATGCCCCCAGATGAAATCAAACATGCCAAGATGTCCAGTTCTTAGTTTTGAAAAACTTGTGTTGGGGAGGATTTAAAAGGGTAGAGGTCCCTGCGGCCATTTTAAAAGGTGAATAGTTATTCTTGGACTCTTCTGGAAGCTGTTGATAAACTTTTGTGCCACAAAACCAGGTCTTTTTGGGGAAGGGCACATCCAGTCCTGAAGCTGGACGTTAGCCACTCTTGACTTTTCATAACTCAACAGTTTTATTTAACATCTCCTGGCTTTCACTGTCCATGAATTCAGATATCTCCTCATGTACAAGTTGAAAAATGCAAACAATGCATTTTCTTTTGTATCCGGTTGCCGGAAAGAGATGGGGATAGATTAAGATGGGGTCCTGAAAGTTTTCGAACAGTGGGCCGGTCCACCATGCCCCAGACACCACTGGGGGCCGGACCACAAGCAGGTGGGCAGGGGGAGGAGGAGCAGGGGTGGGGCCTCAGGGCCATGGAGGGAGTAGGAGACCTTGCTGCAGCCTTCCTGTTTTAAATTGCCCCACTCGGCTGCACCCGGCGCCCTGACCATCTGGGCGGTGGGGGGGGGTGTGGGGGAGGGACCTTGCCGTAGGCCTCCCACTCTGAATGCCCCACTAGCCAGCATGCTGATCATCTGGGCGGTAGTTGGGGGGAGTGGGAGGAGCGACATAGCCCACTGCTTTGAACTGCCTCAGCAATAGAAGCAGCTGTGGAGGCTGGCTTGCTTACAAAGAAGGGGGTAGATGGGGGGGTTGCAATTGGTCTGGGGGCCGGATTCAGGACCTTGAGGGGCCGCATCCGGCCCCGGGGCCTTAGGTTGAGGACCCCTGGATTAAGACATACGGAGTGGACAGCTAGTGTGGTGCAGGAGAAAGCAAATGTGGCACCAAGGTTGGAGTGTAAATCCAGGTTCTTTTCTTCCGCTGAGCCTGTGAACTCACTGAATGAGTTTGACCTGTTATTATGCTGTGTCGGCTTGATCTATCTAATACAGACCGCTGAGTCATGGATTCACGTTCTGTTGCAGAATCCATGCACAACGAGACCTTCTCTGCAGCCATTCTATGACATGGTTCTCCCTGTCACTGAGCCTCTGGGGAACAGTGACTGTGCTGCAATCTCCTTTGCCATGCATGTTGGGGGAAGAGTATCCAGCAAATCAGACGCAAAAACCCTTGATTTCTGAAAGGCTGACTTCCCTCAGATGAGGAAACTAGTTAGAAAGAAATTGAAAGGGAAGGTAAAAAGAATCCAGTCTCTCCAGAGTGCATGGAGCCTGTTTAAAACAACAGTTATAGAGGCCCAGCACAAGTGCATACCACAAAGAAAGAAGAGCTCCTCTAAATCCAAGAGGGTGCCAGCATGGTTAACAAGTGGAGTTAGAGAGCCTCTAAAGTGCAAGGAGAGGTCTTTCTGTAAATGGAAATCCTCCCCAAATGAGGAAAATAAAAAGGAACACAAACTCTGGCAAAAGAAATGTAAGAAGATGATAAAAGAGGCAAAGAAAGACTTTGAGGAACGTATGGCTAGCAATATAAAGGGAAATAATAAAAGCTTCTTTAAATATGTTAGAATGAGAAAACCTGCCAGAGAACCCGTTGACTAAAGAATTAAATCAAATACAGGTTAAAAGAGAGGATGTTTTAGGTTTAATTGATAAACTGAAAATCAAAAGTCATGTGTAATCTCCAGTCTTAAAACCAGGGTACTTCAAGGGCCAGATGCAGGGGGAGTGGTATCAGGAGACAGATATCTAGTCTTGTGCGCTCCCAGAGCCATCTGGTGGGGCCACTGTGAGATACAGGAAGCTGGACTGGACGGGCCATTGGCCTAACCCAGCATGGCTGTTCTCATGTTCTAATGCAGAGCTGCAAACCCTCTCCCCTGGTTCTACCTCTTGCCATATTCCATTTACTTTCAACGGAGCAAATGTAGCTGCTGCAAACATGATCCCAACGAATCTCTAGTGCCTCTTGCCTTAAGAATCTTTTTCTTCTCATCTGGTTCTCAAAAGATCGCCATTTTCGGCAACCCTTAAGGCTTTTCCCATCTGGTGGGTTCTTCCCTCCTGGTTCATAGATTTTTAACAAGAAATGCTTGCTTTCCTCCCGTTCCTTTTTTTTGTTTGTTTAACGGCAGGTGTCGGAAGATGGTGGTTGTCATCTCAGATGATTACTTAGATAGCGAAGAATGTGATTTCCAAACGAAATTTGCTCTCAGTCTCTCCCCAGGTAAGACACATGTCCAGTTGCAGCAGACGACTGCTTTCTCCAGGAGGATGTGAGAAAACTCTTAAATTGACAATCAACTTAGAATATAGAGTCTTGTTGTGGTGGCTAGTGACCTTGTTTCAGCTTTCCCAGTTCTGCTGTCACATAATTAAGGATTTTATCCTGTATTCCAGTCACAATGGACATGGGGTTGGTCACAGTCCAAAACAGCAAAATGCAGACAAAGAGGAGAATCCAAAATCTTAAAAGTCTTTCTTTTAAAAAGAAAGTCTTGGGTGTTCCTCTCATCTGTTCCCCTACTCATCCTGCTGGGATGGGTCAAGGCTGTAGGACAGTTATGCAGAGAACACAAGATGGTGAGTGACAGGGTCCCCCGCAAAAGGTCATCATTTGTTTACTTATTTAAAGAGAAGGTTAATTAGTTAGAGTAGTTTTATCACCCTGTCAGAAGATCTTAAGGCTATGAACCAGCTCTTGGCAGGGACAAATATTTGCAGCTACACTATCCAGCATTCTTAAGGCAACATGGCTACGAAGGCCTCAAAAATAGACTTTTTCCAACTATGGTATTAATTAGCTCTGGTTGGAAGTCTGCAAAAACAGAGAGGTTTGCAGATTTATTGGGGGAGGAGAGTTTGGACTACAGTTCCCAGAATTCCTCGGGTAGCATAACCCAACTGCCTGGGGAATACTGGGAGTTGTAGTCCAGGGAACACAAATCTGCACACTTCTAGTCCAGTCTCTACCTGTTAGCCTTGGGTTTCAAATATCTGGCCTAGGACATACAGATAACTTTGTCGCAGCTGAGAAAGGCAAATTTGACAGCTGCTTCCTGCCTCTCCATGAAGCTCTTAGATCTCATTCATAGTCCCTATGAATGGTGTCTCTCCAACACCTTGGAGTGTTGGAAGGACGTCTCTCGGAATGACGTCTCTCCAACACCTGTGGTCCCCATGTGGGTCTCACAATGTCATGTTCCCGTGCGGCCTTTTTCTTCCAGGAGCTCGCCTCAGGCGCCTTATCCCCGTGAAGTGCAAAGCCATGAAGAAGGAGTTCCCCAGCATCTTGCGTTTCATCACGGTTTGCGACTACACCAACTCTGCCACCAAAAAATGGTTCTGGACACGGCTGGCCAAATCCCTCTTGGTCCCATGATGCTAAAGCACCCAGACTACCAAGTGCCGGGTGATGCGACTTGACGGTGCCTTCAAAAAGCTGAGAGTGTACGCCTCTTCACAGACTGACAAAGCTCCTCGGATGAGCAGCGAAATGTTTCGATCTCTCAAGAAAAAGAAGTCCAATTGCCATGACTCAACTTTCAGATAAACACACCTGACAGTTAGAGCTATTCGGCAGTGGAATATGCTGCCGTGGAGGGTGGCGGAGTCTCCTTCTTTGGAGGTTTTTAAGCAGAGGCTGGATGGCCATCTGTCGGAAATATTGTGATGGGGGTTCCTGCATGGCAGGGGGTGGACTAGATGGCCCTTGAGGTCTCTTCCAACTCTATGATTCTATGATTCTATGATTCTATGATTCTATGATTCTATGGATGAATGAGAATCTTCACAGACATATGCCTCTCCCTGACTTTGCTGGGAAAACGAGTGAGTCGTGAGAAGGCCAACGGGGCAGAAACAACTCCGATCTCAAGATGGGGACAGTTTTTTTAAGGAGGTCAAGAAGGTTGTGGTACGTGCAGTTTTTCCTGTCTGTTTTCCCATTTCCTCTTAGACCTAGTTTTCTTTCCACAAAATGGAGCCAAGTAAGTCTTGATCAGAAAGGAGAATGTGTTTAGCAGCATTGACATATGAAACATGTTACAAACCATGATGGAGATGTATAATCTCCTGGCTTAAAACCGGGGTACTTCAAGGACCATATGCAGGGGAAGGGTGTCAAGATACAGATATCTAGTCTTACGCGCTCCCGGACACATTTGTTGGGGCCACTGTGAGATACAGGAAGCTGGACTAGATGGGCCTTTGGCCTGATCCAGCATGGCTCTTCTTATGTTCTTACTGTATGTTCCTACCATTGGGAAGATGTTGAAATACTCTGTTTCGCTGCATGTGGTGCCACTAAAACACACTCCCCTCCTCCCCCGATGCAGACAAATAGTGGACCCAGTGTCCTGTTTCTGGCGAAGGGAAGTTCCACCTGTTTTTAAGCGAAGTTAAGGGCCCACGACACTAGCAAAGTCTGTGTTTTCTGACTGCCGGTTCATAGGTTCCGCGTAGAGAAAGTCTCTGAAAGAGTATGTCTGGAATCCAGTTGGTTCATCTCCCATTCCTAACCAGTGTGAGCCAAGATTGCACAGGCTTTGCTTCTTAAAATGCTACAAATGGCCGGTGCTTAGAAGAAGAAACGGAACTTGCAGCCTCCGTCTCCCATGCTGCCTTCTGCGGACCAAAACCCCTGAACTTTTGGAAGTTGGCCCAGCTCCTCTGTGCCTTTTCTGCTTGGATTTAATCTGTATTTCCTCCCACCTCAAGGCTTCGGCTGGAGTGGAGGTTTAAAACCATCGCAAGGCAAACAGTGTATGTTTGCGACAGCGACGTCACAAGGATTCCTGGCATAGCTGGTCTTAAGGTGCAGATCCTCTGTCCCTGAAGGAAAGTGTTCAGAGCTTTGAGGATTTCCTTAATTTTCTTTTAAAAAAAAAAAGACTGACATTTATAGGCTTTGATCAATGGCAGCTTCTTATACCATGTCAACAGTCCGGAAGACATTCTAAGGAAGACTTTATGTTGGATATCATCGTCACTGCCATGCCACTGGATACCACAGCTCTCAACAACTGTTTTATCTTGCACTTCCAACAGTTTCTCAGGTTCTTCAACCTGGAAGTTCTTCTTTTTTTTTCATGACTTCCTGTTGACTGTGCCCTGAAAGAGCAGCTGTATCCATCTGTCACTCCTTATGTGACCAAAGTATTCTGGCATTCCACATTTTATGTTGCTTCTGCTTTCTTGTTCATTATTAAGGATGGGCATTTGGGATTTTTTTTTTTGAACTATGGTTTTCCTTCCTGGGAGTTGCATCTGCAGAACCCAGGCCTTACAGACACCAATATTCTGCTCGCCTGAAGCACCTCGGTTCGGCCTAACTTTCTGATTGAAAGGAGGAAGCTCGGACTTCAAAAATAAATCCCAAGGATAAAAAATTGGGAGCATTATGAGTTAACAGTGTTAACCTAACAATGGGGAAATCCAGGTCCAAGTCTCCGTTGAGCTATGAAACTTACTAAGGCTGCTTTTACATGACCCCTAAAATCCGTGGCAAAATGCTCGCAGATACGGAGCATAAAATTGTTTTCCCAGCAGCAGCGGACTTTAAAAAAAAATAAAGTACAACCACGCCCACTTAAGTGCACCCCAGTGCATTTTACAAGTACCTGGTCTGGAGGAGGTAAAATCTTTGTTGCTGTTCCTTGTTGCTGTTCCTCGTTGCTGTTTTAAAGCATTGCATGCCTGGACCTCCTCCACTTTTTGTTTGTTTTTGTTGAGTCCCCCCCCCCTTTAACAGACAGGAATCCTAACAGGCTGGAACAATTAGCTGCTGCCAACCGCAGGCGGAGGTGAGCCTGCATTTTTCTCTCTCTCCCTTCACCGCAGACAGAAGCAATAGAATCGGAGTGCGGGAGGTGGGAACACAGGAAGCAGAACAAGAACTACGTTGGGGGAATCTGCTTTTATGTTGCCAGCGGATTTTAGGGGTCATGTAAAAGCAGCCTGAGTGATCTTATACCTGTCACTGACCTCACAGTCTTGTGGTGACAGTCAGGCGGGGAAGTAGCCACATATTGTATGCCAATTGTGCTTATGGGAGAATCTAAAAGTAGCCAATAGCTAAATAAAATAGGACCCCTTATGCATAGGAGATTGGTATTAAGCCTATCCGCAGATCCTGAACAACACAGTAGGAAACACATGGCAAATACGTTTTTAAAATTTAATTAACCTTGTACAGTATGGTAAGAGGAACTTTTTCCCCCTACCAGAATTCACACCACCAAGTTAGTTCAAATCTTGCTCTAAATCAGTGGTGGCGAACTGTTGGTACTCCAGATGTTTTGGACCACAACTCCCATAGTGCTTTGTCATTGGCAATACAGGCTCAGAATTCTGGGAGTTGTGGTCCAAAACATCTGGAGTGCTGAAGGTTCACCATCACTGCTCGAGATAGATGGTTGCTGGAAGCATTCTGAAAACGTGGCCTGGATCCAAAGACTGGATTTGTCCAAGTTAAGTTTAACGGCTTTGGGTGATCTACTTTCATTGACCTGGAGATAGGAGAGTCCTACTGGAGAATCTTCTCACGCATATGTAGTGTGACTGGGAACAAACTACAAAGGATGACCAAACTTGGAAATGACTTTGGGTATTTAAATTTCCTTCTGGCTCGTCTCGCCACCTGTTTTCCTTTAAACCAGAGGTGTGAAAATTTGGAAACCCCAGGCAAGATTTAAAAAATGCAAGCTCTCTCCATGCTGAGTAATTAGGCTGCAATAAGTGATACTGGATACAGTGCCTTAACATTAAAAGTGTACCTCTTTTGTTACTCTTGTGTTAGTGGCTATTTAATGCAAACAGTCGGAAGACCTTAAGACCCGATACAGTTTGAGATGGAGAGAAAACAAGGATATGTGTTTATAAAGAAACCCATAACAAAATAACATCTTCCCTGCTATTCCTTTTTTACTCATTCTATGACTGCAGGGTTGTTGGGTTTTTTTTTTTTTTACACTGCTGCAAATCGCTTTATGGTGCCTCTAAATTGTGGCAGGATTTGTCTGTCATTGCATCACTGCATTCTTTCTTTGGGCTTGTATGGTTTTCCTGCTCTGCCTTAAAAGAATCCAGAGACAGGGTGACCTAGTGGCCACAGCGCCGTGTCTGAGAAAATGTGAATTCAAATGGAGGTCTGTTATGGCCCTGGGCCAAGCTGTGTCTCTTTTTTTCCCAGTCTAACTGATGAGGCTGCGATACGGTTCTGAGCTCCGGTCGTAACAAGCAATAGGCAGAAATAGATTTTTTAAAAGTCAGCTTAAAAAAGAAAGACTGTTTTGCCCTGTTTAAAACAGCTTGGCACTAAAGCAAATATTAGTATTATTTTTAATGTGAGAAATGCATTCCATGATTAGATCCCAGTTTGTTTATTTTTTCTTGACCAACAGCCATGTTGGCTGGCAATTTTGGGAGCTATAATCAAGAAAGTAACTTTTCAGAACTCTGGATCAAAGTAATGCATATTTAATCTTGAATTTTACAGAAGGAAAAAATCTTAGAACTGTCAATTAACCTCTTAGAGATTTCATCATGTACCCCCCCCAAAAAAAAGGAAGGAAGGAAGGAAGGAAGGAAGGAAGGAAGGAAGGAAGGAAGGAAGGAATTGATTGGTAGGTGGAAGGAAGGAATGAATTGATGGGTAGGTGGAAGGAAGGAAGGAAGGAAGGAAGGAAGGAAGGAAGGAAGGAACAAAAAAAAAGCAACCCCACCTAATCCAGTATTGGGTTTTTTCTCATTATGGCAGCAAAAAATTATCTGGATTCACTAAAAAATAAGTCTCCGCAAGTACAGTGGAGTGTACTCTCTGGAAAATGCTGGAAGCCCATCATCATACTCCAGCCCCTGCCTCTTGAGAGGTAAGACCCATTAAGTTTCATGGGACTTGTTCCCATTAAGGTCCTCCCAATTCATCGAAAACCTAACATCCCTGGATTCATTCCAGGAGACCTGAAGTGAGCAGCCAGTGAGTGGCCGGGTGTGTGTCGCAGTCACCATTGAAGTATCTTGTCGCTTCTAGCATGGTTAGAGGCATGCAGAGTGCATCAGAGCATGGCAGGCACCTTAGGCCACCGTGTCAACTTTCTGTTCTGTCTCGTCCTTGTGTTCATGCTCAATTCCTATACATGAAATCTTTTCCCAGGTGCTAAGTAAAGGGTTGCAAGCTTCCTTTTCTTGCTTGTAGCAGCTGAAAAAACCTCTTAGAATCATAGAATCACAGAGTTGGAAGAGACCTCAAGGGCCATCCAGTCCAACCCCCTGCCATGCAGGAACCCCCATCACAGGACTCCCGACAGATGGCCATCCAGCCTTTGCTTAAAAACCTCCAAAGAAGGAGACTCCACCACCCTCCTTTCTGGCAGCATCTTCCACTGCTGAACAGCTCTAACCCTCATGAAGTTCTTCCTAATGTTCAAATGGAATCTCTTTTCCTGTCTTTTGAGATCATTGCCCTAGACTCTGAAGCCATGGAAAACAAGCCAGCCCCCTCTTGGATATGACATCCTTTTAAATAACTGGGAGTTGAGTCATGGCTACTGGACTTCTTTTTTGAGAGATAGAAACGTTTCGCTGTTCATCCAAACAGCTTCACCGATGAAGCTGTTTGGATGAACAGCGAAACGTTTCTCTCTCTCAAAAAAGAAGTCCAGTAGCTATGACTCAACTCCCAGTTAAACGAACCTGGATGACTGAGAATCTTCACAGATCCTTTTAAATATTTAAACGTTGCTATCATATCCCCCTTTCAACCTTCTTTTGGTAAGACTAAACATTTCCAGATCCCTAAGGCGCTGTTCGTAAGACATACGTTCCAGAACTTTAACCATCCTGGTCGCCCTCCTCTGGACCCACTCAAGTTTGTCAACATCCTTTTAAAACTATTATTAATTTGATATTGTGTCCACTACCTAGTTTTCTCTTTTGGAACTTTCTGCCCAAGGCAAGGCGCATGCAGTTGTTTGGGACTTTTGCATGCCAAGAAATTGCATCCTTCTGGACTGGGGCTGCTTGTTTGGCCTCCCAAAGGCACATGTATAAGTTTTGTACTGCGGTCTATAAACGTACTGTTTTTGTTTCCTTTCTGCTGTATTCCTTTAACTCCATTGCAGTCATATTTATATCCCCCCCTTTACACGAGTAGACGAGGTTTCTTCCTAAGCACCCTCAACCCCCACTGTCTAAGGCCCAGAGTGGATGAGGCCCCCAGGGTCCAGTCACATAGGGCGCTTTTACACGACCTCTAAAATCCGCTGGCAACTTAAATTCAGACCAGAGATCGTGGGGGTTTGTTCTGCTTCCTGTGTTCTCACCCTTCTGCACTCCATTGCTCCTGTCTGCGGTGACGGGAGGGAGAAAAAAAGGGAGAAAAGAATGCAGGCTCACCTCGGAGCAGCCCCTAGGGATTCCAGTCTGTTAAAGGGGCGGTGGGACAAAAACAAACAAACAGAAGGCGAGGAGAGCCTGGCACCCACAGCTTTATAATCCACATCGGAAATTTGTTTACCTCCGGTGACCAGGTACTTGTAAAATGCGCTGGGGCGCGCTTAGGTGGCCGTGGTTGTACTTAATTTTTTTAAAAGTCCGCAGCTGGTGGGAAAACAATTTTAAGCTCCGGATCTGGGAGCCCTTTGCCTCGGATTTTAGGGGTCATGTAAAAGCAGCTATAGTTATTTCAGCAGGTTTGCATCACCTGAACTGAAAAGGAAATTTCAGATAAACCATGACAGTCAATGTGATGTTCTGTGCATTGCCAGTGTTCAATGTATGAGGTATTCATGGACCCCTTGTGATCCGTTTTTAAAGATTATTGTGTAATTATTGGAGTATGATGTGGTAGGAACAGAGTTTTATAAAGACATTTTGATTTAAAAGATGTGTTTATTACCATTGCATGTCAGCTATTTGGAAGCGGGCGTTGTTAAAATGGTGCTTACTTTTCATAATAAACCTAAAAACCTCTTTGATTAAAAAAAAGCTGAGAGCTAAATATTGGTCAAATATTCATATTCAATTATAACAAACACACACTTCATGTGCTAGGTGGGAGGTAACGTCCATTGCAGTTCAGGTCATGCAAATATATACAGTAGGACCCCGGTATCCACTGGGGATTGGTTCCAGGCCTTCCCGTGGATAATGAAAACTGTGGATAAGAGAGAACGCCAAAAAGTCCCCAAAACTGCTGTCTTGTGACAGTAGCTTGCTTTACAGCTGCTGTTTTGTGACAATAGCTTGCTTTACGGCGGCGGCTTGTGACAGTAGCTTGCTTTGCAGCCACTGAATTATGTATTATTTTTTTTCCTCTGCCAACTGTGGATAACTGAATCAGTGGATAATGAATCAATGGCTACTGGGGTCCTACTGTAATAGGGTGAATATCCCACTGGGGGAGGGGTCAGAGAGTCCATGCCCCACTTCTACGCCAACTAAGTGCAACAAGCTGGAGGAAGTCAGACCTGATACTTCTGAAACTTGGGGTTCCTTGTCTGTACTAACATTGGCAGGTCCTGATGCCAGCAGTGTGCCTGGTGGATTGCTTTATGTGAGGCAATGAAATATCAATGTCTCTTTAAGGTTTCCTACTTAGTGAGGCGGAATGGAGCCTGAAGGGCCACTAGTGATGGTCAAAGGCCTCCACTCCACTCCATCCATGGAGCAAGTTGCTCACCATGAGCTATCCTGGGCACTTCTGCCAACACACTCTGCCAACTTACTAGATCAGGGGTGGTGAACCAGTGTTTTATCGCTGATAGTACAGGCTAGGGATCCTGGGAGGCAAGTCCAAAATAAATAAATAAATAAAAATCAAGAAGTGCCAAAGGTTGACCACCTCTACTGTAGACTGTCTTATTCTCAACCTGTGTTTTGGCCAGGATGTCCTAGAGCAGTGCTTCTCAACCAGTGGCTCCCCAGATGTTCCTGGACTGCAACTCCCAGAAGCTTCCACCACTCACTGTGCTGGAAGGGATTTCTGGGAGTTGCAGTTCAGGAACATTTGGGGACCCACAGGTTGAGAACCACTGCCCTAGAGGGTCACAAGGCCCTCGTTGAAAATGACTGCTTTTAATGAGCCTCAACATGCCAGCTTACTCCAGTGACAGAACGACTGTAGTCAGTTGCCCATCCAGAATGATACCAGTTCACCGTTTCTCGTTGGATGGCGAAGGGACTATAGTTCTTTGGGCCCCTGTGCCCAAGGCTAGCTGAGTAAGCCAGCTTGGGCTTCAGTCACCGGGCCCTTGATGCCATGACAAGCGTTGGCCATGCTCTTTCATTCTGGCACTTCCAAAGACACCGAGCTTAACTGCTGGGTGGTGCTCAGGGTCTTCCACCTGGGACCATGCGAGCATTAGTCGGGTGTTCCCTGGATGAATGGAGCAGTGCTTCCACAAAATGGTGGAAGACGCATACATGAAAGTGACTACCATCTCCACAAGGCATGTTTTCTTGGATGCCTGAAAAGCAGCATCTACCTTACTCCAGAAAACAATCCTTTTCTTCCTAATACTGTATAATCATTCCTTAACTCGTAGTTGGAGGCTATATGGCTCGTTAACATCTCACCCATGATCCTACTTGCTGTCCTCTTCTATCTCGGCTAAAATGCACTTGGAGCACACTGGATTGATGCATCAGCCCCCTTCAAAAGAGGAGCTGGGCCCTGGGATCTAACACATGGCAGTGGTGCAACCATGCAATTCTAGGTGTGACTCCTCAGTAAATACTACTGCCTATAATGTTCATGTGATTAAGATTGCAACCTAAGATTGGATGCTACTGATTTTCACTGGTAACATTTTGGAAGGAAGGAGTAAGTTAACCATGTAGAATCGTAACACTGGACACCACTGTATTAAAATTCATTGTTGTGTTATTATTAATTCCAGAAAAAAGATGTTTATGTTGTACATTGCGTTCATCTCTTAGAGCCTTTTCACACGACCCCTAAAGATCCGCTGGCCACTTAAATTCGGACCAGAGATCTTGGGGGTTTGTCGCTGTTTCTGTGTTCCCACCCCCTCCGCACTCCTGCCTGCTGGCTGCATGAGGGGAGGGAGAAAAAAAGAAAGAAAAGAATGCCGGCTTACCTCCGTTCTGCCGGTCTCGCTCTGTTCCCGGCAGCATTCAGATCTCTTAAAGGGACGGGGGTCAAAACAACAACAAACAGAAGCAAGGAGAGCCCGGCACTCTCTACGTTAGATCCGCATCAGCGATTTTTCACCCCTGGAGAGCAGATACCTGAAAAGTGCGCTGGGACGCTCTTAGGTGGGCGTGGTTGCACTTAATTATCTGTAAACTCCGGAGCTGGTGGGGAAACAGTTTTAAGCTCCGGAGCTGGGAGCCATTTGCGGCGGAGTTTAGGGGGTCGAGTGAAAAGGCTCTTAACTCAGGTGTGTTCCAAATTCCCATGCATGTTATTTCCTTTTTTCTCCTGCAAAGTGGCTTCTCTTTTCCTCATGGTGTATGCCAGTGTTGGCAAACCTGGTGACAAAGGTGGCCCTCGGAGCCCTTTCTGTGGATACCTGACATGGCCCCCTTCACAGCCACCTGGATTCAGGTTAAATGGCTGTCTTGGCACCTTGCGAAAAAAATTAGTGGGTTTTGAATCACAGTTTGGGCCCTCGGTCTCTGAAAGGCTCGCCATCACCAGTGTATGCTGTGCTTCATGCTCCGATCCTTCCTTGGTGTGCCCCTCCTCTCCACGCACATACTCAGAAAGGTTCCTATTTTTAGAAACTGCCAGCCAGAACAGTGACAATGTCCTTGGCCTTTAAGCAACAACTCTATAGCAAATTAGAGGAGGAGGTGCTTGGCAGCATGCTGGTTCGCTGATTAGGCAAACTGCAGACAGCAAACCCACCAGCCCCTGAGATTGATGTGATGGAAGTGGTCTGTTTCTGCCAGGAAGGTTTAAAGAGCAACTTGGATGGGGAAGAGGACATTTGGTGCCTTGATAAAATTTCACAAGGATAGTATCGCTTCATTTCAGGACTACCTCTATGAATTATTTAGATTCCAAAAAGGCTGAAACTCGGTGGGCTCACCGTCAGTCATTTAAAATCTCTTAACTCTTTGGTTTTGGGCCCAAGCTGGCTGTGAGCAGCCTCTGGAATGGATCCTGCTGGAGACCCAACAGATTAGAGCAATGGCTGGGCAAAAAAAGGTGGCCTCTAGAGCTTGGTGGACTACAGTTCCCAGCATCCCCTGTCACCCTCGGCTAGGCTAGCTGGGGTTAATGGGAGTTGCGCTCCAAGGGTATCTCCTGGGCTGCTTGCTTGTTTGTCTTTTGCACAGCCCAGGATTAGAATTCAAGATTAAAAGAAACAGAGGCATAGTTGTATGTGTGTGTGTTGTGTCGTTACAGTCGTGACCCCATGTCCATGGAGTTTTCTTGGCAGGAATCCTGGAGTGGCTTGCCAGTTCCTACTCCAGGCGCCTACAGCACCTAGTATTCCCTGGTGGTCTCCCATCCAAGTACTAACCAGGGCCGACCCTGCTTAGCTTCTGAAATCAGGCGAGATCGGATATGCTTAGGGCATATGCTGAGCTTAATTAACACATGCAATTTAATGGATGCCAGTGTCTCTTTTACTGTCCCTTTTGGTGATGCATGACCTGTGTTTTGGTGATGTCTAAATGTTTGCAAGGACCTGCTAACAGATTAATTTCCCTTTTGCTCAGACAGCTATCTCTGAAATTTTCCTAATCCTTTGTGAACATGGCATGAGCCAGAGCTGAACACGAGGACTACAGTGTTTTAAAAATATTCTTTTCGTGTCCTCTATTTATTTTTCACTTTAAATGCCAGGATTGGCCATACAGTTAGGCAGGGCATGGAAAACAGAGTGCCTAAAGTAGCAAATAGTAGAGACTAAACGGTTAATTGTCTAGCTTATTTCTATTTTATTTTTACCACCACAAGGAGGCATAACCTGGATCTTTGGTCTCAGCCATGCCTTGGGCCATTTCACATCAGCTGTCATGTTCATTGTAACTAAATCAGAAAAGCATAAATAAATAAATAAATAAAAATAAAGCCAAGCGTGCTTCTTGTATACTGCTCCATAGAGCTTAAAGCCTTCTCCGAGTGGTTTAGAAGTCAATTATGCAGGGCACACATTGCCCCCCCCAGCTGGGTACTCAGTTTTCTGACCTCGGAAGGATGGAAGGCTGAGTCAACTTCAAGCCAGCTACCTGAACCTGTTGGGATTAAACTCAGACCATGAGCTGCGTCTTGAGTGCAGTACTGCAGTTTAATCATTGTGCCACAAGATTCCATCATACATTATCATCCTTCTTGCGAAGGAAACATTATTTTTTAGTTAGTATAGTTGCCATGGAGAAAATAAAATGAGGCATATCAGTCTCTCTATTGTACGTCATGGCATGCATTATACTTAAAGAGAAAGAGTACATATATGTGAGAAAAAGATCTTTGATTGCCATCCTTTGGAAATGAAAGATCTTTGATTTCCATCCTTAGAATGATTTCTGATTAAATGAATGAGAAAAATGGTCACCCTGATATTAATATGGCAAGGGGGATGGACGCCGCAGCATCTTCCCCCTTGAGTGACACTTTGTGGGGCTGGTTATCCCCAGTCTTCAGCCAGAAGGGCCAGAACTTAGCAAAGTTACTGTTTAAGTTTGTAATCCCCAGAAATCTTCAGCCAGAATCCCTTCTGCTGGTGGATTTCTGTGAGTACCGTAGACAGCGGGACTCAGCCATGGCGTTGGCTCTGACAGATGCCAGGTCATGGCATCCCTGCCAACAGGAACCTCTGACGTCTCCTCGTTATAAATTGAACACGCCCGCTCCCCTCTCCCTTTTTCTAAAATTAATAAATCATATCCCGAATTGAAGCGTTCAGAATAAAGCAGGCAAATTGGTGCTACATCTGGGCATCATCTTTATGCAAAGCTGCCGAGAAGCATGGTTTATTAAAGGGTGGTTGGGGGCGGAAGGGGGAGAGAGGCCTGTTGAAGTTGAATGGAAAAATGAATTGGCACGCTAAGGGAGAGCGAATGTGGCACGAACAGCCAGTGTCTGGAGGGCCTTGCATTACCGAGAGTAATTGGTGCAGGAAACCTCTCTGGCACAGACAATGATCTGGATTGGCTCCTGGGTCGGAAACCTTACGAAACAGCATGGAGTGTGCAGGGAACTCTGAACAATAGGAGTACTGCGGGGAGATCAGCGAGACCATTTGGAGGTTTTGTTCACTTTGGGGGTGGGGATGGGGTGGGGGACAGGGAGGTCCTACAGCTCTCGGCCGGGGGAGGGGGGAGCTTCATTGGGCTGCACAAAAGGGATCAAGGTTCCACTTAATGAGTGGCATTGTGAGTTTGGCAAAGCATGGTGGCAGCCAATGGTTGCAGCTCACGGATGAGGGCTGCCAAGGCCAGAGGCCGCCATCGGTGTTTCCGTGCCCTCGGAGAAGGAACATTCCAGCTCGTACAGCTTTTTTTACCTCTCAAATTCCATATGAGCATGATGGTGTCACAGCCAGGTTCTTCCTCAGGATCAACTCCACTTTGGGAACAGTGGGAAAGCTCTCGAAATCTTTAGAATTCTTCAACAGGTTAGTTCTAATATTCATAACTCATCGAGCCCAGATTCTCCATCCTGGTGCTGAATTTCACTGCAATCCTCCTTGCAGAAGCCTCTCGCCAAATTTGGGGACTTTCATACATTGTCCCTTCTCTCATCCTTTTTCTTTAAAACCACCGAAACTGATGAAGATTTCTGGGGAACTTGAAAACCAACACACTGCTGTTAATTTGTTGCAGTCCTAACAAAGGTATTGTCCCCTTGTTGCCCCTAATTGTGGATTTTTCAGTGTTGTCTTGTTCTCACACAGTTACCTTTATTTTTGTATTTCCCTCCCAGAGAAGGTATCTGGATTGTCTGGCTGTCCTACATAAAGCAAGACGGAGCCAATGCCTACGGAAAATACAGTGGTACCTCTACTTATGAATTTAATCCGTTCCGGATGCATGTTGTTAAGAGTCGAACAACTCTTACACCGAGCTACTGTATCTAAAAAATTAAAATAAATAAATAAATAAATAAATAAATAAATAAAACATTTGTAAGTAGAGCAGACTGCATCTAAAATTTGTTAAGAGGCAGTTAAAATGCCAATGGTTTTCTGCTCTTAAGTTGAATTGCTCTTAAGCAGAACTGCTCTTAAGTAGAACTGCTCTTAAGTAGAGGTACCACTGTATACAAGCTGCCAGATGCCCTGAGCACATCCGATCTCGCCTCATCTTGGAAGCTAAGCAGGGTCGGCCCTGGTTAGTACTTGGGTGGGAGACCACCAGGGAAAACCAGATGCTGTAGGCGCTCGGAGTAGGAACTGGCAAACCACTCCAGTATTCCTGCCAAGAAAACTCCCTGGACATGGGGTCACAAAGAGTCAGTCGCGACTGCAACGACACACCACACACCACAATATACGTGTACAGAATGAAGAATCCTCTTTGGGCTCCCTTATGGCACAAAAGTGTGCATTCAAGGTTGCTATGTTAGAGAGGCAGCCATTGCTATGCTTTGGTAAGCTGGAGTATATTTGTAGGAGAGCAATCAAGATAGGAAAAGACCAAGCATTGAGAAGAATGGTTGAATGAGTAGGGGATGTTTAGCCTGGAGAAAAGACTGAGAGACAAGAGGACAGCCATCTTCAAATATCCAAAGGACCGTCACATGGAAAATGAAGGACATGTTTCTTGAGCTCCAGGAGGTTAGGACCCAAACCAATAAGTTGAGGTTACAAGAGAGGAGATACCAAGTGAACCTGAGAATGGATGTTTCGGACAATAGAGCAGTTTGTTGGTAGAACATATGAATTTAGAAGATGGTGACGTCTCTTTTGTGGAGGCTTTTAAACAAGTTGGTTGGGCATCAAAGATGCTTTAGTGATGGACCTATCTTTTGGTTGGGTTTGGGCTAAATAAGCTCTACAGTTCTCTGATTCTGTATGACACCACACCATAATGCTCATGTGATTTGGATCTATGACAGACAGCTCACACAGGTGCATAGCAAGAAGGACTCCATCTGATTGATGTTCCTCCAACTTTTTGCTTTCATGTAACAGATCAAATGAATGCAACTGCACAGAAGCCAACACATTTCTGGTTGACAGTTCATCAGATCATATCCACCTCTGGTCCCCCAGAGCTGTCCATGGCTTCACAACTGAATCAATACCTTCATGTCCACAATATACCAAGCCGCTGTTGTCACATTAGTGTTTCTTTTTCCTCCATTCTATAGGGACAGAGCTTTGAATTTATGCTGTCACAAAATTGATTTTTTTGACTCTGTCTATCTGGTTTTTAGACTTGGTCCAACCCCTTCTATATCTGCTAGCTCAACAAAAGGAGTGGAACAATGAAATTAGAGGCAAGGATGAAAACCACATAAAACAGCAATGTTTGCTTATGGCCAGTGGTATCCCAGAGAAGCTATTCATTGCCCATGTCAGATTAGCTGGTCTTTCAAGCTATGCTAGTATGACATAAACTAGTACAGGTCAAGAAACAAAAACAAACAAGGCAGATTGCCTTGCCTGTATGACTCTTGAGCATAACAAGACGTACCACTTCCTTCTGTAGGGGTTATTCACATATTTGTCATGTTTGCACTGAAACACATGCCTTAGGTGTGATTTCTTTCTTTTTTTAAATCATAAATCCCTTCCCCATAGTCTAAGATCATTCTGTTTAGTTTGGACATGTAAAAAAGCTCATGGAACTCCCTGCAATGTGGTGATGCCTTCAAAAGGGGATTGGACAGCTAGAGGAAAAGTCCATGACAATGGCTTTAAACCAGGGTTTGGGCCAGATGAAGTGGGAAGAGACAGACATTTCCCAAAGAGTGAGGAATGGACTAGATGGGCCTTTGGCCTTTCCAGCAGGCTCTTCTTATGTTCTTATGTTTTATTTAATGGCTTTTTAGAGTGAAAACGGGTTTGCAGGATTTATTTAACTTTTTAGTGGAAAACTCACTAATTGGAGCGATATGCAAAACCATATTTGGAATTACAGATATATGAACAGCTCAAAATCTGTACTGGAGTTACTGCAGAATGAACTTGATAAGTTAATTTTTGAACCACCACTCCCAGATTCTCCCAGTTTGTCTTTAAAAAGGAAGTTATTCTATGTCTGTTACATACTATAGAATCTAAAACAACATTGTTATGATGTTTACAGAGCTGCACAATTGGTCTCATTGTTATGCTAATATCTGGATTACCCATTTGGCACATGATGCGCTGTCAACACATTGTTTCTTTCTGCTGCTAAATTCTGTATTTTTCAGACTACTTTTATGACTACTGTATTTTAAATTTATAAATTTATCTGGATTATTGGATTAATTTTACACTATGTAATAACATAACCATTCCGATGGATTGTGTAATTTAAAAATAGCAGCAAATGAAGTGTTTTGTTGACTTTCAGACTTAAAAGATTCATTTCAGTGTGAGCTTCCATGGATTACATGAATTTTTCCCTTCTGTCAGTTTTCATTTATATACAGTATATGTGCAGAAAGAAACTAACTCAGCCACCTGTTTAAAAACCACCCTGAGGGAAGTGACTTTGGTAAGATGGTTGTTCCATTTTTATAAGCAATTCTCCTAGTAGCTAGAATTTTTACAATTTCCCTTCTTTCTATTTAGCATGTTTTATACATGCAAAAAGTATTTACATTCAGACATGCGGAAATTCCACAAATAACTATATATATATTTCTCCTTATAAGGATTTCTTTCTTGCGTTGATTTATGCTAAGCCAAAAACGATTATGGAATTGCATTACACCCTTCGGCTATTTTGAAAGTGTGGTTCTCATGGAAAATCCACTTTGCACATGCTCAGGAGCACTGCGCCTTTTTATTCTTGAGGTATACTTCGCCCATGTTGCAAAACTCGCCAATAATACGTAAATAACAGGAGTGTAAATTCTATTTTAGGAGATGCTTTTGATTCCTAGTTCACTCAACCGTAGGCAAGCCCTAAAGAAGGACAATAGTATCATGAGGTAAAACTCCGCCTCGTTTACACAGCCCTCTTAAGGAGGGGGGCGAAATATAGTGTTACGGACATCGCGTCATCCAATGAATTGAGGCGTGTTCCTCCCCGCCCCAGATTTGGGCCAATCAAAGTCGGCTAAAGGCCTCTTTCCCCGCCCACTCTTTTCTCCGCTCTCTCGCCGAGCGAGGGAAGTCGAGCGAGGCGCCCTCCGCCATCTTGGGTGCGGCGCCGCCCGCCGCCGCCTCATTATTCCCCTTTCCGTCTTCGTGGCTGGCGGCCAAAACGAAGCGAGACGCTTCCCTGAGGGACGGGATAACGATGTGTATATATAGATATATATGGAGGAATTCTTCCCTCCTCCACCGAAAAATGTCCTTCACGACCAAAGAAACGAGTCCGAGTGTAGAAAATAAAATGTGTGTGTGTGTAAAAGGAAAGGGAGGGGGGGAAGGGCGGCCCAGCAGTGACACGCTCAAGATGGCTGCCGCCGCGGCACCTCCGCCGTCCGGCGCGACGCGGGCCCTGCGGGTGACGTCACGGCGCTTCTGGGCATGAGCAGGTGGGACGGGCAGGCTAAGTTTGTCCCCGGTTGGGAGAGTGGGAGCGGGAGGTTGGCGCTGCTGCTGCTGCAGAAGAGGAGGAAGAGGAGGCGGAGGCGGAGGCTGAGCGGCGCTCCTGCCGTCTCCCCTTCCCTGCCTGGAGGAGCCGGGCCTGCTGCTGAGCCCGAGGAGGAGGAGGAGGAGGAGGAGGAGGAGGAGGAGGAGAAGCAGCAACCGCTGCTGCTGCTGCTGCTCTTGCTGCTGCTTCTCTCGCCGCCGCCGCCATGGCTGCCGAAGACGCCTCCAGCTCCTCTTTGCCCTGGTCCATCAACAAGGATGACTACGAGCTGCAGGAGGTGATCGGTACGTGGGGGACGGCGGGGAGGAGGATGCCCTTGACGCCCCCTCGGCTCGGCTAGGCCGGAGGCTCCTGCCTTGCCTTGCACGCGCGGGTATTTTATTGCCTTCGTGCAACCTTCTCCCGGGCACGCCTTTGTGCCGTCGGGGGTGGGGGTGGGTCTTGGGCACTTTCGCTATTTGGGGTATTGGTCGGGTGGGGTATTGGGCATGCTTGCGTCCCCGTCCCCCCGTCCCCGTCCCCCCACCCGGTTCCACCAGCCTGTTCCAGTTGCGGGAGATCATGCGTCGTGTGGATCCGTGCAGACACGTGTGCGTGGAAGGGGGGCTGACGTCCCTCTTCCGCAACCCCTTGGCTTCTTCTCCCCTGGGGGGGGGAACGATCCCTCCCTGTCTGGGACCAGCATGCGTGGGGGGGGGGGAGAAAGGGGGTAGGAGCTCTCTCTCTCTCTCTCTGAGCTCAAGTGGGCGTGTTTCCCCTATCTCGCCTTGGCAGCCTCCCGGAGCTTCCTCGGGTGTAAATCCCCGGGCAGCTTGAACGAAAGAGGAGAGTTTCGTTGGGCACGTGGGTCACGATCCAGGGGGATGAATGGGGCCTGGGTGGTGCATTCCTGCAAAGGGGGGGTGGTAGTCGTGGTGGTGGTGGTGGTGGTGGTGGTGGTGGTGGTGGTGGGCGTTGCACGCCTGGGTGTGCATCTCGGCGTTGGTGCTTCGGTGCCCGCCTGCTCTTGGCACTGACAGGCGAGCCTCTTGCAGCGGTGGGTGGTGCTGGCACTTCCAAGAGGATCGCAACCCTAGGAGGTGTGCCTGCCTCCTGTTTTTTTTTGGAGGGGGAGAACCTAGTGTGACTTCCTAGCTCTGGAACCCTTTGCTTTTGTGTTGATTGCTTGCCATTCATTTGATGGCACTCATCCTCTTTTCCTCCCTCTTCAAGGCCCCTACCTGTTCTTGAGAAGTGAGATGAGGGTGTGACCCTTTGGCCACTGAGGTTTGGGGTATATGTCATTCGATGAACTGTTGGAGAGCTCAGCAGTAGTTTAGGTCTCTGGCTACGGAGCTGGACGTTGGGAGTTCAGTTCCCTGCTGTTCCTCCGTGGCAGTTGCTAAATTTGATGATCCATTGGGTCCCTCCGCGGTTCTTCAGTTCTAAGATTTTTTTTTAACATTAGGAAGAACTTCATGACAGTTAGAGCTGTTCGGCAGTGGAATCTGCTGCCACAAAGGGTGGTGGAGTCTCCTTCTTTGGAGGTTTTTAAGCAGAGGCTGGATGGCCATCTGTCAGAAATATTGTGATGGGGTTCCTGCATGGCAGGGGGTTGGACTAGATGGCCCTTGAGGTCTCTTCCAACTCTATGCTTCTAAGATTATTATTGTGGTTGTCACCCTGCAAACAGGCCTACTTAAATGGAAGCAAGGCTGCTGCACATGCTTCTTCTTTTTAAATGCACAAATCCAGTGGGTTGGAACCTCCCTCTTATTCCTCAAACAAGCATCCATCTCGTTATGTTGCAGCTTCTGTATCCCTAAGTTATGTGTGTGCCCACATAAAGCCCTATAGATGCTCCGGGTTAGTGTTAGGGCTGTAAGGCTTTGCTGGGATCTCCTTTCCCTTTGAGGCCAATTGTTGTATGACATAGAGGAAAATTGTGAATGTGGATTTCTTCTGTCTTAATGCTTGAGGAATGTGGAAGCTGGAATACTTGCGGTTTAAAGGCTTTGCGTCTTGGGGGTGTGGTTTTGCTATAATTAAAGGTTTTTGTTTTGGTTCGGGCTTTTTCTTTTCATAAATAATTTTCCTGGGCTCCCAAACGTTTCCAAGTGGAGATCTGGAAAGAGCACATGCACAAAAAGATTTCTTTTCTTTCTTTCTTTCTTTCTTTCTTTCTTTCTTTCTTTCTTTCTTTCTTTCTTTCTTTCTTTCTTTCTTTCTTTCTTTCTTTCTTTCTTTCTTTCTGTCTTTCTGTCTTTCTTTCTTTCTTTCTTTCTTTCTTTCTTTCTTTCTTTCTTTCTTTCTTTCTTTCCTTTCCTTCCTTCCCTCCCAAATGCCATCACTTTTGCCCCAGGTTCATCTTTTGGTTTGGTTTGTCTCTCAGAACTATGCCAGTAAGCTTAAGGGAAAGTCAAAACCCTCGGCCCCTTAATTGCTGGGAAATCTGGGGTTTGTTATATGAGGGCCATTGCAGCATTTACTGTGGGCTGAAGAAGAAGCCTTTGGTGTTGATACACTTACTCAGTTGCTGAAACAGCAGTTTATTGCTTCACCTCTGCCGTTCTCCTGGTGCAGTGACCTCTGGGGACCCGTGCCTTGGGGGGACGCAGGCAAAGCTGACCTTGACAGGACTCCTTGTGCAAAAGGAAGGGAAAAGTTTAGATTCCATCCAAGGCAGTATATTGCCTGTTAAAGTGGACTTTGGGGGTGGGTTAGGGGAAAGCTGGCTGTCATTACCATGGAGGAATCTGGCAGTGGTGAGGAAGGAGATACCAGGAAGGCAAACCAGGTTAGATGGGAAAATACTGAACTCCCCAACACAACCAGTAACAAGGGTTTGGAATATGGTGAACCTTGGTAGGGCACCACCTGAAATTTAACTTGAATGAATAATACTGGGGCATGTTTGTGTCTGCTTGAACTGTGCATCTTTGCACCACACAAAAGGTGTGAGTCCAGTAATAGAATCACACTTTTTTTTAGAGACCCAAATGGTTTTAAGAGGGTATTCGATAGTCCAGTCTTGGATTTGGAGGTTTATTGTTGCTCAAAGGTGGACCAGATGCGGTCAGATCTTCCACTTTTGCTTGACTTGCAACCAGATCGCTTGCTGTGGCCACTGCAGCAACAATCTCCTAGAGCTTCTTCAGAATCATGTTTGAGTTACCTTCCCCTTGGGGCCTTTAGAATTCAGGTCTTAATATTTTAATAGTATATTTTTATTAGTATGTTTTGGACATTGGTCTTTTCCATTCTTACCTTGTTTTGGCCTGCTTTCCCCCCCTATATGCGAACCAAGATTTGCTTGCAGTACCCCAAGCTGTTCTGCCGTGTAAGGTAATAAACACTTATTATTTGTTATAGTTACAACCTGCCTTTCCTCCAGTATGCTTGAGACATGATCTCCCTCACAATTGCTTTAAGGCAGGGGTGTCCAAACTTTTTGCAAGGAGGGCCAGATTTGGTGAGGTGAAAATGTGTGGGGGCCAAACAGTCATCAGCATTTGGCCCCCTGGCCGGACTTTGGACAAGTCTTTATAACATGCAAGGAGGCGGGGAGGACGCTGCAGCAACAGAGCTGGGGGCGGGTAGGCTGGGCAGTTGACTGGGGGCATGGATAGAGGCAGGGAGGGCAAGCAAACCATAAAACTGCAAGCTGATGTCTCCATCCGGTATGGGGAGGGGCCAGCTGGCGGGGATTCGTGACAGGCTGAGCTGATGGGGAGAAGAGGTTGGGGGCCGCTCAAAATTTGAAAACAGGTCTCATTTGGCCCCTGGGCCTGACTTTGGACATGCCTGGCCTAAGGTCTCTGGGTGAGTTTCATGGCCCTGTCTGGATTTGGATATCAAAGGGGGAGCTACATCATAATCAATTTGGACTAGCAGCTGGTTTTGTAGAAGCTGCCGACCAGGATGGTATAGGTTGCGTATGCTGCCTTTGTGTGGAATAGGAATATCACTGTGGCCAATTGCCACTAGTCAATAAGTTGTCATTCGATGAGTCTGCAACGAGATATATAAGTGCTGAACCTGCTAAGAATGGCAATGCCACCTCCAAGTGAATTGGTTTCGTTGTTGTACTGCTCTAACAGTAGAAGAAGTTTTTCCTGATATTCAGATGGAATCTAGCTTCCTGTCTCTTGAGCCTGTTATTATTACATGCCCATGTCTCTGGGATGTTTGAGAACTGATCCTGTCCCTAAAGTGGGTGACTGCCTTTCAAGCATTTGAAAAGTGCTACCCTATGTCCCCTCAGTTATCTTTTTCCCCCTCTAGGCTAGACATGTTCAATTCTTTCAGTCTTTCTTCGTGGGGCTTGGTTTCCAGTCCTTTGATCATCTGGTTCTTGTGCTGTTGGTTTGGCTTGTTAATGGGGTACTTCTTGGTTCTCTTTCTACATCTTACCCCAAAGTCCCAAAAAGAGTGATGGAAGAGAGCAGCTGGTGGTGGTGGGGAAAACCATGCACACTAGAATATTGGGAAAGTTAAAAGGTACATCACCACACTCTTTTGGTTGCAGCTTTTGATCCCACCACTGTTGTTTAAAACTCCGACCAGGTGTGGTCTTCTATCTCACTATGAAACTGTGTGGCTGAACTGCTTGCATCCAAACAAAATGCTAGAGATCCACAAGTAGACTGTTTTTTTTAATTGGGACTTGTGGTGACTTTTAACCCCCATGGATTGGGATCACAGTGCTCAGAGGGAGTTAACTTTGTTTCCCCAAACAATTCTTCTCAGTCTTGCAGGCACCTCATCTCCAGCAGCTGAAGTCTATTTGTTGGAACCAAATCTCCAAATGGAGACAGTTTTGATTAAATCTAAATGCCATAGAATCCACTCTTGAGTCAGGTATCCCCGCTCCTTATGGTATGCTCTTTAGAAAACAGCGGGAAGCCTTGTCCGCCTGCAGTGCATCTACTTTGGGCTCTGAGCTGTTCATGCTTAAGTGAAAGTCTATTTTTATATGCATGATTTATTCATCCATTCCCTTCCCTGCCTCCACTCAAGACTGCAAGATCCTTGCGGCAGAGATATCTTGACTGCAATACTGCAGTTTAACCACCACCCCACGAGGATCCTAACCCTAATCCTGATGGTGAAATACTAGTTTTCTTTTTTTTTTTTTAAATCTAGCTTTCAGTATTGCAAACATATGTTAGTATCTTCACCATCAGGATTAGGGTTAGGATCCTCGTGGCGTGGTAGTTAAACTGCAGTATTGCAGTCAAAACCACTCACACCTTCAGCAGAGAGGAATTGAGTACCCAGTTTACTGGGATGAAGTGCACAGTGTATAGGTAGGCTCAAACCAGTCACCTTCATTGTTTTCCAGTGGTATCTTTCTGTGTATAAGAAGCATCTGTATTCTTATTATCCTACCTGTGTATGAATGTTTGCCTTTGCTGAAAGTTCTGTTATTGAAGAGGCCTGGAAAAGTAAGAGAATAAAACAAGGCTATTTCTCTGTTGTAATCACAGGCAACCTCATCAGGGTGAAGGACCACTTATTTAAGAGTGCTTAGAACCTGGGGTGGGCAGAGAGAGCTACAGATGTGACCAAAGAAGCAGATTCTATTCTTTTGTGACTAAATGTAATGGTTATATACTATACAGGTTTTGGCGAAGAGTTTTTAGTTATTTGGAAATGGGTTGGACTATTAAAACAAGCTTTTTGAAAACATAATAATGGGAGGGGGCGCTCTGCAAAATATAGCAAAATTGGTTCGCACCAACAGTTCCCCTGAGCGGATGAGTCATTGGTTAGATCAGCCCTGAGTCCAAAACAGCTGACTAGACAGTGTTGGGTTTCCCCCCTATCATTCCTTGCCATTGGGTGTCGCTAGGTTAGGTGGTCTCATCACACCTGGAGGGGGATTTTTTTGCCTGTCCTGCATTAAACTAGGGACAGCTGTGCTCAAATCCCACTCAGTGAAATTCCCGGAGAGATGCTAGAACCACACTTGGTCTTGGCATCTCAAATTGTGTGCTTTATGAATGGGTGGCATGGTGCCTGCCGCCTTTAGTAATACAGTCATGCCTCGGATAACAAATGTTTCGGATAACAAACGGAAATTTCCAGGTATAGGGCTGCCTCAGATAACAAATGTTCCCTATGGGCTGCCTCGGATAACAAATGTTTCAGAATGCCTTGCAAAAAAGTGTACCCAGAATGCATTGCACCCCCACAGTTTGTGGAGGGGTGGGAGGAGTTAGAGCGTTTCTTAATGGTGTTTTGGAGCCATTCTGGACATTTTTTGCTGATGAATTTGGACCTTTCAAACTTGGAAAGATAGGGAGCTAGTTCTGGGGGTTTGTGTTCCAGCCCTGCATGCCTTTAAAGTGCACTTTATAAAGAGGTCTGGGGAAAAAACAGCTTTTTTGCCTTTTTTCGGACCTCTGGAACGGATTAATCGGTGGTTTCCCATTCATTTCAATGGGAAACCATGTTTCGGATAACAATTTTTTTTGGATAACAAATTGCCTCTGGGAACAAATTAAATTCGTTATCAGAGGTACCACTGAATTTTGAGAAGAGTGATGCCATTCGCCTTGGAGTTCTCCTTTTCTTTTACTGGAAATCAAGAAAATGCTACTTGCAAAGAAGACACTTCTCTATTGAGGAAGGGGGTGTATTGCAATTTCTTATAAGCACTGTGCACCTTCTCTAAATTAAGGGAGCATCTCACCCAGTTTCTCCAAATGACCCTCCATCCGTGTCCACCAGAAATCACCACAAAGGCGATTGAGGAAATGAAATAGGGGGTGGTGTTGTCCATTAAAAATTAGAGAAGACTGGATTGCCCCATTCTGAGCACTGGATTGTCCCATTCTGAGCAGATTATGTCTTATCTGTCGGGCAACCGAGCTAGAAGGTGTGTCTTCATTGTTTCATTTCTGGCCTGCTTGTGTTTATTTTAAACTTGCATGCTCTTCTTGAAACTTTCTGCCAGGTGTGCGGGTGAGTTTAAATAAGGGCACGTGAATGAGTTTGCTTCTGACAGTCTGAAGTAGGAGAAAATCCATGTTAGGTGATGGCAACTGAGAGGTGGTGCTGCCTCTCCCTTCTTATTTTTTTTAGATGGCATGGACTCAACATTCAATGACCAGTCTGCTTGTTTAATCTCTGGGGTTCTTACCTGCCTTTCTAATCCCCTTTGCACATGAGTGTGCAAGCATATCCTTCATTTTAAAAAGGAATGTATTTATATTGTTGCTGTTGCTGTTGTTCAGTGGTTCAGTCATGTCCGACTCTTCGTGACCTCATGGACCAGAGCTCGCCAGGCCCTCTTGTCTTCCACTGCTTCCTGGAGTTTGGTCAAATCCATGTTGGTTGCATCAATGATACCGCCCAACCATCTCATTCTCTGTAGTCCCCTTTTCCTTTTGCCTTCAATCTTATTATTATATATTATTTGTTCAACTTCTGTGCTTCTAGTCCATCTAGCTGCCAAGGCTACTGTGTGTGGTTCACGATGCGAGAGTTTATATCAATGTCGGAAGAAACAGAACTCTTGATTTGGATGTGTAAATGGGGGTGAGCAAGCTTCAGGTTTTCCAGATTCTACTGTGTTTATTCACGGGAAGCTGTACAATCTAAATTAATGAAGTATGTGATCGGGAATTGGACTGCACCTCCCATCAGCTTTAGGCAGTACAGTATAGCCAACAGTAAGGAATGCTGGAAGTTTGTAGTCCAGCTATACCTGATATATGAGATGAGGCCCAGATTTTGATGCATGCAACTGAGCTAGCAGATGCTGAATTCCCCGTTGACTAGCTCGTGGTAGTCCCTCCAGCTGCTGCACAAAGGGTTTGGGGGGGAGCCCCCTGAATAGGGCGATCTGTGATGTCTGTGGGAGAGCAGAATCCTTAACATTTGATAGAGGCTCCTTCTGGGAGTACAGCTCCTCCACCTGTCTCTTGATGGGAGACACCAGGTCCAGCCTATGAATAGCTTAGGGAACTGGGAATGTTTAGCCTTACAAAAAGAAGGCTGATAGCTATGTTTAAATATTAGAAAGGATGTCATATTGAAGAGGGAACATGTTTGTTTTTCCATGGCTTCAGAGACTAGGACTCGGGGCAATGGTTTCAAACTACAGGAAAAGAGATTCCATTTGAACATTAGGAAGAACTTCATGACGGTTAGAGCTGTTCGGCAGTGGAAGATGCTGCCACAAAGGAGGGTGGTGGAGTCTCCTTCTTTGGAGGTTTTAAGCAGAGGCTGGATGGCCATCTGTTGGAAATACTGTGATGAGGGTTCCCGCATGGCAGGGGGTTGGACTAGATGGCCCTTGAGGTCTCTTCCAACTCTAGGATTCTGTGATTCTATGATTCTATGAATGTCATGGGTTGCAAAAGCGGTGATTATTCTTTCCAATCCTGCCAACAGAAATGTAATGGGAAGATCTCCCCCTCCTTATCTTGATGTGTTTTTGATGTTCCATGTAATAAAGTTCAATGAAATAATTAGTAGTAGTGGGGGGGGACAACTCTCCTCATTTAGATAGTCTCCCAACCAGCTGCTGGTTCTCAAAGATTGCGTCAAGAATTTGGATTACGTGTTGACATTTGGGCAGAAAAATGGACATGCCCTCGTATCTTTTTCCCCTTGCCTTTCCTGCCTCCACTCCCATTCTTTCTGGAATTGGAATGTTCAAACAGTCTGACTTGTGGAAGATCATAAATACTGCTTATGGACTCTTTTAATTCCTTTCCTCTTGAACACTGTTATTCCTCCCCCTCCCACCCTCCTGCCAGTTCTGTCCCATTACATCTCTGCCACTTCCAGCGCCTTATGCACCCTCCTGATAACATAAGCCACTGAAGCTCGCAATGTTGTTTGCTGTTTGTTAGACTTTTGCGATACCAAGGGACACTTGCCGTTTTTTGCATAGCTGAAGATCTGAGGTTTCTTCCGTTGGAAATCTGTCAAAGGGGGTATAGTACCGGCATTTGAAGGTACGTGGAACCGGCTGCAGATTGGAGTCCTTGACAGCTGTGGGGTTGCTATGAAAGGAAGCAACTTGGTGTGTGTGTGTGTGTGTGTGTGTGTGTGTGTGTGTGTGTGTGTGTGTGTGTGTGTGTGTGTGTGTGTAAAATTTAAAGAGACTTCCTCGTGTTGGTTCCCTGCCTGAAAAGCACCCACTCAAGGCTCTCGTGTTACTCCAGTGGGCACCATGCCATCCTGTCACTGTTGTTTGCCGAAAGCTTCAGAAAAAAAAGAGGAAATTCCCTTGCGAAATGTCCTTGCTTAATCTAGGGCACAAAAGAAGGGGAAAAATCTATTACTCAGCATGGGTCTGATTCATTCCGTTTACAAGGTATGCGTTGTATCTCTGTCATGAGCAGGATTAGAGTGAAGTGGCAAACAGCTGTAAAGTCTCTGCGGACTTAGGTCCTCCAAATGAGAAGACGGCAGCTGCTATAGTATACTATAGACCAGTGTTGGTGAACCTATGGCACAGGTGCCAAAGGTGGCACTCGGAGCCCTTTCTGTGGGCACCCGACATCGCCCCTTCACAGCCACCTGTATTCAGATTAAATGGCTGCATTGACACTTTGCAAAAAAAATAGTGAGCTCTGAATCGCAGTTTGGGCACTCGGTCTCCAAAAGGTTCACCATCACTGGTATAGACAGAGACCAAGGGCTTGCTTATATCTCCCCCCTCCCCCTCCCTGAATATCCTGGTGGATATGCCTTGAGCTCATGGACTGTGCTTATCTATATGAGCTCTGATTCCAGAAATGCAGAAACTTGTATTAGATAAAATAAAACTTTCCATGCTTTTTGTTTGGCCTGAGCCTACATCAAATGAAACACCGTTATATTGAAAAGGCCACAGGATTTAGTGTGTTTTGCTACAGCAGGAGTAACTTGGCTCCCTCTTTGGGGGTGGGCTTGCAGCAAGGACAGAACTCAGATATTTATGTATTTCATATACATCCCTCTCTGCATGAATGAGGCAAATAAGGGTTTTTCTGCACCCCATTCCATAGCAAGCTTGTGGGGTGGTTTAAGTGGAGTCATAATGATGATGACTGACCAAAGGCCGTCCAGAGAAACATTGTGGCAGAAGGGAGAATTTGAACCTTGATCTCTTCATGACTCCAATAATCTAAACCTATACTATTGTGTTTTGGACCAGAACTACCTTATTTCCATCTGGCTGGGAGTATTTTAGGAGTTCTAATCTAAAAGAGTTACTTTTCCATCGTCTGCATAGGTGAACTGTGCAAGATGACAGAGGCTGAACATCATAAGATTTTCAGGTTTTGATGTGTAGAAACTTTGTTTTTGAGTATTTTATATGTTGTCAGCTTTTATTTTTCTTTGGCATGACAGAAGTATTAATCAGGCTGATTAAGGGGCATGAAGATGAATGAAGGTGCCTTTGGTCTGTAGCAAAGTTCAAGTAGTCACTGGTGATGTTGGCTTTTGATTGCTTAATCTTATTTGTTCAAGATTTAAGTGAGGGAAAACTTGATTCCTGTGGATCTTTAAAAATGCATTCCAGCAGTAGCAAGGTTTGTCTTTCGTTGGTGACAAAGGTGTCACGAACCTGGCGAGTCAATTCTTTGAGCTGAATGTCAACAGGAGGAATGACTTATGAATAGCTAGCTATCAATACTATTTATGGGATCCCTTGTCCGTGCTTAAGGACATTTCTCCTGGATCAGTCTAAAAATCACCCTAGTTTCTTCAGGGGTCACTCATTGGGTGATAGCTGTGTTTAAATATTTGAAAGGATGTCATATTGAAGAGGGAACAGGTTTGTTTTTCCATGGCTTCAGAGACTAGGACTCGGGGGGAATGGTTTCAAACTACAGGAAAAGAGATTCCATTTGAACATTAGGAAGAACTTCATGACAGTTGGAGCTGTTCAGCAGTGGACGATGCTGCCACAAAGGAGGGTGGTGGAGTCTCCTTCTTTGGAGGTTTTTAAGCAGAAGCTGGATGGCCATCTGTCAGTAATACTGTGATGGGGTTCGTGCATGGCAGGGGATTGGACTGGATGGCCCTTGAGGTCTCTTCCAACTCTATGATTCTATGATTATCAAGTGGGACGTTGAATATTCAAATACCGTATCTTGAATTGAACTCCAGTACTGTATTCTTATTATGGGTGGAAAGCCCATTAAGTGAGACATGAAACAGTATCTTTTCCAATTCTTGCTCTTCACCAAGCAGAATGTAAAGATAAAGTGTTATTGAATACCCAGGTTCCATTTTAAGAGCTCTAATAACCCATAAAATTAGAAAAGGCAGGCTGTATGAGGATGTTTTGCACACATGGCATAGATTGCACTTTACCCCGTTGTGTTCAGTTCGTGCCTTAAAGAAATATCAACATTTCTTTAAAATGGGCTAAGTCAGATGTTTGGCCCATTGAATAGATGGGAGTCACGAACCTGTTGAGCTCACCTGGCATATGCAAAGCAAAGCAAAGCAAAGTGTTCTGCTTATACACCGCCCCATACCACTTCATGTAGTCTCTGGGCAGTTTACAGTTTGTAATTACAGTATGCAGGCTACACATTGACCCCCCACCGAAAGCTGGGTACTCATCATTTTACCGACCATTCAGTGGATCTGCTTTTGTTGGGATTTGAGGGGGGCGCAGCGGCCAAAGTGGTGGTTCGTACCACTTTGTCCTTAAGCTGAACGGGTGTTTTGTGCTTCCTAGCCCTCCTTCCTCTGGCAAACCTTTTACTCGGAGGCAGTGCCCCAGCTTTCATGGCCCACCCCATTCAGGCACACACATACAGTATTCCAGTAAAGAAATTTCCAGGAATCCCACGTAGGGCCAAAGCATATTCAATGTTATGTGTGCATGTTCTATTTCTATATTGCCCACAGAGACTTCTAAATAGCAACTATTTTTAGATCGCTTTTCTGTTAACTGGTTCCCCCAAACAATGTACAGTGAAATGCAGTGTGCAAACCAGAGACAGAAGCTTCTTTAAAACTAGATTAAAGATGGCTAGACGAGTTCTCCAAAGTTCAACAGAAATGTTTTGTGTCCTGTTCTAACCCACTTAACCTCTTGGGGCAGTTTTACTTATGAATAAGCATCTAGTGGTATTCAAGGTCAGCGTCATTTGAACCAGGTCTGACGAGACAGAGAAAGCTTCTTTACGAGAGTTTTGCACCTTAAGGAGGAATAATCTTTAAATGACGAACTTGTAGCATCTGAGGGCTAAAAATACCCATGGAATATGCAAAACCATCAGTGGAAATAGTAGTGATGTGTTATTTTTAGAAAAGGGGAATTTTTAAAATCAACATGTGATGTTAATACTGTAACCTAACAGTATAGAATATGGGTCATTGGAAGAGTAAATGAAACATCTCATTGACCATTGAACTATAGGTAAAAAAGTAAAGGTTCCCCTTGCATATGCGTGCTAGTTGTGCCCAACTCTAGGGGCGGTGCTTATCTCCGTATTCAAGCCAAAAAGCCAGTGTTGTGCAAGTCCGTGGCCATGTGGCTGGCATGGCTTCAAGGAAACACTGTTTTACCTTTCTGCTTTTTATTGCGGTAGCTATTTATCTCCTTGGATTTACATGCTGCAGCGGGAGCTCGCTCCTTTGCCTGGCACCTGGGATTCGAACTGCTGAGCTTCCGACCTTGCAGCCGACAGTTTTCAGTACTCTAGCCTGCTGAGGCACCATGCCTCTGCTTCATTGAACTATATTGCCATGTTAAATAAGTAAATCCAATTGGATTTGTAACTTCTGCCCTGTTTGGAATCAAGTGGAATAATAGCTAGATTCACATAGGTAGCTGCTTTACAGTCCTTTGGGAGGGAGGGATGTACGGAATTATTTGTGGTGTAACTTTATTATATGTTGCGTTGGCCAAGCTTTTACATCTTTGGAACTCAATGCCTAGAACCCTCCAGCCGGTAATGGTAGGAAAAAGACCTTTCTAAACTCTTGCCTTTAGATGTTTTCCCTGAAAAAAATCAGGCTTCTGATGGCTTGAAGTAATCCAACAGGAATTAAATTGACAAGAGTAATTTCTCATTGGTAGAAGGCTCATGTCTCTTATGGTCACTCCAATGAAACCTTCTAACAGTCATCAAAGTAATACCCGTAGAATGCATGGGCAGAAAAAAACTACACCGAAACGTCAGTAGTGGTGAAGCACTAATATTATTGATTATTGGAAGGTGATATTAGATCATGGGTAAGCAGGGTCAGCCCTGGTTAGTACTTGGATGGGCGACCACCAGGGAACACCAGGTGCTGTAGGCACCTGGAGTAGGAACTGGCAAACCACTCCAGGATTCCTGCCAAGAAAACTCCATGGACATGGGGCACGAAGAGTCGGTAATGACTGTAATGACACAACACAACACACACCCACACCCACGCACACACCCACACCCACACACACCGACACACCTCATTCAAAGAGAACTGTTTACTGGACTTTTCTGAAGCAAGAGAAAAGCTACCTATTATGTTAACATCATTTTTCCCCAGAATGTGAAAGACTCATCAAATCTCCTGAAAGTGATGTGAAGAGGTTTAAATCATCCCCTCTTTGCTAATTATCACCAGGGACACTTAAGGGCTTAAATCAGGCCTGCCCAAAGTCCGGCCGTCAGGCCATTCTGAGTGGCCCACGGCTGGCTGGCCCGCCCCTCCCTTCCCCTCCTTCGCCCCATGTTTTTTGTTTTTTGTTTTGGTAAATCTTTTGCCAACACTGACACCGCTGGGAAGCTTGAGGGGCTGGGCGGGCGGGCCGGGGAAGCTTGAGCTTGTGGGGCTGGGTGGGCGGGTGAGGGGCGGGTCACCACCACCAGCACCGCCAGTCCCCACCTCCCTCCCTCCCTCCCTCCCTCCCTTGTTCCCCACCTTCCTTCCTTCCTCTCTTGGTTTCCACCTCTCTTCCTCCCTCCCTCCCTTGGTCCCCGCCTTCCTTCCTGCAGGTGGGGTTGCAAGGGGTCAGTGGGTGGGGCTTATGGGTCAGTGGGTGGGGCTTGCAGTGGGGTGGCAGGGTCGGGGAGCAACCGGCCCCTGACACATTCTCAGCCACCAAATCTGGCCCTCCTTACAAAAAGTTTGGGCACCCCTGGCTTAAATCCAGCCTTACAGCAATTCCACCTGAAGTCAGTTGATTGAGAGGACTGAGAGTTGATAGTGAAAACCAAGTCCCATTGATTTCAGTGGAAACAGTACAATACTTTGGTTAGGACCCACTTTTTTTGTGGCCGGCTGGATAGCACAGTGGTTTCGGTCTCTGGCTGGGGAGCCAGAGGTTGGGAGTTCAAATCCCTACAGTGCCTTCTGCACAGCGCCAAAGGTGCCCCTCCCCCAACAGAAGGGAATGGGAAGACCCACTTCGTAGGATTTTCTACCGAGAAAACCCTGAAAAAAGTTTTGCAGTAAGTCAGCATTGACTTGACAGCACACATTTATTATCAATCTTGGGGGGGAGGTTGCCTTGAGGTTGAAGAGCTCTTGAACCCAGCGCTGAGCATTCCATTTCTTATCCAATATGTCCCTGTACATCTCTATTTGCAAGGCGGATCAGAATCAATGGTTTTTTTAAAAAATCAAGTTAAATGACAGTTTAAATATGAATTGTCAAAACATTCTGATTTTTTTAAAAAAATTAAACCCTGATTTAAATCAAATCCATCCTGTGCTTGTGTAAAAAATTCAAGCAAAACTTGCTAAGATCCTTTTTCTTTTTGCTCACCTGTGGCGAGTAGGAGGACTTCCCAGGGAACACCATCTAGCAAAGAACTGTTTTTATAGTTATCATTAAAATTTGGGGAGGGTAGCAGAGGGCTAAAGAGAAGACAGGTTAGGACAGTGGTGGCAAACCTTTGGCACTCCAGATGTTTTGGATCACATCTCCCAGAATTCCAAGCCTTTATTGTCAACGACAAAGGACTGTGGGAGTTGTGGTCCCTAACATCTGGAGTGCCGAAGGTTCACCACCACTGGGTTAGGATATAGCAGTTTTTGTTTCCTAACAACCTTTTTGAGCCCTAGTAATCTGATAGGTAGCTTCCTAGATGCCCTAAGCACATCCGATCTCGCCTGATATCGGAAGCTAAGCAGGGTCGGCCCTGGTTAGTACTTGGATGGGAGACCACCAGGGAATACCAGTTGTTGTAGGCGCCTGGAGTAGGAACTGCCAAGCCACTCCAGGATTCCTGCCGAGAAAACTCCATGGACATGGAGTCACGAAGATTCGGTCACGACTGTAACAACACAACACACACACACACAGTCTGATAAGTACCGAATGCAATGAGCATGTTAAGCCTTCTTCTGGAAAGACAGCTGGGAGTGATTTTAGTGGTATCCCAATTCTGATCTGAGATGGCATGTTTGAAAAAGGAGTTGTAGAAACTAGCACCATCTCCATCCTGGAGAATTAAAGCTGGATGCTTTGAGTGCCCTTTAAATTGGCTCGGAAGGGGGCCCTGGCTGGAAGGAACGGAAGCAATATAATTGACAGTTTTCAAGTGGCAAATCTAATTTGAATGAGTTGATAATGTTCCGAGGAAATAAACAAAAGTGGAAAGATGCACAAGGCGCCTGTCACTCTCCAAATGTACCTCGACCTAGCCCAAGGAGCAGAAGGCAGTGCTGTAAATAAATGCATGGTATTTTTGGAACCTAGGCCATCTTATCAGAATAAATGAAGTGGCCTGTTTTCATTCGTGCCTTGTGAGCCCTAAGTAGAATGCGGGCAAGTCTCTGTTCTGTATTCAGCAGAAAAATGTTTGTCCAATAAGGAGGTTTTAGTGTTCTGCTTATACATCACCCCATACCACTTCAAGTAGTCTCCACAGTTTAAATTATAGTAGAGATCTCGAGCAATTTTTCATTTTTTTTGTTTTTTAAATTATAGTATTTTGCCCGAAACCAGAAAGCAAGCTGGGCAAATACATTGAACTGTATTGAATGCTAACGAAACAGCAACCTCGAATTTTTTTGCAAAAAGGATGGAAGGCTAAATGACAAATGTGACATTTGCAAGCTGCTACTCATTTTACCGACCTGAAGGATGGAAGGCCCCAACCATGAGCCTGCTACCTGGGATTGAACCCCAGGTGGTGAGCACAGTTTCAGCTGCAGTACAGGCATTTAACCACTGCGCCACGAGGCTCCTAAAGGATTAGAAAGTTGGACTGTAATCCCTCCCCCCCCCCCCCCGGGGAAGCTGCTGCAGTAGCAGAGGGTGAAGAACAAGGAATATTTTCTGACAAGTAGATTTGGAGGTGCTAGGACTAATATCTGACCACAGGAAGCTTTTTCAGTGTACGTTCCTTGGGAAGTGAATTACTTTATTAGCCATGCTTTTGCAAAGAACCTGCTTAGCTTTATAAAGAGAAGGGGATGACTAGGGTTACCCAGCTGATATCCAAGACACACAGGACCCATCATCTTATTCCTGGCTTTCTCAGCCCAGTGCCTGCAAGCTGTGTTGGGTTGCTTGCTAGGAAGGATGAAATTTATAGCTTAGCTTGCTAATAACTCAACCCTTAACTCAGCTGCTGGGGTTGGGTCAATTTATTGGAGCCTTCTCAAAATGTTCGTTTTTTAAATGCCCGTTTTTTTTTCCTTTTTCTTTTGAGATACTTCATTTTGCTCTGGGGCTCGCCTCTCTCCCACCCTCACCGACTTCACTGCTGCTGAGGAATTTGACAATTTAAATTCCACAGCAACGGCCATTTCAGGAATTGCAACTATGCCTTTTATTAACATTTTTCTTGAGCAGCCTGGAAATACACCTCCATTCAGCCTGGAGAAAGCATAAGTGTGCTGCCTTCTTCATCAGAGCACAAGTAGTCCTGTATGCCTTCTTCTCTCATTATTATTGTTGTTGTTCTTTAAAATTCTTGCTAGAGTTGTTTTCTTCTCTGTGTTCTGAATAGCCTCCATTGATCAGGTGACTATAACATCTTTATAGACTGATAAATGAACAGTTAGAGTCCTGAAATTTGTGTTAACAATAAGAGCTTTATAGTTCACCATCTAGAGAGCTTTTAGAACCAGATGATTTTAAGGCACTGTCCAATTTCATTTTTTTGTTCATGGCTGGCTCACTTGGACCACTACTAGTGGTAGTTTCTGAAACTTTTGCCAGAGCTACAAGCAGGACAAATAGAGAAGCCAAGGTCCCCCACCCCACCCCATGAGAAATCAAGTTTTAAAACTGAAAATCTCTTATAAGACTGAAATGCCCAGTGACGGTCCTGTACATCTCTGAATTACAATAGGACCCCCGTATTCCCTGAATCATTATCTACTGTTAGCAGAGGGGAAAAATAAATAAATAATTCAGCAGCTGCAAAGCAAGCTACTGTCAAAAGGAGCAGCTGCAAAGCAAACTACTGTCATAAAATAGCAGCCATAAGCAAGCTACCATTACAAACAGCAGCTGTAAAGCAAGCTACTGTTGCAAAACAGCAGCTGTAAAGCAAGCTACTATCACAAAAACAACAGTTTTGGGGACATGTTGGCATTCTCTCTTATCCATTGTTTTCATTATCCACGGGAAGGCTTGGAACCAATCCCCAGCAGATACTGTGGTCCTACTGTGCTTTGCAACACTTACCTTGCCTTCCTCTAGTGAGCTTCTTTTGAGGATGGATTATTTTGTAACTTGATGCCGCCACGAAGTGGAGACTGGCTTACTCAAGCGATGATTCCAAGGGAAGCCCTCTTTGAATTGTATAGGGCTGATCATCAAATATTTTCTTGTAGATCTGAGTAGTGAAGGAAAAAGACCTTTTTCCTGATGTTTTTGAACAACAGAGAATCAGCAAGAAATGTCTTCTAAAGTTCTAATCAATTGGAAATGACCCAGAAATCCACTAGTTAGTATATCCTAGCCCAGTGATGGCGAACCTATGGCACGGGTGCCAAAGGTGCCACTCGGAGCCCTTTCTGTGGGCACCCGACATCTCCCCTTCATAGCTACCTATATACAGGTTAAATTACTGTATTGGCACTTTGCAAAAAAATTAGTGGGCTTTGAATTGCAGTTTGGGCACTCGGTCTCTAAAAGGTTTGCCATCACTATCCTAGCCTAACGTCTCTGACCATCCCTGATCCCAAGTGAGCCCCATTTTGGCCATTCTAATCTTAAACTGTATGCAGGGGTTATCCTGGAGGTGGTATGGATGCATTGGAGGAAAATTTATACTATTTGAAACCTTTTCAGCTAAAGTACAGAGACCTTGCATTTTTCCCATTGGAAAGTCCCATCCCCGCCTTTCTACCTTTGAGATGCTGGTTGAAAGTGGTTTTATTTCAGGTTTCTTTCCACTCTGTAGTTCTAAGATGGAGATTATTTGAGAAGCCTTATGAAAAGGCTGTTTGAGATTTGGGATGGTTTCCATCTGATTGATTCATGCATTTCCAGACTTTGTTGGTTGTGGTCTTATTGTTAAAAGAATATTCTGCTTAGGTTTTTATTTTCATTTTTTCTCACTGTTTTCATTTCAGACACTTTAAAAAAATTGTGTGACTTATTTAGAGATGTCGAATTTCCAGAAACTTTGGGGGGGAAATAGGAAAAAAAATCTGTTTTCTCCTAATTTTTTCCATTTTTCTTCAAAGTTTTTTTCTTTTTTTAAATTTTCTTTTTAAATTTTGAACATAAACAATAAAAATAAACATAATCCACTCTCAAAGGTCCCCCCAAAAAAAAATTCCTTCAGAATTTCACATCTCTAGACTTACCGTACTTGCAGAGATCGGAAAAGTTTATTTTCAACATTACAGCTCTCTGACTCCTCACTAGAGATGGACACAAACTGGTTTGTCCCAGTTTGTGCCGGTTTGGAAAGACAGCAGCACAGGGGCTCCTGTTCTTAACCCCTGCATCCTCAACTGATCAGCCACTCATCAGGCCTACCTTACTTGCTTTTCCACCTCCTTGGCTAATCTCCCTGCCACAAGCAAGAGCACAGACTTCTCTGCCCTTTCCTTTTGTTAGAATGGGAGATCAGCCAGACTGGTGGGGTAGAGAAGCCTGTGCTGTGGCTAGAACTGGAAGATCAGTTGAGGAGGTGGAGAAAGCTAGTGTGCTGGCCATAGGGAGTGACCAGTTGAGCCAAAGGAGGCAGAGGAGGGGAGCACGAACCAGTTCATTCCTTATGAACTGGGATGAACTGGTTCTTGCCCAATCCTGATGGTTCTGCCTTATAAACAGATTATAAGGACCACAGTTGAAAAAACAAAAATAACGAAAAAGGAACTTTGGCAAGCCCTGCTTACTTGGATTGATGCTCCCATCAGCTGCGTTTATTGCCCATAATGCAGCATATAAATAAAGAATCAAAAACAGTCATTCTGGACCTCATGCCTAAATATAGAGCACGATGGCATTTGTTTAGCAAGACCTGTCGTATATAAATATAACTTTCACCTGTGAAAACACAGTCAAAATGGATCTAGGCTCTCCTTACAAGTAGTTTATAGGGAAGAGGTGTGTTTTCTTTTACACAAGGCTGTGGTTGGAGGCGATGCTGTGTGTCATTTTATTAGTCCTGTCCTGACAGACAGACTCCAGAGAACAAAAAAATTAATCATCTCAGTGTTTCATATCTTGTTTTTCCTCTTTTTCTTTTTCTTTTTCTTTCTTTTTCTTTCTTCTCCTCCTCCTCCTCCTCCTCCTCCTCCTGCTCCTCCTTCTCCTTCTCCTTCTCCTTCTCCTCCCTCTCCTTCTCCTCCTCCTTCTCCTAATCCTTCTCCTTCTTCTCCTTCTCATTTTTTTTAAGGGGGAAATTCCCATTGTGCCAAGCTCTTCTCCTTAACTTTGTGGTTTCTTTTCTTTTTTCTTTCTCAGGGAGCGGAGCCACGGCAGTTGTCCAGGCGGCTTATTGTGCACCGAAGAAAGAGAAGGTGGCAATTAAACGCATCAACCTTGAGAAATGTCAGACCAGCATGGATGAGCTCTTGGTACATACATTCCGTCAACCTTCTCCTTCGTGTAGGGTTTGTAAGTCTCTGGGACTCAATGTTGGTGGCTGAGCATTACCTGTTCAGGCATTTGTTAGACTCTTATTGGTGACTTTATTGGTGACTTTGCTTAACGAGAACAGTTCCAAGGCATCGTGGAGGTACACCAAGTTTGGAAAAACGGCCGATTTAAAATCGGATGGGTTCCTCTTTTTCTTTGCTTGTTCTGAAGGGTTTCCAGTGGATAGAATTTCTCCCTTGATTTGTGTAAGAAAGGAGCATGTGACGATAGAAAGCTGTTGGTGTTTTATTCATTCATTTTGTGATCTTGGGACATCCCAATTTATGAAAGGCTGGTTTAGGGTTTCGTAAATCAAAACCTGCACTTTATATCTAGCCTGTCAGTGGCTTGGCAGAGGCCTTAAATGGCATGAAATGTTCTACTATGTACCGGTTAAAGTATTAGAACCCCCTTTTTTAAAGCAACGGTGCTTTTAAATGTTCTTTTGATTCATTCTTGAGTCATGGAGGGGGGCAGTGAATGTACCACACCTTTTGGTTTCGTTCATATTTTTATGGTGACACTTCCTTTTAAAATGGTTTCCTGATGTTTTCTGAGGGTTTTACTCAGATTAAACAGAAGCTCTCAAGCAGTTATCCAAAATCTGTTCTGGTTCAGGAAGAGAACAAAGGTTAGTTTTGAGTTTCGCCGGTTTTGCTTAACTCGCAGCTTCCTGATGGTCTAGTCCTGTTTCCAAGGTTGTCTTCTCTCCTCACTTCATCCCATGAAGTGAGATTTCACAAGTAAACTTAACTCTTGCAATCAAACTTCTTAAGGTATTTTCTCGATCAGCCCAGCTCACTGACAAAGCAGATGGGCATCCAACGTCAGCGTCAACAAGTGTAGGAGAAGTCCTCATTCCATTGCCCAACAGCTCTGACTTTTGAGGTTCTAACTTTGTATTGAAATCTCCTTTCCTGTAATTCAAATCCATTACATCATGGTGGGGGAACAATCTGAGAACAGCTGAATAGCTCAATATCTTAGGTATCTAGTTTTGGGTCCAAAGGTTGAGAGTTCGATTCCCCACTGTGCCTCCTTGACAGCGTCTAGATTTGATGATCCATCAGGTGGCTTCCAACTTGCAGTTCTATGATGATGATGGGGGGGGCAGTTCAGTGGTTGAGGTATCTGGCTGCAGAACCAGAGGTTGGGAGTTTGATTCCCCCACTGTGCCTCCTTGACAGGGGCCAGACTCCATGACCCATAAGGACTCTTCCGGCTCTCCATTCTAAGATGATGAAGATGGTTGTGGACCATTCAGTGGTTTAGGCATCTGGCTGTGGGGGCCAAAGGTTGGGAGTTCAATTCCTCACTGTGGCTTCTTGACAGCAGCTGGATGTGATGATCTGTAGGGTCCCTCCCAGCTCTGCAGTTTGATGATGATGATGATGATGATGATGATGATGATGATGATGATGATGATGATGATGATGATGATTTTAGGCTCCTTGACAGCAGCTGGATCTGATGATCTTTGGTCCCTCCCAGCTCCAGAATTTGGGAGTTTGATTGGAGCCAGAATTTGGGAGTTTGATTCCCCACTGAGCCTCCTTGACGGGGGCTGGATTTTATTATCCACAGAGTCCCTTCCAGCTAATAGATATTATTATCTCTTCCCCCGCATCACAGCCGTTCAAGTGGCAGGGGCATCCCCTGGGGGCCCAGCACTGAGGCTGCCAGAATCCCAGTGGCGTCACAGTGGCTGATGGAGCTCTGTCCAGTGTTGCCAGCACTGAGAAGACCTTCTCAGGCCTCACATGTTGCCTCTGTATTGGCTGGAATTCTGGGTGTATGTAGCCATTCAAAAGAAAATTGGACAGCCAGCAGTTGGATCTACTTTGATTTAGATTCTTCCATGGAGCAAGGGGTTTGACTAGATGGCCTTAGAAGCCCCTTCCAATTCCATTCTGTGATTCTAAGTTCCAGATTTTTTCCAGCCATCATAACCAAGGCCATGGCTATGGTTAATAGTTGAAACAATGATTAAGAGATCTTGGGCATACTTAGAGATAGACAGAAAGATGATAAAAAGGAAAAGTTAAATAGGGAATCTGTACATCCAAGGATTAAAAAGCAGAAAAAATATATAGGGTTGAATTGCTGTAAAATAAATGTAATTGAAACTCTTGTAGCATGGCATTTGACAAATATTATATGTATTTTGTTTAATCCTTTGGAGACAATAAATAAAAATTACAAATGAAAAAATATAGTCTCAAAAAGTAGCTTATTACAGCTTTTGTCAGAGGCACACATACAGTATGTTTTAGTCTGCAGAGCTACTTTTAATGTAATGGGAAGGCTGGAGATAGCTGTGCCCAATACATACACGTTTCCAGAGAAGGCTTGTAGAAACATAGTTTACATCCTGGATTCAGCAAAGGTGAAGATACTCATGACTAGCTATGTTCTGTGACAGGGTGAGTATAGCCTAAAATCACCCAGAGAAATATTCTTATTTTTTTCCTGGTACCCGTACAAAAGATGGTATCTTTTATTTTTTCAACTTGGACAGATTGGCTGTCTGCTTTTATATTAGCATTTACTAAAATGCACTGACCGTTTTGACTTCTCCTGGCCTCTGAAAAGTAGATAAACTATATTTGTCCACTGCATACTGGGGAGAATAATTAAAAGATGTAGAAGAGCAACTAATCTGGATTAAGCAAACTGCAGTCCATGTTTTAAAATGCTTCTTTTGCAAGATTGAATGGAAAGGGGACTCAGGCTGGCAGTTTGTTTCATGAACTGGGTGTGATCCACAGCACATAGGATACAAACATACACAAAACAAACATCACAACACAACCTACGTGACAAATCTCCCATTCCTGTGTCACCACTGACTATCTGAGAAACTCCTGTTCCAGATTACTGTGCAGGCTTCAGAGCCCAACTTTCTTAAAAATAAATAGAAGTTTACTATCCTTCCCACAGGAGCCCATGTAGTGTAGTAGATCGAGTGATGGGCTAGGACCCAGGAAGCCTGAGTTCGAATCCCAGCATAGGCAGGAAATTCACTGGGGGAGTAGAACTGTAACATTACTCTTTTAATATCTCACTTGCCTTAAAAGCTCCAGTAGGGTCATTTAAGATGGTTCTGACTCCACAGCATGTAACAATAACAAGCTCCCCCCAATCCTTCCCCGGTCCCTTAGTTCTGAGCAATCATATATGATTTTTATTCATTCATGTTCCCATTGATTTTACTGGGAAAATAGCTCTTCCGACTGTGCATTGCTTTGTGCATTTTGGTTTGTCAAGTCCAAGTATACATAGGGATTTTGTTGTAATTCTTTTAGCTGCAGTTTTCTTAACGGGTTATAGCAAGGAAGCTGCCCCGTGCGGCTGAATAGTTTTAATTACAGTTGCAGCAGAGCTGATTGATTGCATTGGTTTGAAAGTTTTTACTTGAAGAAGGCTCCTGTGATTAATTAGGCAGCAGAGCAGAGCTTTTAAAATCAAGACAAGAGGTTCCAGTCATCAAGACATTATCTTTTGATTAAATACACTAGACACAATGCCTCTTTCCAAACAGTTTATATTGCAAAGTGTTCCTGAAAACAGCATGTTTTTCCCAGAACAGTTTTACAGATATGCAAATGTCTGCAGATAATACATTCTGTTTTTTGCCGCCCGGTATTGGTTTCTTGTAAGGCGGAAGGGGACTTGAAAAGAACCACCAGGTGAACTTTGGGGAAAGGGAGATGAACCAAGACGGATTGAATTGGCACCATTTTTAAAAAAAAAATCACAGTGGCTTTTCATGGGTGCTTCTTGGCACAGTGAGAGCTGCTCTCCATGCAGCCTGCTGTCTTACGCCGATCAAGGGGAGAATCCGTGGGACACATTCCAGCCTGTCTCTCAACAACAAAAGGCCTAGCTTTTATCCAGCATCAAAGCCCTGGCTTTTCCACCTGGTTGTGGGGCTGATTGGGACAGACCCAGAACCCAGAACACTGAGATGGTCAAACCAATTTCAAGGGGGGGGGGAAATACTTTTTAAAAATTGCTTTCTTACTGGAGATGAAGGGGGAAGGCATTTAATTCTGGTTTCTCCATCCTCGCCCTTGCTTTCTTAAACTTCTTAGAAGACGGGCAAAGATAATAATAAGACTGGCTTGCTAGCCAAGGGCAGAGGGAAATTCTTAGTGTTGTTCATCTTGGTTATTGGGGCCTTTGGGTTATTCTGATTAGTTACATTTATGTCCAGCTTGAGGTCCCGTTGAGCTCAGTAAGACATATCTGAGTATTTTTACCCGGGCTTTATCCACATGAGGGCCATGGTGGCTCAGTGGACGAAGGCTTCCAAAAACTGTCAGCTGCAAAGTCGGCAGCTCGGCGGTTCGAATCCCGGGTGCCACTCAGCAGAGTGAGCACCCACTTATTTATTTATTTATTTATTTATTTATTTATTTATTTATTTATTTATTTATTTATTTATTTATTTTAAGACTTGTATACCGCCCGTCTTCCTGAAGGAACTCCGGGCGGTAAACAGCAAACAAATATATAACAAAGTCAAAAACAATGTAAATATAACAATTTAAAAACACGAGCCTTTATGAAAATACCTTTTCTGTTGTTGATGGGGCCATATGAACAGAGGAGCTCCTGCCAACCTAGCAATTCTAAAGCATGTAAATGCAAGTAGATAAATAGGTACTGCTGTAAAAAGTGGGAAGGTAAAACAGTGGTTCCTTGCAGCCATGATGGCCACGTGGCCATGGACTGGCACAACACTGGCCACTGGCCCTTTTGGCTTGATTACGGAGATGAGCACTGCCCCTAGAGTTGGACACGACTAGCATGCATGTGCAGGGGGAACCTTTACCTTTACCTTTTACTTTATTCCCATGACCTTGTGAAGTAATATCCAGTGGACAATGGGTAGACAAGCATTTTCCTGGCTCTCTACAAATATGAATCTCCCTGCGCTTAGTCAAGCACTGTAGCCATTACACCAGCTGGCTTGTTTAGCATTTCATAAAAACTCTTTACGCTTCTGGATTTGTCCAGCCTGCTTGAAGAATTTAGTGCAAGGAAAGACAACTAGATAGGTGCATTTTTCTACCGTAGCTTAAAGGCAGATACTCATCAGCCTTGGTAAAATTCTGAAAATGCTTAAATCTTATTAAATAATAGTTCAGTGAGAGACTTGGCTGAGGTGATCCAGTGAGCTTTATGGCTCTGGTGAGATTTAAATTTAATTCTCCTTGTTCCATAATTCACTATGCTGCAGTCTCTTATTATTGCAAAAGTCTGTCTCTTCTTCCTCCTCTCCTCTGTTCATATGGCCCCATCAACAACAGAAAAGGCATTTTCAGAAAGGCTCTTTTGCTTAGACTGGTGACCCCTCCCCTCACTTCATAGGATGTGTCACTGAGGACTAGGAGCATTGCCTACGAAGATGTTATTGAATGTTGCTTTTGGGCTTCCCCGTAGGCATCTGGCCACTGTAGGAGGCAGCCTTTGGTCTGATCCAGCACTGTACATATTCTTGTATGGGAAGTACTCTTGGACAGTGACCTACAGATGTTTTAGAGTTCCCCTCTGGCCCATCCAGTGTGGCCAGCGGTCAGGGTTTAGAAGCCTTGTTCTCCAAAAGGCTAAAGGGGCACGAGATGGCCTTATCCTCCTCTAGAATGGTATTTATTGATTGGATTTTATACTGCCCATCTGGCAGCAAGGTCACTCTGGATGGTATATGAATGGTATGTGTTGGGTTGGAGGTCCCAAGCCATCGAGTTCTCTGTAGGGGCAGACGAACCCACAGATCAGTGTTCTCTTTTGGAGCCAATTGTACTTGTCAGTGGCTGTTGCAGGTAGTCATGAGGGGTATTTAACATTCAAAGAGAAAGCCCTTGTCAGGCTGGTTCACTTTCAGCACCGATGTAAAGCCCTTGGAGTGTCTTAATAACAGAAAAAAATAGGAAAGAAACACATCATGTGATCCATGGGGAAAAAATCCAGAACTGGTGTTGGAGAATGCCAAAGTTAAAAACAAGTGAGCAAGATTTTCAAATCGTGTGCAATTGTTCATCAGGCTGCCATTGATGAGCAAAGGAGTTTGGGGTGTGTGGGAGAGGGACCCCCACCCTCCCCATTTCTATTCTGATGCTTGGTGGAAAAGCATCACGAATGTTTGTTTTTATAGGATTGTGTTAAGCGTGTTTCAGCTGGCTCAGACTTTTGTGTAGGACAAGAAACATAGCATCAGCTCCTTAATAAACTCACCATTTGCAGCTGCTATATTCAACCATTGCACTTAAGGCAGGCATACGTGAGCAACAGGAATCCTGGCCATTGATACTTCGTGTTAGTTGTGGCGAGAAGAACGGATTACTGTACATGCCTTAAAGCCAGCTCCAGGCCCAATCAGTAGTTGAAGTGTTGAAAGCAAGATCTTGCGCTCACTAGACTGAAAATAAGGCATTGCCAGCCCATGATGCACCAGCTGTCCTTACAGCTCTGCCCTGCAAGGTTGATCACTCTATTGCCCCCATAACACAGAGGTGTAGCGGAAACAGCTGTGGTGTGCTTTAGGCTGTTGTGTATAACGGATTTACTTCTGATAGAAGTACCTGCTCAAGAAATTGTGGCTGTGTAGGCGTTTCAGAATCTGTGCAATGGTCTTTTCGCTTCATTTAGCTGTACTTTTAACGAGACCTTCAGTCCGTTAATAAAAAAGATCACCTGCTCCCTTAAAAAGGACAAACTGTTTCTATAGGACACAGTCCACAGATTGCCAATGTCTTCTTAAACCTCGGGGCCTTATTGAGATGTCGAAAGAAAGGAGAGAATGTGCACATCTATTAATTAAAAGTGCTGTACTGTGGCATTTTCCGTATTTGTGGTTCAGTTTAACGAAAAGTACTGGCCTTTCCTTTAGATTGAAGGAAAAGCTTCAGTATTAACCTAATCTCCCCCCGCCTCCCCTTATCATAGCATCCAGAACAAATGTAGTCTGCAAGAGGAACCGGTGCTGCTGATACTCATAGGCTTAATTGTTAATCAACTGAAGCTGTAGTTGATGCGCAGTATATTAAACTTTAATAAGCAGATCAGTTATGGCTTTAGATGGCGCCAACTGAGAGCATGGCGGGAATATGTGGAATTCTCCTAGTTAGATACTTGCGAGCAAAGGCTGAGAACTGTCCTTTCAGAAAGGAGGATTATGGAAGAGGGATGAGATTGATGTAGATTTAGGAAGGAGGAACTCAGGATGTAACATTTCCAGAAACTTGGGGCAGGGGAGGAGGAATGAAAAAAATTCCCATTTTTTCCAAAGTTATTTTTCCATGGCTTCAAAATTCCAGGAAGTTTTATCTCTCTGGAACTCTAGAGGGCATGGTGGTCCAACCCCTTTTTAATGCTGAAAATCTACAGAATAGAATCATTTTTTAAGATGTGGAAAGGAAGGGGAAAAGGACTAGGAAGAAGAGATTTCTGTGTCTGTCTCCCATTCCTGGTGTGTGTGTGTGGGGGTTCCCTCTTCCTTTGCCTCTTGTAGAGGGAACAGCAATAAAAAAGAGAGGGGATTAAAAATCTCCTTAGATCAGATATTGCTCTTTTCTGCGTCAAATTACACTCATAATCCACATCACTACCACTACCCCCCATATTGAAGGCGGCAGCCCTACGTATAAACATCTCTCATATTTCAGTATCTTTAAGCTTAATGATAATCCTGAATTTTTGTGTGTGAAAATCCTAGGAGGGTCATTAGATTCCATCTACAGTGGTACCTTGTATAAAGGAATTAATTCGTTCCAAATGAAATTACGTTAAGCAAAATTTCCTTTATACAAATTTCCCATAAGAATGCATTGAAAACGAAGTGATCCCTAATCAAGACCATTTTTTTATGTTTTACAGATTTGTCCCATAGACGATTCTGTTAAGCAAATTTTCCCTCTCTCCAGAATTTTTTATGCTTTACAGATTTTGTTATACAAACCGTTTGTTATACGAGGGTCCACTGTATTCCATTGCCCCTGAAGGTCCACCAGCCAGAAGCAACGCAGAGTACAAGAGATATAAAAAAGGCATAGACAGAAGCCAATATTTTGACCCAGGGCTTCTCCTTTGATTCCCTTAGAAGGATTTTATCCCAGAAAAATTCCCCAAGTATCTTGGATGCTCTTGATTCTTGAATCTCAGAATACACTTGAGGACCGACGTAGCATCACACCTTGTCATCCTATGGCATCTTGAACTGGGGGTGGGGTGGGGAGAGACATGCTTATACTGGCAACTCACAGGCTTGTGTTTCTAGTTGAATGAATACCATCTTCGTACTCCGTGGCAATGTTTTAAATTTAGAAGTCTGGGACTCGCCCATACGGAAGATTAGTGTGGGAGATTTAGTATGGAGGCATGCACGCTAGTTAACTCAAGGACACCTTGGTGGTTTGGCAGGGTGAAGAGAAAAGCAATATCAGCACTTGTTGGCGACTCTGCCTGCCCCTCCATACCCCCAAAATAGGGATGCTGTGTCAGACATTACCTCCTTCCCCCCAATCCTGTGTACCAAAACTCTTTTGGAACTGTGGGGCTTCATCCTACTGTGTGTATTTTGATGTTTGTGTCTGATGCGCAAAGGAGAATAAAGAACCCTACAGGAACTTAAGCTCACACGTGTGTTCAAATGTGTAATTTGGCTCAACGGGCCCCGACCCATTGACTTTAGGTTTCCCTTTCTCTCAGTCCTGAATAAATATTTCCTGCTTTTTGTGGGTAGCACAGGCTGTTGCTATGAGCTTGCTTTGTAATGGGTTGGACCACAGGCAGAAGAGATTGAAGCTTCCTAAAGGATTGTGTCCAGTGGAAGTCTTTGATTCCGAGATGAGAAACACGTGGCTCTCCAGTGGCTGTTTTATTCAAACTCCTTCACCATGGCTGTGAGGGCTAGCTCTGCTGGAGGTGTATCCCAGAAACATCTAGTGCAGTGGTGGGGAACCGTCAGCACACCAGATGTTTTGGACCACAACTCCCACAGTCCCTTGCCACTGGCATTCTAAGCTTAGAGTTCTGGGAGTTGCGGTCCAAAACATCTGGAGTGCTGAAGTTTCACCACCATTGATCCAGTGGGTCACATGGTCAACTTGAAACCAAAATTTTACTGCAACTGCAAACTCTTTTGGCAGCGTTAGATGGGTTTTAATCTCCTCTCCCAATCCTCTTCAATATGAGACACATCTTGGAAATGTTAAACCCGTGGGCTACAGTCCCCCAGATCCCCAACCAGCAGCTGCTGGTTTCTGGGAGTTGTAGTCCTAAAAAAAAGGTTGTAGTTCCTATAAAAAGCAATTTTTCCTCAAGCATTGATTATGGGGATTGTATTATTTCACTTGCCAAGTCAGGTTCTGCTCTGGAAAATTAAGTGCAGAACAAAACTTTTGCTGGAACAGGCTATGGTAATGCATCTTGAGATTTCGTCCTATTTTGTAAAAATCACTGAAGTTCTGTGTATAGTAGTGTATTAATCCAGATTATTGGCCGTTCTTTAGGAGCAAGAGGGGTTGGGAGTTAGGTCTTGATATTCATCATATGCTAGCAGGATGCGTCTCAAACAAGGCAGCAAAAATTCCTCGAAAGGAATCTTGAATTCATCACACATGTGTGGTATACATACTTCTGTGGATCGTTGTGCCTCACCTGTGACAATAATTAGTGTGCCTTAGTGCTCAGCAGGCTAGAGCACTGAAAAATTGTCGGCTACAAAGTCGGCAGCTCAGCGGTTCGAATCCCGGGTGCCTCGCAGCCGAGTAAGCTCCCACTGTTAACCCCAGCTCCTGCCAACCTCGCTGTTTGAAAGCATGTAAATGCAAGTAGATAAATAGGTACCGCCGTAAAAAGCAGGAAGATAAAAACAGTGTTTTCTTGCAGCCATGACGGCCACATGGCCATGGACTTGCACAACACTAGCTCTCTGGCTTGAATACGGAGATTAGCACTGCCCCTAGAGTCGGACACGACTAGCACGCATGTGTGGGGGGAACCTTGACCTTGACCTTTTTTAGACTTAAGAAGTGGAAGCCTAGAGGTTCCCCCTGGATCTAAATCATTGCGGGGAGAAGTTGCAGGGTTCAGTCTTTAACAGGAATATGTGGGCTTCAAGTGGAGCAGGCTTAATTACTCTGCCGTCTGATGTCTGCATTTATTATAGCTTTGCAACAGCATCTGGGATGAGGAAACAGAGAGAGTCCCATCCACTTTTGGGAAAACGTGTTCTGCGTTTTCTCTCTCTCTCTCTCTCTCTCTCTCTCTCTCTCACACACACACACACACACACACACACACACACACACACACACACACACACACACACACACACACACACACACACACACACACACACACACACACACACACACACACACACACAGCACCTGAAGATAGACACCCATAAGTATAAGGAGATATAAGTTTATATATGGCTAATATCTAGGGCTTTGGAGGGGAAAATAGATTTGTTTTATTTAGAAGATTCATTGGTGTTATGTAGGAGGCATTCTTTTTAGAGCCCGTCTCCTCTTCAATCTTGCCCCAGAAGGGAATGCCTCTTCTGGGAGGTTTCTTGCCATTTCATGCTTTGATGTGATAAGACAGCACTGCTTTATGCAATACGATGGGGAGCACCTTACGGAAGTGACTGTCAAACTAAAGAAATTGTACCCTATGTGGAGTATATGGCGAAGTGTACTGAGAGCATGTTTATTGTAAAGCTCTTCATTGCGGTGCTATGCAGTATTATTGTTCTTTTCCTACTGATATTGATGTTATTGGGGCTAGAGAAATAAAATTTCCAGAAATTTTGAAATCATGGAAAGAAGTAAGGAAAAAAAAATAGAAGAATTGGGGGACACCCCACCTCCCGCCTTCAGATTTCTGGAAATTTTACATCTCTAGTTGCTACTGTTGTCACAACTCAGTAGTCTATCACTGTTGGTCGCGGCGCTTCTGGAAATACACTCTAAGCTTCCATCGTCTTCACTTCCTTGTTTAATTGACAAACAGGTTTTTGTGTGGAGAATGTTTCTAGAAAAACATGCGCTCCATGCCCTTGGCTAATGACTAAAAGGCATATGTATTATGGATATACATACAAAAACCAGAACCTGTTTTCCCTCACACAGACCCAGAGAATACACATAGCTGTGCCCACGGTTTGTGAGGGGCAATAGAGCAGTTCGTTTTAACAGTTTCTAGATACTTCTGAATGCCTCTGCAGATGTGGCATGGAGACTAGGAGGATAGCATTTGTGAGGGGAAAAAACTGCAGACAGAAGTCTTAAGGTGGCATTAAAGCTTTACTGCTTGTTCCTGTCTCGGTTGGTCTTGGAAGACATAATGGAAAGCAGTATTTTCTTCATTAATGATTCATATCCCCACTGCTCCCATTTTACGGAAACAGTTCTGTATCTTCCACCTCCATTTCTGAGGTGAACCTTATTGCCAACAGTAAATTGTCTTTTCTTTCCTAAGATAAACCTCAAACCTTTTTGGATTTTTTTTTCTTTCCAACCTAAGTAGGTGGCAGCTAGAAGACTTTTTATGCCAAGTTTCCCTGTCATCCTAGGCCAGTGATGGCGAACCTTTTAGAGACTGAGTGCCCAAACTGCAATTCAAAACCCACTATTTTTTTTTGCAAAGTGCCAATACAGTAATTTAACCTGTATACAGGTGGCTATGAAGGGTCGATGTAAGGGTGTCCACAGAAAGGGCTGTGAGTGTCACCTTTGGCACCCGTGCCATAGGTTCGCCATCACTGACCTAGGCATAGTCTGAAAGTTGAAGAAATCTTTTTATATCTCTTATTTCTACATTTGTTTCCCATCTTTCTTCTGATGCTTTGAATCCACTGTATGCCCATCCCCTTTGAGTAGGCTTGACTTAAGAGTTTTACTGGTCCAGACAGTCTCACGGTTGTTAGAGATTTCCATGTCATTTTCCTAGAAAACAAACCTGGTAAACTCTCAATATTAAAACAGTGTTAGGTTTTTAAAAAAGCATCACGGATAGATATCCTTCCTTTATTTATAACACTTGGAACTATATCTATATTGGCTGGAACCCTGTTTTGGCCATTGTTCCAGTTAGCATAGCTATTTGCTGTTGCAATCGACTTGCAGCAGTTCTCCACTGAGACTGACACCAGTTGCATCACACCAGTGGGCGTGACTCATAGGACTTTGGCCACTGTTTTATACATTATACAGTGGCACCCCGACTTAAGAGCAGCTCAACCTAAGAGCAGTTTGACTTAAGAGCGGAAAACTGTTGGCGTTTTAACTGCCGCATTAAAATTTTTAGATATGGTCTGCTCGACTTACAATTGTTTTTCATTTTTTTGATTTTTTAACTTAGCTTTCCAGTTTTTAAGATAGGTACCTCGACTTAAGAGTAGTTTGACTTAAGAACATGCATCCGGATTAAATTCGTAAGCTGAGGTACCACTGTATACATATCTAGCATCTGGATATACACAGGGCATATATACAAGCATATGAACTTGTGCCATGCACACCTCTCCCCCGGTTTGCTCAGAATAAAAAGTAGTGTGTCCAGGAAAGAGAAATAATCAGAACTTTGTGCTGACATTTCTATTTGCAGCGAGTTCTTTTCTTTGACCCACTGGGGAGCATTCAGACATGCCGTCGCCAGTCTTCTGCCTAAAGCAGTACAACTCCCAGTTGTTTTGAGCTGTCCTTCCTTTTCTCCTCTGGTTATAACTCATGCTTTGCATGGACTTCTGGACTTTATTTGGATTGTTTTACCTATAAAGCTCCCCCCTCCAAAAAAAGAATTTGGGGATCATCCTTCATGTCTTCAGCAGAACTGTAACCGTTTCTCTTTTTCTTCCCTTCTAGAAAGAAATTCAAGCTATGAGTCAGTGCCATCATCCAAACATCGTCTCGTACTATACTTCCTTTGTAGTGAAAGATGAGCTGTGGTTAGTGATGAAGCTCCTTAGTGGAGGTATGTATAAAATTGTTACATGTGTGTGTGTGTGTGTGTGTGTGTGTGTGTGCTTTCTTGAAGTTATTCCTGTTGGCGGTCATAGCTAGTGGCAATTTGCACATGCTGCTGTATGTACATTATCTGAATTTGTTCACCAGGGATTAAAAGGTTTCCAGAATACAATGGCCTGGCTGACACTTAATGATGAAGCTATAGGTTATCCATTGTGGTGGTATCAGCAGGCTCACATTTCCCACAATGCACAGAGGCTCTCTCACGTCTTAGTTTGACAGACTGTGGTTAGCAGGGGTTCAAGTCAGACAAAGCATTGCTTGACTAAACAGCATTTCTCCACCTCTGCACCCCCAAAATGAGCTTCAGTAAAATGGAAAAACAACAACCCATACCTTTAAAATAGATTGAAAGTGGTGTTCTGAAAGACAATGGAAAGTGGTTTTAAAAATTAAAGGCTGTATGGTGTAGCAGCACATTTAGAAACCCAGCTGTGTCTCAGACAGAGCGCAGTTTGACATGTTAAAAGGTCATGAAGAATGATTTGCTCCAACCAGAAAGTGAGATAGGAATGGGTGAACCTGAGGCGTGCAGACAGCTGCCGGTCAGCTGAGCCACTGGACAGAATGACCCCTTTTATAGCTCTTTTCTTTCCACCTCTGCTTTCCACATTGCGCTCGTTCAGCATCCAGCCTTGTGCAGGGATCATTGAGTCCACCACGGCCATAGGTCGTTAGAAGTCCCTGCTGGAAGGCTTGGGATCCAGTCTCATGATCAGAAAATAAAGATGGCATTTGTGCAAATTTGGAACGTTACGGCGATCTCTAAAAGAGTTAGGCTGTAGTTTACCAACATTTAATAATAGCCGGGTCAGTTGCCTCCACTCAACCCTGACAGATGCATAGTCTAAAAATAGTACGAATAAGAACATTCAAAGAGCCCTCATGGATCAGACCAAAGCCTGCATACGCCAACTTTCTTTGCACTCGTTGGCCATTCCGATGCCTTTGGGTGCCATAAAGAGGCAGTGGGCACAGCAGTGCTTTTTAAAACTTTTTTTTTATTATTGCTGAGAGATAATTTGCCTCCAATGCTGGAAGTAAAACCCACGAATTTGTCTAATCTACTGGTTCCCAACCTTAGATTCCCCAGATGCTCTTAGACTACATCTCCCATGTGCCTTCACCATTAGTTATGCCAGCCAAGATTTCTGGGAGGTATACAGTGGGCCCTTGTATAACAAGTGGTTTGTTTAACAGAAAGTCCACTTAAAGGAAAAATTTCCGGAGATAGGGGGAAATCGCCTAACAGAATCACCTGTGGGGCAAGTCCGTACAACAGAAAATCGGTGGCAATTAGGGATTAATCCGTTTTCAATGCATCCCTATGGGAAATTTGTACAATGGAAAATTTGCTTAACAGAATTTCATTTGGAACGAATTAATTCCTTTATACAAGGTACCAATGTAGTCCAAGAACATCTGAGGAACCCAAGGATGGGAACCACTGGTCTAATCTATTTTGAAGCAGCCAAAGAAGGCAGCTGTTGTAGTGAGGTTATGCCATGTATTACACTGTCCTGTGTAGTACTGATTTGCTAAACCATGTGTGTTTGGGTGTCCATGTTGTGAATGGTCTACAGGAGCCTAGTGAATAGCTATAGGAGGTAGACTGTAGGGGAAGGCTACATACTCTTTACTAGTGCACCCATAAGTTATAATGTTAAAAGGGCCATGTTCAGCGCTGATTTGATCAACCCTCTATTTTCTTGGAATGCATCTTGAGTGCTAAGAGGGTACTGCTGAATTCTCATGCAGCAAATCCTGTAGTTTAACCCCGTGCTATGTGGAGACGCAGCCCCTTCTCCTTGCCTGCCCCATATCTACCACCCTACGCTCTAGTATTGTGGGTGGGTAAGAATTAATTCTCCTTAATTTTCTCTGTATAACAGGCATGTCCAAACTTCAGCCCGCCTGATGTCTTGGACCCAAACTGCCAGAACTTCAAGCTTGTATTGGTAATGACAAAGGACTGGGGGAGTTGTGGTCCAAAACATCTGGAGGGCTGAAGTTTGGACATGCCTGCTGTATAACTCATGAGGTTCATATTCAGTGAGACAAAGGAGAAAGAATTTCCCATCTCCTTCTGATGCGGTACAGGAGCTCATACGCACGTAAATGAAATTTCCTTATTTTGAGAGGAAACCAAAAGGCCCCATACTGTCTCGGTCAAGGAATGTTTCTCCCCGGCCTCATTATTTGCCCATTTGTTTGGTTTTTAAAAATTTTAAGTGGTGAAAACGGAGGATTGATTGGCAAACTGCCTTACTTCATCACTGGTCCTGGCCTACAACCATCTTGGGTGGCGTCCGCAGCGTTTTCACTGTTAAGATCCAACATGCAGCTCCATTTTGTCAAGAATCTTGTGATGCTGAACTGCCAACCTTTTTCACAGGCACCAGCTTCAGATCGGATCTCCCTTCTGTGGAACTCAATTACCTGTCTCTGGAGGGAAGAGCATAATCCTTACTTAACATTCTTAGAAGGCTCTTCTAGCAGGTGTCATAAATCAACTTTTTATTGGCCTTTCTCCCTCCCTTAATTATCTTGTTAAATCTTCTTTTACCTGACATTTAAAGAGGGAGAGGTAAGGAAGGGAAGGGTTCCAAGGTAGTGACTGCTTATTTTGGTCCTTCTCTGCTTTTGCAAACCTCAGGTGCTAGAATAAAGGGTAGTATATTTTGCTGATTGCAGATTTTTGCATCCATCTCCGTGCTGAGGAAGTACAGCTTTTTGCAGAGTTTTCCTGGCTGCATTTTAGAAACCATGTCAAGCATCTGCTAAATTTTAGGCGCTGGGGAGTCACATTTTTTGGACAGGTAGCCCCCCTTTTCCAGTTGCATTGCCTTAGTGACAGTGCTTCTTGACTACTGCATTGTCTTTACTCGGGGCTGCCCTTGAAGGGTGTTTGGTAGCCTTCACTTGGTGCAACATGTGATGGCTGATCTACTAACGGATGTAGGGCATTACGATAATAGCAGTTTTGCAGCAGGAGACCTTAACAATGGCCCCATAGATGTATTTCAGGAAGGCATGGTGCCTGTTATTGAAGTCCTCAAGGGGAAAGTCTCTACTCCTCAGAGGAACCCCTTGTTCTGGCTCAGATTTAATAAGCTGCTTGTCCTCACAGCTGTTTGCCAGAAGGAACAAGTACAAGGACTGGCTTGCATACTCATCTCTGCAGAGTGTTAGGAAGAGCATGGGCACGCTCCATGGAACCTCCCTGGGCCATTGAAGAATATCCTTAATTATGCTAAATCACTGTGGAACTCTCCACGGGGACCAGCCGAGATGGTCTGTGTCAGCAGTCCCCAACTTTCTTGGAACACGGACTGGTTTGGTGGAAGATAATTTTTCCATGAACCAGGGGAGGGGCGGGAATGATTTGGGGAATGATTCTATTTTATTATTATTCTGCCCTTGCAACTCCCCCGTCCAAAATAGTTGTGATGGGTGTGTATAGAAGGAAAAGCCCTACATCAAGGGGGGGGAGGGGAAGAAGAGGTGTGCCTTAGAGGGGGACTTTGCTAGCCAGTGAGGTGGCTATACCGGGAATGGTGAGGGCCCTTCACTCCCTTATTAAGGCGTCTGTGTGTGGATTGTTTCCTAACAGGCAGTAGGACCAGTACAGGTCTGGAGGTTCGGGGGCCCTGGTCTATATGGTAGCCCAGTGGTGGCGAATCTTGGGCACTCCAGATGTTTTGGACCACAACTCCCAGCATTCCAAGCCTGTGTTGCCAATGACAAAGGACTGTGGGAGTTGTGGTCCAAAACATCTGGAATGCCAAAGGTTTGCCACCGCTGTGGTAGGCTATCCTAGATGTTATGGTGGAATGGTTACCATGTTGAAGGAACTTACTGGAAGGATAAGTTAGGTTATGGATTGTAAGCTCCTTGGAGTAGAGAACCAAGTCTTTTTGCCTACATTCTGCAAGTGTCCCTTTCTTTTGTGCATTCTCACTTATTTGTGTATGCAAACATATTTTAAGGTGCAGTTCATCCTGTTTTCGTAGAGGGACATCGCCCCTGTGTAGCTGCAATCAGGAATTCTATTTGGATGCAACGTCCGGGCAGCTAATCCAAAAATAATGTTCTTAATTCAGATGTGCGTAAGAGTCGCCAAAGCAAATAAAAAATATAGGGCAGGGACTGAACTGTCCTATCGGACATCCTTTCTACTGAGAACTACAGTTCCTGGTATGCTTAGATGCCCTAAGCACTTCTGATCTTGCCTGATTTTGGAAGCTAAGCAGGGTCGGCCCTGGCTAGTACTTGGATGGGAGACCGCCAGGGAATACCAGGTGCTGTAGGTGCCTGGAGTAGGAAATGGCAAACCACTCCAGGATTCCTGCCAAGAAATCTCCATGGGCCACAAAGAGTCGGTCATGACTGTAACGACACAACACACACACACACAGTTCCTGGTTGGAAAGTAATCCCTTATAGGCAATAGTTTCTTTGTTGTTTGAAGAATTGCCATTGTAGCTGACTTTACACAGGACTCCCACTGCTATTTTCCTCTGTCAGAGTGCTTTCTGTGCAGGCTGCTCCCTTCATTCAAAGAAGAAAGGTTGAGTTGGCTGGGAGGCAAAAGAGGGGGAGAAGATTGAGATTTGACCCTATCAAATTCCAAGCTGACTCGTTTTCCTGAAACAGAATCACAATCGTGGTTCTTCCCTCAGGTGACAACAGACTCCACAGGATTCTGTTTTTTTTTTTTTTTTAATCAAATTTTAAAACAGAAACACAAGAGCTGTGAATCAGTGAATGACTTCATATAGCGGAGGAAGTTGTGGAATGCCAATATATCTCTTCATCTGCAGCCTGGCGGATTCTTTAATAACTTTCTTTAAATTACCCCTTGTAAAATGTGATGCGTTTTCCCACATGGATTTCGGGATGCGTCACTTTCTTTCTTAGGAATAAAATTTTAACCACTCAGTTTAAAAAAAAAAAAAACACTACTCTCTAAGAAAGGGAAAGGGAATGCCTTTGGTAATGTGGAGACAAAGCATGGGCCTGACTGATTTTAAAAAAATGTAGGTCGGTGATGACCTTTTAGAGACTGAGTGCCCAAACTGCAATTTAAAACCCACTTATTTTTCGCAAAGTGCCAATACCGGCGATTTAACCTGAATATAGTGGTACCCTGGATTACAAATGCTTTGGGTGCTACCCTTCAGGAAAGCGAGGATCGAAGAGCAGGCTTTTTAATTTCCCGCGGCCACAGCACCCTCACTCAAATGCTTTTGGGATGCCCAGAGCGGCGTGGCTAGAGAGTAAACTGGGGCTACAAACGAGCCCACAAGCTGCTTCCTCCCTTTGCCCAGCTCTCTGCACGGAGCACAGTGGAGTACAGTATGTTAAGATTAATAACCAGTAGTTATTTGCCATCAAATTGATTCTGGCTCAGGGTGACCCTTTGTAGAGTTTGCTAGGTATAGGGTATGTAGCAGTGGTTGGCAGCCCTCTACTTTGGGGAGGACTCTGGTAGGTGGGGCTTGTCCAAGGTTACACTGAAGGGCTGCTCTGCATCCAGAAGGCACAGTGGGGGAGATCAAGCCCTTGACCATCAGCTGTGCAGCCAGGCGTCCATCTCACTGAGCGATCCAACCAGTGCCACATTTGGCTTGGCTGCATCAAAACCTGTTGGGTTGTCTTGTGTTTCAGCACAAAGTTGGCTCTTCTTGGTCAATTATGGTGTTAGTATCTCAGGCTGTTGTACTGTATGCTTCCTATACCACTTAACAACCCTTTCCAGATGTTAGTCCAGGGGTGTACAAACTTTGGCCCTCCCAATGTTTTTTGGACCACAACTCCCAGAATTCCAAGCCTGTATTGCTAATGACCAAGGACTGTGGGAGCTGTGGTCCAAAACATCTAGAGGGCCAAAGTTTGGACACCACTGTGTTAGTCTGTCCATGACTGTGGAACCTTATGCTGAATTCCGGAACGCCAGTCGCAAAGCAAATCGGCATAATTCCAGGTGCGTAAGAAGATCGTTCTGGGACACTCAGATGCTTCCTTTCATCAAGAATGTTCCTCTTAAAATCATGGGCTGTCTCCGAAGCCTGTCGCTGTTCGCCTTCTAATTTTGTTTCCACCACGCGTCTGGAACTGAAGCCCAACCGGCAATTTCATTGATGCACAAGGCAAGAGTAAATAGGCCTCTGAAGTCACTCCTGCAGCGACTGTAGGCATAAATATTTATCTCTTGGTAGAAGCAGGTGATTTGCCTGGTTTTTGTCACAGTGAAAAGAGGTCTTTTTAATGCCATTATCTGTTGTCAGCTTCTCCCAAGTACTGGAGAATATTTTGAACACAGTTGTGCTGCAGGCCTGTCACCTTCCTTTTCATCCTTTCTGAATAACAACCCTTGCCAGCACTTCCATTGCTCTTTCCACCTCTCAGTCTTTGTCCGGAGGCTAAAAATACCCATCAGAGGCCAGATTTCATTCCAGTAATACTCTACAGAGGGACAGGGAATAATTTTGGGTTGAAGCGCTGATCATTTCCCCCCATTCAGAGTCCCCTCTAAAGTGCTTCCAACGAGGCTTTCTTTATTCCTCTTTTACACGGTTGGGTCTGCGGTCTTCTCGCTCCTGTCCTACTAAGAGTCTTGCTGCGGATCAGGGAGTCTCGGATGAGTATAGCATGGGAAGCTTATTTGGATCAAGCATGTTAAGAACATAAGAAGAGCCCTGCTGGATCAGGCCAAAGGCCCATCTAGTCCAGCTTCCTGTATCTCTCACAGTGGCCCCACCAGATGCCTCTGGGAGTGCACGAGACTAGATCTCTGTCTCCTGATACCACTCCCCTGCATCTGGCCCTTGAAGGACCCCAGTTTTAAGCCTGGAGATTATACATCTCCATCATGGTTTGTAACTTGTGATGGACTTTTCCTCCAGGAATCTGTCCAATCCCCTTTTGAAGGCATCCAGGCCAGATGCCATCACGACATCCTGTGGCAGGAAGTTCCACAGACTAACAAAACACTGGGTGAAAAAATATTTTCTTTTGTCTGTTCTTACTCTCCCAGCCCTCAATTTGAGTGTATGTCCCCTAGTTCTGGTATTTTGTGAGAGGGAGAAGAGCTTCTCTCTATCCAATTTACTCATGCCCTGCATAATTTTGTATGTCTCAATCATATCCCCCCTCAGGTGCCTTTTTTCCAGACTAAAGAGGCCCAAATGTTTTAGCCTTTCTTCATAAGGGAGGTGCCCCAGCCCAGTAATCATTTTAGTCACTCTCTTCTGCACTTTTCCAATTCCACTATGTTTTTTTTTTTGAGATGTGGTGACCAGAATTGTACACAATACTCCAAGTGTGGCCTTACTGTTCGTTGTGTTTCCTTCAGTACTGTACTGTCTGCTCCGAATGCTAGTGTTTTTCCAGGGTTTCAGAAAGGATGGGTTTCTCAGAGCCTACCCTGAAAGAAGGTAGGCATTTGAGGTGTGTACCTTTGGACTAGAACCATTGCACAGGCACCTCCGTGACATGTTTTCTGTGAGAAAGCAAGATTTTTCCAAGAAGCGGACTGTTCTCCAGCTATCTATTAAGTCTCGGATGGTGAAAAGCTTAAAACATAATGCTCTTTTGAGTCCTTTCCATGTTAAAAAAGACACAATTTGCATTATTACCCCTAGAGTTGCCCATGAAAATGGGAATTGTAGTGCAATATACCTAATGGGTAGCTAGAGAGCTTCTCCATATTAAATGGGGAGAACAATGACTTGAACTCATCAGAACACCTATCGCAAGTTAAAATGTGTCTATTTAGGTTGGCTTTTCCTTTCCTATATTGACTCTGCCTCATTTCTGTATTCTATTGTTGTTACCCATTTGGACTTTTTCTTGTTTTTGTTTTATTGCCTAATGAATAGAGATGGGCGCGACTTAGTGGTATTCCCGTTTCCGTTTCCATTACTCGGTTCCGTTACTCTACGGAAATGGTAACGGGAATTACTCCGCCAGACTTCGAGCTCGAACTGACGAACGAACAATTTTGGTCTGATTTGTCGTGCTCGTTCCTTGAATCGCGCGATCGCGCAATGCCAGGCGGCACAGAAAAAAGTTTTTAAAAGTTAAAAAACCCGGTTCCCGCAAAAAGCAGGCGGAAAAATGCCTGCCGTGCCTCAGGGCACCTACCAGAGGGGTTGTTTCTGGAGGTCCCCGGCCTTCCCCCCCATCCCCCGTCCTGGGCTGCTCTGGTGGGACTCGCCGCAGGCTCGCAGCCAGCAAAAAGCCCAGTCTCGCCACCGGCCGCCGCAATTAAAGCGCAAGCAAGCGGCACAGACGGCACAGGAAAAAACTTTTAAACTCTCCCCCCACCCATTCCCGGGCCAAAAAAGCAGGCGGAAAAATGCCTGCTTGACTAAGGGCGCAGGGTGGTTTCTGGAGGGGGGGTCCCGCCTCCCCCCCGTCCTGGGCAGCCGGACTCGAGTCGCCATGCCATGCGGTGCGGGCGGGGGATCCAAAATGGGGCGGCGAACGCAATATTGTTTTTGAAATCGTGGTCCAAAAACACACAAGCACAACAGAAAGAAACGCGAAAATTTATAAACTGCCAGATTTTTCACAGTAGCGGTGGGTTTTTTCTTGCAACAAAATGTCTCTCCTCTCCTCCTCTGTCCTCCATTGCTTTTATTTTTTATTTTATTTTTTACACCTGTGCAATGATGGGCTGGCCGAGTGGCCAGCCATATGGGAGTGGACGACCATGCAAATTTTTGGAGCCATCCCACCAATCGCATGGCCACTTGGCCACGGAGACTTCTGGGATGTGCCAAAAAGCCCTCTAAAACCTGCCCTAGCCCCCGAACCCTAACCCTAACCCTTGACTCCTTCCTTACCCATACGTCACAGACTGTCTTCTTAGTGGGTCAGAGAGGCACCCAGAGGTGCAACCCACTAGCCCACCGTAACCTTACCCATCACTAGCCTAACCCTAGCCCTTGCACTAACCCACCTTAACCCTAAGCCAGATCTACTTGCTTGCATTGCACTACACGCAGCAAGTACAATTCCCTTCTGTGTGAGACATGGCGGTGCGAGAGCCTTGTGCAGGGAAGGCATGACGCTATCACTCTCACTGGTCTCACTGTCTGCACAACTGGTATGCAATATCCATATGGCTATTGCATACCATTTTGCAGCAGCAGCAGGTGAAGAGGGGAGACCCCCATGTAGAGGGGTCTCTTGGAGCCTGCTTCCCCTTCCTAGTGGGAGGATAGGAGGCACCCACGGGTGCCTCCAGGAGCCCACTTTCCCTTTATAGCGGGCCAGAGGAGGCACCCACCACAGAGGTGCCTCCAGGAGCCCGCTCCTCCCCCCAAAAAAACCAGTACTAACATTTGAAAAAAACGAACTTTTTTTTTGTTTTCAAAAACGGAAACGAGCCGAAATGGTTTTATTGCCCATCTCTACTAATGAATGGTTATGTTTTAATGTTTTGACATATTTGTTTGTTTAATGTGATTTATGTTTATATATTGTCCTCCTTCTAGAATCACAGAGTTGGAAGAGGCCTCAAGGGCCATCCAGTCCAATCCCCTGCCATGCAGGAACCCCTATCACAGTATTTTTGACAAGTGGCCATCCAGCCTCTGCTTAAAAACCTTTTATTGTTGGAAACGGCCCAGAGTGGCCTTCAGGCTCAGTGGTCTTGGTATAGAAGTCAAACAAACAAACAAATTGTACCTCTTGTTCTGGAATATTGGACAAGTTGCAAAGACCTTCAGCCAACTTATGGGTCATCCATTCAGCATGCAGCATACAAAGTTGGACATAAAGAAGGGGTTTATCATTGTTATTGAACACATTGGAATTCTTTACTATCTTTGGGGGGTTTTGGGTTTTGTTTTTTGTTTTTCTGTGAGGCAGAGATGTTTACGTTAAGTGGTCTTAGGCAAGTGAATCTTTTACTGCTGCTCTTTTGAGTTGAGTTTACCTTCCGAGGTTGGTAAAATGAGTACCCAGCTTGCTCAGGAGGCAGTGTGTAGCCTGCATATTGTAATGAAACTGTAAACCGCCCAGAGACTACTTGAAGTGTTATGGGGCGGTATATAAGCAGAACACTTTGCTTTGCTTTGCTTTCTGTATTTTTCAGAGAGGTTTTACATGTTGCTTTTTAAAATTCATTTTCCTTGCATTCTGTTCCATTTTATTATTGTACGTCCTGTTCGGAAAGATCAGATCAAATCAAATCAGTCGAAAGATGATTATCCTGGAGAGCACCGGATTGTATAAGCAAGCCAGGACTTATAGAAACTCACATCTTCCTCGCTTTCTTCCTTGTAGGGTCTGTTCTGGATGTCATTAAACACATTGTGGCCAAAGGCGAACACAAGAATGGAGTCCTGGACGAACCTGTAATAGCCACGATCCTGAAGGAGGTCTTGGAAGGACTGGAATATCTGCATAAAAACGGGCAAATCCACAGGTGGGTCTCTTTATTTGATTTTATAACTCTTGCATATTTGCATATCGTGTTTCTGGGGAGACCTAAGTGAATCTCAGATGATCTCTTTTTAACGAGATAGGTCACGTTTCTTTCCCTGTGTCACATTAGGGACTTTCACTTTACTGTGCAATTTTGAGCTGGGATCAGAATACAAATTCCAAGTGTTCTCAAGCTTGGCCATCTGTGCACAGGACTTACTTTAGAGCTTTATCACATTTTGCCTTTTCCTGTTGATATTCTGCCTGCGACGACCAGGACCCCTCCAGTCGGCCATGCTTCGGCCATGCTTCACTTGGCCCTTGCAGCTGTCCTGCTCTCTGCATGTGTCTACTTTAATGTTAAGTGTGTGTTGATTTATTAATATTGGCAGGAAATGAAGCAAAATTCGAGCGGCATTAGGATGTGAACTGAAGGGCTTTGTGGTTTGTTGCAATAAATTCGCTCCAAGAGGCTTATCCAAGTGAGCATAATAAAGCAATTGTTCCGCCCCCCCCTTGCCTTGGAAGAGTTGAGTCATAGATCACACCTTTGGTAGAAAAGCAGCCCAGGACAATTAGAGTTGTGGATGAATCCTGTTAGCACATCTCTCCAAATTTTACACCTCACTTACTGACAGTGATCTGGGGCGGAGGGGGGGCTGCCAGGGAGGGACTTCAGGGTGCAGAATCTTTTTCTCAGTTTCAGTGTGTCATGTCTATGGTGCAGAGGGGATGTGGGGTTGGGGTGGGGTTGGGGGCAGGGGACCTGGGTAGTATGTTAGCATGGAGTTCATAAGGTATTTCTTTGACGTTAGGCCTGGCAGGATAGATGCAGTAAGCAATAGCACTAGGGCATTTTAAATTAGCCTTTCAATTAAGAAGTGAATGACTTGGAACTCCCTGCCTCAGGAGGTGGTGACGGCATCTGGCCTGGATGCCTTCAAAAGGGGATTGGACAGATTCCTGGAGGAAATGTCCATCACAGGTTACAAATCATGATGGAGATGTGTAACCTCCAGGCTTAAAAAACAGGGTGCTTCAAGGACCAGATGCAAGGGAGTGGTATCAGGATATCTAGTCTTGAGAGCTCCCAGACGCATCTGGTGGGTCCACTGTGAGATCCAGGAAGCTAGACTAGATGGGCCTTTGGCCTGATCCAGCATGACTCTTCTTATGTTCTTATGACTTCATGTAACAGTGACTTAAGGAATGCTTGCAGTAATGTCTCTTATTGCTAAAGAAATGAGCTAAATTTGCTGGCTTCCTTGTTTGCTTGCTTGCTTGCTTGCTTGCTTCCTTCCTTCCTTCCTTCCTTCCTTCCCTCCCATTTTGGTTTTTCAGTGTGTTTTACTCCCAGCGTTCTAAAGATGACACACTTAAGACTCTTTTGAAGTTTTTTGCTCAGTCAGGGAGTCCCTGAAGAAAGCTAGGGGATATAAAAGGGTTGTTGTAGATTTGGAGAAGGATGCTCATGGGGGGATGTGACGTTCCCCTTTCCCAGACTGTGGTTTTCAGAGGCACAACCGGGTTTATTTCGACATCCCACTGCTGTGCCACTAAATTGTGACGACACCTCCCTTTTACACACTGAATTCTGTGATGGAAATGGTACCGCTGCCACCTTTTATTCACTTGAGAATGCTGCCACCTTTTACACTCGTCGCCTCATGAATTGGGACTGACTCAGAGATATATAATATAAAAATAATGACGAAGTTTATTGAGAAGATAATAACTATAACAATATCTGAGGATGGTATGCGTTGCCTTTAACATATACTGTAACAGATTTAATCAGCTCCACAAGCCTCCCTGTCTTAAATAGCTAGTAAACAGTATAGCCCTCACTGCCTGACAGAACTCTCAGAGAACAGTGCTCTCTCCCAGCACTCTTAGCTCTCAACTTAACTTAACTCACTCAACTCACTGAACTCAACTGCCTAGGCTCCACCCTTTTTATATCATACAATTCCCCGCCCTCCTGCTGGGATTGGCTGATGATTTGTATATTCATCACTCCTGTCTGCCGGGTTTGTCACAGGGGACAATGACAAGCTCTGTCATTTTCTGCTTGTCCTGCTCTTCATAAGGCAGACACGGACTGATGCAGGAGGGCCGCCGGCATGAACGCTGAGTGCTTTGACCCCGGGAGATGGTAATTGGGGAAAGCCACTCTGAGCATGCCCAGGTGAATTTCCCCTTTAGTAAAGGGAAAGTTAGCAACCGTTGTAGTAAACTACAAAAGACAATCAAGTAGCCCCGAATGTCTGGTTCGCTGGGACAGGTGTGCCCTGTCACATTGCCTGCATTTTGCAGCCACAATGTGTTGTTTCAGCTCCCCTGGACACAGTGCTAACTTCTTTTTCGTTGACTACATCAACCTTCCTGCATCTGCTCCTCCTGATACAGACTTACAGGTCCCATAATCCTCAGCCAGAATGGCTAAATAAACTTCAAGCTCCCATGAAGTCTTCATCTCGGTCACTTCTGTCTCACCTGCCTTTATCTTTAGCTATTAAAGGGGAAACAAGCAGGTGCTTGCCTTGTTTCCTTACTTTGCTTAGTTTCAAAAGACCAGTCCATCATGTTTGGTTAGGCGTCCCCCTGAGACCTATCTGGCATTCCAATTTGCTACCTGGATGTTTCTTTCACAGGCATTTCTCTTCCGTTAATAGTGCATTTCAGAGAGACAAACAGAAGGAAGATTGAAATGGTCTCTCAGATATATTGCAGCCATTTAAGGAGCCATCCCATACAGCCTGCTGTTGGAAAAGAGGTTATATAGGGTTAAAAGTGTGATGAGCAGCAGCAAACCTGTCTCCCATGTTTGCTTTGAAAATAAAAGTGGAGTCACATCACCCACTGCCTTTGGAAAGTGTTGTGTCAGGAAGGTGCCTTCCCAGTACTAGTTAAGATAGCTGGGAAGTTTCTGAAAGTTGCAATCCCTTCCAGGAAAAGAAAGCCAACAAACAAATGCCCCTTTCCAAACTTGGCTGTCAAAGCCACACATTCCCCCACACTGCTTAGAATAAGAAATTTCACCTAAGGGTTTTTTACTGACTGATCTGATGAGGGGGAGAAGGAGAGGGGCTACGTGCACCCCCTTCAGCTCATCAGAAGAAAGTGGTACATACATCCAAGCAACAAAATCACAATAAATCTCAGATCTACAGATCAGTTGCCCTAAGTTATCCATCCAGACCAGTGGTTCTCAACCTGTGTGTCCCCAGATGTTCCTGGACTGCAACTCCCAGAAATCCTGGCCAGCTCAAGTAGTGATGAAGACTTCTGGGAGTTGCAGTTGAGGAACATCTGGGGACCCAGAGGTCGAGAACCACTGATCCAGACGAACTGTTGAGGGGTGCCGGCTGCAGTATGCTTGGGACATGGATGGGGTTAACATCCTCAGAAGCACAATTTTTGGGAAAAGGGTTGTGTGGCAGGAAGTGGGTCAAAACCGCCCCATCGGTTCTGCCCCCTCTGTGCCTTCTCTGGATATTTGGGTTGGGGGAGCGCTGGCCAGCTGCACTTAAATATTCCGTCAAAACTGCTTGCTATGGCTGTCGTCCTTCCCGCAGCCAGCCCTGCACAGAGGGAGCTGTTAAACCCACCGGCTGGCTGCAAGAGAGATGAGGTGTGACCAGGCATGAGTGACAAGAGCCAGTTGATATGTCAAGCATGTCACACCTCTCCCAGTTCCCCATGCTTGGTTTGCCTGTGCCTTTGTCATGGATTATCAAGTGTCCGGTTGCTTGACGGAGGATCCCTCTGGTTAAATCTGTAACCAAAGCAAAGGCAAGCGCTGCTAGGCAGTTGCCAGCCAAAATTCAAAACTTAAGCTCTTCCAGGTGGTGTGCTTTTAAAAAAAAAGTTCTTTCTGACAAGCCAGTCCAGGTCGGCTTAACTGGTGCAACACGCCTCTCTTTCCTACAAGGCTGACTTTGAGTTTATTATCTGTTCTTGTATAAATGAATTTTGAGAAGCTTAGAGATTTAGCAGTATTATAAAGTATATATATATATGAAAATGTTGTTTAGCTTGCTTTACAGCTCTGGGAATTTTTTTCTTCTGGTCTGTTCTATTGTTATGACTATGCAGGAACTTGGACGTCATTGAAGGTCTCTAAGATTTATTTATGTTTGCTTGAAGCTTTTGAGGAACTCTTAAGGTGTTATGACAGCAGCCAAATACACGATCTTGAGGTGTAATGGTATCTCTTGGTCATGGCCTCCTATGGCCTTGTCCATCTGAAGTGGTGGGTTAGACCCGGTTGTTCCTAGGCATCAGGTGCCCTCGCTTACTAACTGCTAGTCCCAGCATTTGGAATGCAGAGGATGTTGGTTGTCTAAAAACCTAACTAGTCCATACTTTGGTTAGTTCATATGCTGTGCTGAAGCACACCTAGATTGCACATCCCGTGGTGTTCAAGATCAGAAGCACTCAGAAGTGGTTTACTGTTGCTACCTTCTGCACAGTACTAACAAGAGTTAGCTTGAGTGATTCATTGCCTGTGGAAGACCCTCCCTTAGAAGTAGTTTACTATTGCTGCTTTCTTCATAATACTAACAAGAATTTGCATGTTCCATTGTAGAAGATACTCCTAGCCTCTCTTGCCTTCCTGTTGTCAGCGCTGCTGCCCAGCATCTGTCTTTCAGGTGTTTCTTCACTCCCCCCCTCCCCATCACCATTTGAAATGCCCATTCACTTCTTCTGATGTGACTGTTATTCCTGAAGAGGGTGGATGTGCCTTAATTTTAGAACTTAAAAGCTGGAAGGAGACCCTATGGATTGCCTGAGTCAGGTGTCTCAGCTCTGACCTTTTTGCCTTGGGTGACCCTATTATTATTTCAGAGTCAGAATGGAATCTAACTTCTCTGATACACTCAAACCCATTCACAATGTTGAGATGTTCATCCAAGGGAGCACTCATCATGAGAAAATAGTGGAAAAGATAATAATACTTAGAAAAAGTAAAGACAGTAGGAAAAGAGGAAGACCGGCCATGAGATAGAATGACTCAATAAAGGAAGCCATGGCCTTCAGCTTTCAAGAGCTGAGCGAGGCTGTTGAGGGCAGGACATTTTGTAGGCCACTCGTTCTTAAGGGCACCTTGAATGTGAGGTGCTGTAATTCTATATACAGAAACAAACCTGGGTATTTTTCCTTTTGGGGCAGACAGCTGGCCTCCTCTCTGGCAGCTGTTTTTGCACTTGTTGTTAAAGAACAAATATCTCCCTCTCTCAAACTGATTTCAATCACAATTTATGCCAAAAAAGAGGATTTTTAAGTGATCCAAATCAAAGAATGTTTCCTATTTGAAGTATAGCTTTTAAACCAGCTGTTTTTTTTTAAACAACACACATTTAATTTTTTTAAATCCACCCTGGATTAAGGAAAGACAGGTTTTCTGAGGATGCTCAGAGTTTTTCATTCTGCTTGGTTTCAAATCTTGACTAAGATAGGAATCTTGTTTCTCCAGTGAGTTCTGGTGCTGATTTTCCCTTAAAAGACAAAGAGAGAGAGAGAGAGAGAGAGAGAGAGAGAGAGAGAGAGAGAGAGAGAATCCAGAACACATGATCTTTGTGTTTATATGCAGCGCCTCGACCATAATTAGGCAATATTTTGTGCATCAACTCTCAACACCGTTTGGATGGATTCGTATACTTTTATTTTTAAACAAGAGCCACGGGTCTGTGCCCTGCATGTTCTGTAGCCTTGCCCCAAGGAACAAGCCGCTGTCTTGTGATGTGGTGTGTCTTCTCTAGAAATTCTCTGTTTTTGAGTCTATTTTGTTCTTTCTCCAACATAGCTCCCAGATGCAGAGGCGGGATGGGTGGGCTTGAATCTATATTTAACTTTCCTAATTTAATAACCTTTAAAACAAATACATTTTTCTATAAGGGTAAGCGGCTTTCATTCACTTATGCACGAAAAGGGAAAGGGACCATCGCAAGACACCACTGGGTCTGACTTCTTTTTTCTGGAAACATGCCTTCTGTGCGAATATGCACGCGTGTTTCCCCATCATTTTGCGTGGGACAGAATATTAGAAGAATAGGTGTGGAAAGAAGCAGCTCTTGTTCAGGGTCCCTCCTTTCCATTTCCTGTCGATTCAAGGTTGCAAACAAATCTGGCTTTGATTGAAACTGATGCTGAGTGACAGATCGCCTTTCTGCTACTGATAAGAATTCTAGGACCTAGTGGAAGCATAGGCTGATCTGTGTATGATTCAAGTTATGGAGCCTTGCGGTACAGCGGTTAAATGTCAGTACTGCAGCAAAAACTCTGCTCACAACCTGGGTTTCTGTCCCGGGTAGCCAGATCAGGGTTCACTCAGCTGTCCATCCTTCTGAGGTTGGTAGTTTGAGTACCCAGCATACTGGAGGGACAAATAGGTAGCCTAAATGTGTGTGTGTGTGTGTGTGTGTGTGTGTGTGTGTGTGTTGTGTTGTGTTGTGTTGTGTTGTGTTGTGTTGTGTTGTGTTGTGTTGTATCATTTCAGTCCTGACCAACTCTTCATGACCCCATGTCCATGGAGTTTTCTTGGCAGGAACACTGGAGTGGCTTGCCAGTTCCTACTCCAGGTGCCTACAGCACCTGGTATTCCCTGGTGGTCTCCCATCCAAGTACTAACCAGGGCCGACCCTGCTTAGCTTCCTAAATCAGGCAAAATCAGATGTGCTTAGAGCCTACATAATTACATTATAAAGCACTCAGACAGTGCTTTAAGCACTATAGGGCAGTGTATAAGCAGTGTGTGTTGATTTTTATGTGGATCCTGGAATCAGATGCTTCCAGAACGTCACGAGGACGATGCTACAGTAATTCACACTCGTTCCCAACAAAGGTGGTCACTGGAGATAGGGTTGAGGGTGAGTTTTCTGCCACTCTTGGCTCTAGCTTGTTAGAATGATAGAATCCATTATCTTTCATGGAGAATCCTCGTTGCCTCATCTTGGAATCTGTCCCTCTATGACAGTCAAGTGCAGGCAGAGATCCAAAAAGGCGGACCGAAGATTAGGAACAGACTTTAACTTGAAAGTAAGAAATAAGTACATGGTGGTTGACCTGTGCATACAGAGCAGTTGAGATTCGTGCCATTGTTTTCACTGGCCAGATTGAGAGTCAAGGCATTGGAAATGTCTTGTTTATATTTCATATAAATTACCCTTTATGGGCAGATGACTCTTAAGCATCATTGTTGGCCATGACTTGCACTAAGTGCTTAGACAATGCAGAGGAATATTGTAGGAGATATTTCTCATCCTGGACACTCTCTGTTTGTACCATTGCCATCAGGCAGAAGGTATAGATCTATTAGAACAAGGACAGAAAGATTCAGAAATAGTTTTTACCCAATAGCAGTAACCATGCTAAATTCTGTTAAAAATTAACTTGACGGGTAATATTAGTGTTGAATGTGTTGTTTTTTAAATTGTAGTTTTTATGGATTGGGTATGAATGTTACCAGGTGAAAGAGTGTAGGGCTGTGTGTGCATCTTTGGTTTTTATGTGAGTTTTAAATGAGTGTAAGTGATGTTCGGCATGTGAATGTTGGAGTATGTGTATAGATGGTTTGTTCTTAAATTGTAGATTTTATGTCTCGGATTTTTATGCTGGGTTGTGTGAATGACTGACTGGATGGCACTTTTAATCTTGTTGTATTTATACAATGACAATAAATTGCATTCCAATTCCAATTCCATTCCAATTCCAGGAAGGCATCCATCCAGATTTACTGTAATTGGGGGGCTGTTCAGCAAGATTTTGTTACTAGAGCAATGGTGTGCCGGCCCCCAGGGTGCCAATTACACAGCCATTAAGAATGCAACAGAATGGATTATGTTCTTGGCTTATAAATAGCACTTTAAAAGTGGGTGTCTTGCATTCATGCTCTGCATTTGATGTCGTAAATGCTGGCTCTCCAGGACCAAGCCGTCTCTCCCCCATTTTCCATTTGATTATGGAAAGTACTCAGAATAGCCACACTCAGAGCATGGCGTGTAACCAGAGCAGAGGGCTCTGTCATCACTCCAATGACTGGCCCATCTGAGGGCACCGCCTTCCTTTTTACTGTGACAATGTTCTTAATTTGGCTCCATTAGATATCTTTTACCCTAGTGGGTTGCCATGCCTCGGTGTGCCTCTACACCCAGTGAAACAGGAATTGTGTGCTTCAACACAAAGTATGGAGAAGGTATTTGGACATTGGCCACTCCTTGTCTGTAGGGGTTAGAGAAGAATCACTCAGCCCATATTGCCTGAGATGATACCTGAAGCAGTTGATCCAACATGTTCGCCCACTTCATCTTGAGATGCAGTGCCATTCTGGCACTACAGTGGACCCTTGTATAACAAACAGCTTGTATGACATAACATCTGTACATCATAAAAAATTCCGGAGATCGGGGAAATTTGCTTAACATAATCGCCTATGGGATTACTCCATTTTCAATGCATTCCTATGGGAATTTGTATAAAGGAAAATTTGCTTAACATAATTTCATTTGGAACGAATTAATTACTTTATACAAGGTACCACTGTATATCTAAGGATATATACAGTTGTCCCTCGTAAGATGAATTTAATTCATTCTACAGGTCAATTTGTCTTACCAAAAATTCATCTTACGAGCCACGGTTTCCCATAAGAATACATAGAAAACCAATTCATTTATTCTGGAGGGAACGGATTAATAGATTTTCAATATATTCCTAAGGGAAGGCTGTCTCAACATCCCTCAATCAAGGGCAGCCGAAGGCTGCTTTCTGGTGCCCCGCCAGACAGCTGACTTTGACAGGTTGGACCTGTCAAAATCAGCTGTGGGGGAGGGTTGTGGAGGGCAGCCTTTGGTTGCCCTTGATGGAGGGGGCAGCCCTCCACTGATCTCCACCTCAGCCAGGCAAGGCTCTGACGACCACCAACGCTTGCCTGGCTGAGAAGGAGATTGGTGGAGGGCTGGATCCTTTTGAATTTCCTGCTGCACCAGTGAGGGTGTTCATGCGGTGGGACATTCAAAAAGGATCCAGCCCTCCTCCTCTTCACCTGGGCACCGAGACTCCGGTGAAGAGGAGGAGGACTGGACAGGTACATGTTCAGACAGCCCAGGTGAGTTGGAAGAGAAGCGCGCCACCCATTCCCAGGATCAGATGGATCCGAGCAGAGCATGGACCCATGGATCTTCTCCCAGCCCGGAGGGGTTGCAAGGTAAGCAGCGGTGGTAGATTGCCACCCCGGCTTCCCTTCCAAGCTGCACAGGCTGGGCAAAGATCAATGGAACACTGTTTTGCCCACCACATGGGTGGGCAAAGCAGGGGCCTTGTGATCCTCACCTAGCCTGGGCTGCTCTCTTGTAAACAGCCCAGGCTGGGCGAGGATCAATGGTACCTCCTATGATGAATGGAAAGGGGAAGGAAAAATTCGTCTTGCAAGTTTTTCCCTATCCCCGGAAATTACATTTTATTTTATTTTATTTTATTTATTTATTTATTTAACTTATATGCCGCCCACTACCCAAAGGTCTCTGGGCGGCTTACAATCCAAAGAATAAAACAATTTAGAATAGTTAAGAGTAAAATATCAATAAATCATCAATAAAAACCTTACACTAAAATCATTATTCTAAAATTGTCATCAGCGGACTCACAATCTATATTATATCAATTAAAAAAACCTTCTGGAACAGGAAGGTTTTTACCTGGCGCCGGAATGTAATCAGTGTTGGCGCCAGGCGGATCTCGATCGGGAGGGCATTCCATAGCTTGGGAGCAGCTGCCGAGAAGGCCCTGTGTCTACAGGCCATCCCTCTCACCTCCTTGAGGGATGGCTCTTTCAAAAGGGCCCCCTGGCTAGATCTTAATTGCTGGGTAGGTTCGTATGGAAGGAGGCGATCCTTCAGGTATCTAGGTCCTAAGTCGTTTAGGGCCTTGTATGTCAGAACAAGCACTTTGAATTCAGCTCGGGCAGCAACTGGTAACCAATGAAGGATACGCAGAATCGGCGTGATGTGATCCCTGGCGGCCCCACCACTTACCAGCCGTGCCGCACGATTCTGAACCAGTTGCAATCGCCGGACCGTCTTCAAAGGCAGCCCCACGTAAAGCGCATTGCAGTAATCAATACGGGATGTTACCAGTGCATGCGTAACTGTCATGAGGCTGTGCTCGTCTAGGTAGGGGCGAAGCTGGTATATTTTCCGCAGCTGAAGGAAGGCACCCCTGGCCACCGAATCCACCTGGGCTTCCAGAGTTAGACCGGGGTCCAGAAGCACCCCCAAGCTGCAGACCCTGTCCCTTAGGGGGAGTGCAACCCCATCCAAGACAGGAAGATGGCCCTCTAACCTGTCCGGCAAAGCACCCATTAACAGTACTTCCGTCTTGTCTTACGAGTTTTTATGTCTTAAGGGGCGTTTGTCTTGCGAGGTATTACTGTATGTTATTTGTCTTTTCTGTTTTTATCCTTAATCATCTCTAACTCTGATGCTGCTAGTGCCTGAGGAAGGGTCCTGCTGTATCCCCCAGCTTGGCTACTTTTAATAGGCTTGTGTTTTGGTAAAGATATGACCACCATCACCCTCGTTTTTGGGATATTGTGCAAGTATTACACAGCTATTTTTTGTTAGAGAAATGCATTTTTCCTCTCCTGAAACTCCCCACCCGTGACCCTCTTAGTGTTATGCTCTTTTCTGTGATGCACAGCTTCAGAGTTAATCATGCAAATAAAGATATCATTTATTTTCCAGTGGTAATCCCAGGAACACAAGGTATTCTTATAAAATCATTACAGGAACCCAAATCAAAGCACATCTGACTCGTTATCCAGTGTACTCTTGTATGTCTCCAGTTTTGGAACACTCCCCCCTTCCCCTGAGTTAATCGGTTCCATTGTTGTACTGTTCTTACAATTAAGAAGGATTTCCCAATTTATTCTCGAAGGCTGTCATGTCTGGGATCTGATAGCTGTTGTGAGTTTTTCGGGCTGTTTGGCCGTGTTCTGGAAGTTTTTCTTCTGTCAGGAAGAAAAACTTCCAGATCACGGCCAAACAACCCGAAAAACTCACAACAGCTATCAATTTCCCAATTCTCAGCCTAAATCTGGCTTCCTGTAACTTTAGTCCATCAGTGCTCTGCATTCTTGGATGATGGAAAACAGCTCCTGCCCCCTTCTGTATCTAAATGAGTTTTCACAGTTATTTTCACCACTTGAAAGAACTGTCTTTCTTGACATGGGTTTCTCTTAACGCTTGCTTTGGCCCAAAGAACACAACTTTGCCTGAGACCTGACAAAGAAACCAAGGAAAGTAGGAATTGGGTTATCTAGAACCCAACCTATGAAAGAGATCTTGGGTTCTTGGGATTGTTTGTGGAAATCTGGATAAATAAATAAACATCCTTCGGCTATGTCAGCTGAAGACCTATACAATGCAGGTAGGAAAGGCATTTTGTCAGACTAAGGAACCCGTCATTCTTCACCATTGATAACACTAGCAAGGGTTGATGGGAATCGCCATCCAACATCATCTGTTCTTCATCCCATTCCTTTGAAGGTCACACAATGACCTTGAGTGCCTATTGGAAACAGACCTGGAGCCAGCCAGGTTTTTAATAGGATATGATGTGGTCATAGCCGGGACTCCTGGACACAAGCCTAGATGCTGTGTTGTGAGTTGGCTGACGTATCCCAAGACTTTTTCCAAGGCAGCCATATGTATAATGCATCATATTAATCAAGTCTGGATGTTGCTAAGGCACGGATGAACATCATGGTGAGATCATTTCTTGGCAGGGACAAAGAATCTTCTGAAACGAATGGGAAAACCTTGGATCCCTCTTGTGTATTAAGCAACAGTGTTGGCTTCCTGGAGAACATCCCAAAGTTGTGGACCTGCTCATTCACTGAGTGGGTAGGTTTGGATAAAGCCTGTTCAGGTAAAGCACTAGTGGTCAATGTATAGCCTCACAGATGTTGCTTGACTATACCTGTTTTCTGCTCTAGCCATCCTAACCAGTAGTATGGGAAGATGGGAGTCTGGCCACTTTTAACAATAGAGCCACAAGTGGTTGAATCTGTAGATGCTGTCTCCATGCCATTTTTTTCACCCACCATCAGTACATCCAATCTCTCTGATATTTTCTATAGCAGCTCTTTTCCATTCATTATTAATTCCTGGCAACTTTTCAAAATGTCCAATATTTCATCTCTGTGTATGTGCTGTGTCATTACAGTCGTGACCGACTCTTTGTGACCCCATGTCCATGGAGTTTTCTTGGCAGGAATACTGGAGTGGTTTGCCAGTTCCTACTCCAGGCGCCACCAGGTATTCCCTGGTGGTCGCCCATCCAAGTACCAACCAGGCCCGACCCTGCTTAGCTTCTGAAACCAGGCGAGATCGGATGTGCTTAGGGCATCTCGACATACAAAAAGTAGACACTTTCTCTCAGCAGCTTTGGGAAGATACTAATCCACAAAAAATGGAGGAAAAGTAGACCCTTGTGACATACTCTAGGATAAATGCCCTAGAGTAGGAGTCTTTGCTGTGATCCATAGATCTCTAGGGGATCTGTGGATTACTTTCATGAAGTTCCCAAACTTGGTACAGTGTTTGTTTCACTTTGTCTTAATCATCGCATTCTGCTTATTTATTTTATCTCAATGAAGTGATACAGACATGGAGCATAAATAGCAATAAAACATGTAGACTTCATCTGCTGTTCATGGACGTACCAGTGACACACGGCAGAAGACAAATCTCAGCCTGGATTCATTCGAAGGCTGAAGCCATATTCTAAGAGAACGTAGGGGCAGCTGACAGAGGGGCATGCCATTTGTCATGTTCTTCTATTCTTCCTATGGATGTTGAGCAAAATTTAGCGGAAATTCTGATGTTCTACTATAGCTTGTACATGTATAGTGGAGTTTGGATGGATGGATGGATGGATGGATGGATGGATGGATGGATGGATGGATGGATGGATGGGAGGGAGGGAGGGAGGGATTTCATTTTTTACTATCATCCCAGTCTTTATCCTAGATGCTTGCCTTGGACCTACTGTTATGTTTGAGCAAAACTCTTTCCTTGTCAGCATGTAGCCAAATCTACTCTGGGAAATGATGCTCTTGAACTTCTGCTGAGAAACAGTTGCATTCGCGGAAACGTTGAGTCCACAAAAGGATCAGGGAGGTGCCTTAACAATGAATAAATCCTAGGTTGCTATCAGGTGAATATATTTGCCTCCCGACTTTTTGTGGCGCACATGGTTGTCGGTCTGGTTCTTTGGGCTGCCCTGTATCCTCTGCAAAGATGCTTCCAGTGGAAATTCCCTTCCATGCTGGAGTGGAACCAACACCTCCCTCCCCAGTTCAGTTATGAAACAACCTGAAAAACAAACAGAGCCATTATTCAGAGGACAAAGGCTTTTGCTACTCTTTGGCACTTGGTGGAAGTGAATAGACCGGCCACCAGACAAAAGATACAATGAGGTTTCCTTCTTTGTAGCATTGGGCAAACCTGGTCCTTTTTAAAAGCTCGTTTGAGTGTGGCTTGCTTCGTTTCATGTGCAAGCAATTAGTTTTGTTGTCCCGTTTGAAAGGCCTGTTGTCTTCCTTCGGTCGGTAAGTGTATCCATAAACCTGTGGAAGAAAATGAGGCATCCGTTTGCTTTGGATCTGAGTTAGCCAAAGCCATAAAATAAAATAAAACAAATCTGCTTTCAGACCACAGAAATAATAACACAATAGCACAGATGGATGGGAGAGATGTTTCTAGTCAGAGGATATATATAAAGTAGATGTAGCAATTAACTAGTTCAGGGTATAGACAGTGTATAAGGCAATGCTGTTTTATTTATATACTTGCCTATTTTTAGTGACACTTTTCAGGGCCAAGGTCCTTCCAAAGGGGTTTAAAATGAGATGAAGTGACAGTTTGCAATAAGGCGTAAATTAAGAGCTTCCTAATATAGTATATAGATCAGGCATGTCCAAACTTCGGCCCTCCAGATGTTTTGGACCACAACTCCCACAGTCCTTTGTCATTGGAAATGCAGGCTTGGAATTCTGGGAGTTGTGGTCCAAAACATCAGGAGGGCTGAAGTTTGGACATGCCTGATATAGATGAAACAGAAACATTTTCTTTGGAGACTCTCTTCCCCCCTTTCCTCACCCACAATAAGCAGTGATAAGGGATGGAGGGGCTAGAATCAGTGGTTCTCAACCTGTGGGTCCCCAGATGTTCCTGGACTGCAACTCCCAGAGGTCTTCATCACTAGCTGAGCTGGCCAGGATTTCTTGGAGTTGCAGTCCAGGAACATCTGGGGACCCACAGATTGAGAACCACTGGGCTAGATGCTCCTAGCTGTGCAATAATGCCAGAATAGGGGCAATGAGAGTAACAGTTGCCAAACAGCAGCCCCGTTGAAGTTAAAACAGAAGTGGAGTTACCAAGGTGGTAGTGGTATTGAAACACAGCTTCTGTAGAGGAAATTCTACAGGGAAAGGAGCCACCACTGAAAAGACTCTGTACCTTGTGCCTGGCAGCCTGGAAGATTTTAATGGGAACTTATATTGGGCGCGGGGTGTCTTCTGAGGCAGGATTTGGAGACTGGCCAGTTTTGTATAGAAATACTGTAGTCTGTTCTTCAAATAACGACACAAAATAAGGCCAAGGAGATTTTGGTGCTTGCTTTGAGTCTTTGACACTGCCCCCTGAACCCTCAATTTCTTAGCATTGTACTTTGTGTGTGTGTGGGGGGGGTATATATCTACATTTAAGGCAGTTTGGGGAACCCTCAACTTTTGGGGAGAATCCACCCCCCCCAACACAGAAATGTTCTCCTTTTGTGCCTGAAACAAATGTTCTGCTTTGCTGGAAATGTTCTAGGAAGATCAGTCACACACCCTTTAAACTGGGCCAAGGAAGATGTTGTAGCTGGAATGAATGCGACGCGGGTCTCACAAAGGACTGGCCAGCTTCCGTTTGAGCCCGACCTTTAATTGCAGCACCGCACCGAGTGCCCGATAACTGTGCCGTCTCGATGCCACAGGGCCTCAGTCTTACTTGCCTTAGGCTTTGGTTTCCCTGCTTTGGTCCATTCTAGAATGGTTCCTAGAGACCCATTCAGATTTTTTGCAGATTTATGGATGGATATACCATTCTATTCTGCTCTGGTCAGACCCCACCTGGAGCCGTGTGTTCAGGTCTGTGCACCTCAATTTAAAAAGGATGCTGACAACCTCGAGCGGGTACAGAGGAGGGCGACTAGGATGGTTAAAGGTCTGGAAGAAATGTCTTACAAGGAGCAGCTTAGGGAGCTGGGAATGTTTAGCCTTACAAAAAGAAGGCTGAGAGGGGATACGATAGCCATGCTTTAAATATTTGAAAGGATGTCATATCAAAGAGGGGACAGGTTTGTTTTCCATGGCTTCAGAGACTAGGACTCAGGGCAATGGTTTCAAACGACAAGAAAAGAGATTCCATTTGAACATTGTGTGTGTGTGTGTGTGTGTGTGTGTGTGTGTGTGTGTGTGTGTGTGTGTGTGTGTGTGTGTGTGTGTGTGTGTGTGTTATTACAGTCGTGACCGGCTCTTCGTGACTCCATGTCCATGGAGTTTTCTTGGCAGGAATCCTGGAGTGGTTTACCTGTTCCTACTTCAGGCGCCTACAGCACCTGGTATTCCCTGGTGGTCTCCCATCCAAGTACTAACTAGGGCTGACCCTGCTCAGCTTCCGAAAGCAGGCAAGATCGGATGTGCTTAGAGCATCTAGGAACATTATGAAGAACTTACTGTGAGAGCTGTTCAGCAGTGGAATATGCTGCTACAGAGGGTAGTGGAGTCTCCTTCTTTGGAGTTTTTTAAGTAAAGGCTGCATGGCAGGGGGTTGGACTGGATGGCCCTCGAGGTCTCTTCCAACTCTGTGATTCTATGGAGAGAGAAAGAGAGCCCCGCATCCTAGCCTCCTCCTGAGAACGTATTGAGCTCCTTGTGTAGAATCAATCAGAATTCAAAATTTGTACTTCCCATACCTTAAATATGTGGGCAGGGGGAGGAGTTACCTTGACACCCTGCCTCTGACATAACTGTTTCATCCCCCATGATCTTCTTTAGCAGTCAGCCCAGAAATTGGAAATATTACACTTCTTTGTTTCTGCTCTTTCTGATGAGAAAGAAGGGAGGATGGCATTCTAGTATTTCCATATGAACGTCTTCTTTTTGACTGTCTTTTCTTTTCTTTTTTTCCAGGGATGTGAAGGCTGGGAACATTCTTCTGGGTGAAGATGGTTCAGTCCAAATTGCAGGTGAATATCTGTCATGTCGCCAGTCACGCTGTGTAACGTTCGGAATGTGTCAGAGACAGAGATCTGTGATCTGGTTTGTGGAATAAGGAATGAGCAGCATCCCTCTTATTGCTTTGCCTCTTGGTTCAGTGTCCGCATGTCTTATGCCCAACCTTGAAAGGGATGTGGCGGGAAGAGGAGGAAGGATATAGATCAGAAGCATTAGAGTTCCCCACCTCAACAGGAGAAGTAGATGGTGTTGGGCGGACAAGGTGTGTCTTCCTTTCTTGGTGTCACCCACCCACCCCAGTCTCCAAGCTACCTCATCTGGAGCCAGTTAGATGCTGTTTGAAAGAAGCTACAGGTACTCCTCCCTTAACAACGGAGTTACATTCCTATGACTAGGTCATTAAGCGAATTGGTTGTTAAGTGAGGAGCTGAAGGTGGATGTCTTGTCCTATGTGAGGCTGCCCTCCTTGTAGGCAGGCCAGAGCGGGGAGGCTCTCTGGGAGGCCACGGGAGAAGCAGAAGAAACAGGTGGGGGAAATAGACATGGAGGTGGCCAGTGCTCGGCCCCAATTGGGTCATTCTCCTCGGCACAAGCATTGTGACCCTGGCAGCAACACCCGTCCCTTGGAAAGCACCGGAGGAGGAAGAAGGCAGGAAGGGTGGGGTGGGGGACGGGGACACTGCAACCCTGCTTCCTCCCCTCTGAGCGGTTGATCAGGTAGGTGCAGGTGAGCAGAAGCAGGCTGGACGCTTTGGCCCAGAGGCCCTGTGGGCTGGAACAGGAGGTGCTTCCTGCGGCAGCCATGAGGTGGTGGCTTTGGCCGCTGCTGCTGGTTGTAGGTCTTTGCGGTCATTAAGCAGGTTGGTTGTTAAGTGAGGACTGGCTGTATTTGGCTGTGCTGCCTTAAGGACTTGCTAGGAGCTCTTTGTCTTATCCTTTGTCCCCATGGACCAGACCAGCAAATGATCCCAGAAATATTTCCAAAGATTTTGGGCTACTCGGTACGCCAAGGAGACTTTCTTTGTCCCTTCCCTTTCCATCAGAATCCAAGGAACCTGGCCTGGTTCTAAAGCTGTCCATGATGATAGAGGAATGGACTGGATGTGAGCAAACTAATGGGAGCCGAATTCAGAAAAGACAGAGGTATTCCTGACAGTCAAAAGCAGACGAGAGGAAAAGGAGACTATTGTTGTGGCATGGGCTTGTGCTGTCCCTGGTTTGCAGCTCAGGGTTACTTGAGCTTCATTTCTGAACCCATGTGTCTGGATTTCAGTGGTGTCCAAAAAAATCTTTATTTATTTATTGGATTTTTATGCTGCCATCCCTGTTAGGAGCATATGCTTTGGTTATCCCCTGTATTGAATGTTACTGCGTCTTTAGCTCTGAAAAGCATTTGTGAATTTCACCAGGACTCAGTGTTGTGCACTGATTGTTAACTACAGCCTGGTTGTAAGAAGCAAGACCTCTCTTTTTTGTGATAAGCGTTCCTGGACATGGCCTGTAAGTCCTATCTGTAATTTGGGGAGAAGCGATTTCAAAGCCTACATTCTCTTGTCTAAAGACTCCTTTTGAGGGATGGATATGAAGGGGAGTTTTGAACCAAGTCACTGTCTGATCCATACTTGACGTCCATTCTCTGGTCATTCCATGATTACAATTGTAGCGTACAGTCCTTTCACATATTCTTGTGGGTATAAGGTTGTGTGTCTGGGTCTATGTCTGGCTGCACAGTCATCAGGGCTTCCATTTTCAAGGAAGCATCTGAGTCCTTGATAATACTTTGACAGGAAATCATTGTTGATACCCCCAGAAAGGGCTTTCGTGTTGGGATCTAATGACTCTCCTTACCTACGAACGCTACATATCGTATGTGAGGTGGCCAGGTTATCCCATTCACGTTGTTGAGGAATCAACCAGAAGCCTATTCAAGATCTGCTGTCTTGTGTGCCTGCAGTAGCATGCACAATCACAGAATTTCAAATTGAGAACGGCGTTCAGTATCCTGTCGTTATTTCTTTTCTTTTTCAGTTACGATTTCTAGCTTTTTCACGACTGCCAAGGTAGGAACGGAGTGCCTAGTGATATCTCTGGAATTTGCCAGTAGGGATAGGGCTTCCTTTGGTTTCCTGACTCCCAAATGAGAAAAGATAGTGGCTTGACAATTGACTGAGCCATTTTGCATGGAAGAGAGTCTGTTACCCAGAACTAGAAAAAGCCATCTCTGCCTGAGGCCTTGGAGGTCTTCTGCCTGTCAAAAGAAGACCAACATCTTCTTTTTATATTGTTCAGCATCCCATTCTTTATGTGTTTGTTGTTGTTAACTGCCCGGAGTTCCCTTGGAAGACGGGCGGTATAAATAAATAAATAAATAAATAAATAAATAAATAAATAAATAAAATGTCAGGTTGAAAATCACACTTGTGAATATCTAGCTGATTTCTGCTAGAATTGTTCTCCATCACATGCTGCCTTTCTGTTTCTAGGGAGTGTCTTTCAGGTCTGGGTGAAAATTAAAAAGTAATATTGCCTGCCAACAGTCTGTCGTGATAAGGTCGGGTTTACCCCATTGAGAGGCTTTCTGCCATTACCCACGTAGATAGACTAATATTTCCATCTGGAAAGACATGGAAATTCCATATTAGAAGAGAAAAGCCAGTCGTCTGGATGGATGGATGGACGGACGGACAGACGGACGGACGGACGGATGGGAGGGAGGGAGGGAGGGAGGAAGGAAGGAAGGAAGGAAGGAAGGAAGGAAGGAAGGAAGGAAGGAAGGAAGGAAGGAAACGGTAGAATATAAAACTGACATACCTACTATGTGACTTTTATATGGGTTACCATCCATGATTGCATTGACTGATTTCAGAAGAACACCAGTGTTTTCCATGTTAGTTTTCAATCCTCATAATTGATTGTTTTCTTTTTGCGTGCTCTTTGTAGCTTTAATGTTATCTTTTAATGTTCTAAGATGGCTGTTCTAATTCCCTGATCTTAACTTGAATATGTCTTAAATGTTCTGGGCTGTATATTGTTCCTCATTATTGTAAGCCACCTTGGGTCCTTTTCCAAGGAGAAAAGTGGGGTAAAATATTATAAATGAATGAATGAATGAATGAATGAATGAATGGTCTGTATATCATATAAAAGGTGTGGATAGGCACTAGGTTTCAGGGAAGGCATGAGTGTTTTATCATCTAATTCAGTTTATGTGGGTTATCTGTCCTACTTACCCCCCCCCCCCAGTTTTTGGACAAGATACAGGGAAGGTAAAACAGTGTTTCCTTGCAGTCATGCCAGCCACATGGCCATGGACTTGCACAGCACTGGCTCTTCCGGCTTGAATACGGAGATGAGCACCGCCCCTAGAGTCGGACACGACTAGGATGCATATGCGGGGGGAACCTTTACCTTTACCTTTTTACAGGGAGAGCTTGGATTGGATTCTCACCACATTTACGAAAATATTTCCAAGGTTTTAGTGCTTATCATGGTGGGACCTTGGTCCTTTGACAAAGTGACTGGACTGTTAAACCCCAAAAGTTGAAAATCACAGCTCTGAATGACTGGCCGGGATGGGGCGGGGTGGGGGGCAGGGAGGTGGAAAGATGATTAGTATGCCGGCGTTGCAAGGGGCAACTGCTTAAAATGCATGCTTCCCATGCAAGGCAGATTTTGTTTAGAACAGGGGTCCTCAAAGTTTTCAAACAGCGGGCCGGTCCACCACCACACAGACACCACTGGGGGGGCGAGATCACAGTCCAAAAGCAGCTGTGGAGGTTGGTTTGCTCACAAAACAGGGGGTAGGTGGGGGGGGGTTGCAATTGGTCCCAGGAGCCGGATTCAGGACCTTGGGGGGGCGCATCCAGCCCTGGGGCCTTATGTTGAGGACCCCTGATTTAGAACAAGATATCTCTCTTTTTCTTGTTCGTTTTTGTTCTATCAAACAATAGGGGCTTCACAAACCTATGCATAACCAGAGCAGAAGTAACGGCACAAAAATCTTGTGACTGCATAGCAGTGATGCGTGTGTGGTAGCAGTGGCTTGCAATTTTAGATTGAGTTGCTAGGAGTAGAGCTGGGTCAGGATCTCAGAAGAGCTGTGCTCAAAATGAAATTGAACATTCTGTTGACGCAAGCTTAAATTTGCCACTTTTCAAAATCCTAGGCAGTGTTTCAAAAACATTCTTTTACTTCTCAATATTTTGCAGTTCCAACTGTTTTTAAATACAGTGGACCCTCATATAACAGCAGTTTGTTTAACAGAAAATCCACTTAAAGGAAAAAAATTCCAGAGATAGGGGGAAATCGCTTAACAGAATCGCCTATGGGGCGAATCCGTACAACAGAAAAACGGTTGCGATTAGGGATTAATCCATTTTCAATGCATTCCTATGGGAAATTTGTACAAAGGAAAAATTCCTTAATAGAATTTCATTTGGAACAAATTAATTCCTTTATACAAGGTACCACTGTACTTGCATTCTAGATAGCCCTGTGGAAAGACATGTAAGTATGCCTGGTGTTGAAATTACATTGCTGTCCTGTAAAAATTATATATGCCCTCCTTTCAGCTTTTGATAAGCTTTTAGGCTTATTGTCAATCATAAGGTCTAGAAACTTTTATTTCTGTATTTATTCCAAACTCAGTATTGACATTTGAAAAACATGGATTCTTCAACACCTGCTTGAGAAACATCACACTTTTATCAGGAGAAAGACCTGTCATGAAACACCTGTGGAAGGCATTAAGTGGCAGAAGACTTGTAGAACGGGCGTTTGCTTAACCCTTCCGTTTATTTTTGGTGTTTCAGACTTCGGAGTTAGTGCTTTTTTAGCTACTGGGGGTGACATTACCCGGAACAAAGTGAGAAAAACCTTCGTCGGCACACCCTGCTGGATGGCACCCGAAGTTATGGAACAGGTAAAAAGAACTTTTGGGAACTAAGCCACCTTGACTGATTTGGTGAGCTAGCATCCTTACTTGCCCGTGTCTTTCTCTTTCCAGAATGGCTTTTTCGTGGAAAGGATTCTGTGATTATTTTTTCAGGAGCTACAAAGTGCCCGTTGAAAGAATGGCTGTGTGGCAGGATCTGTGAACAGAGTTGAGAGGAGGGACTTGGGAGGCCAGGAGATTAAAATCAGCTAATCAGATATGAGAGAGTAACGGAGGGAGGTGAACGTAGCTTTAATTAAACAAAAGCCTCTAACTAAGAAGAAGAAAGTCTAAACTATACCATAGGACCCCCTTACCCACAGGCTCAGTATTCACTGATTTATTCATCCATGGTCTAAAAATATTAAAAGAAAAAAAAATCCTGAAAAAAACATATACTGTACAGCAGGGGTGCCCAAACTTTTTGTAAGGAGGGCCAGATTTGGTGGCTGAGAATGTGTCGGGGGCCGGTTGCTCCCCGACCCTGCCACCCCACTGCAAGCCCCACCCACTGACCCATAAGTGAAGGAGGGGGAGAGAGGGGCCGGCCGGCCAGCCGCAGGCTACTCAGAATGGCCTGTCGGGCCGGATTTGGTCCCCTGGGCCGGACTTTGGGCAGGCCTGCTGTACAGTACTGTATATTTTTAAGGATGAAGTTACCAGAACTGGCCTCTAGAGGGAGACAAGAGGCCACACTACGTACCGCCTTCACTAGATGAATTTATTTACATGATATCATTACCAGAACAGCTCCCTAGAGGGAGACAGAGAACATGTTGTATGTATGGTTGCTATAATCTATGCTTTTCAGCAATGACCTGTGGGTGTGGGCGTGCTCTAAATAGATTTAATTACAGTATTTAATTACAGTATTGTAGTATTTGATTCCTATCGTTTTAGCTTCCAAGGTGGGTGGCATAAGAAACTGAATAGATTTGACAAAATAAGACTTCAGGAAGAATAGCAGTGCTTTGACAGTGAGGGTAGATAAAATATGCGGAGGAATAATCATAATGACCTGCTTGCAGTTGAAATAATAAAACAGGAATGCCAAGCAAATAACTTGTCAAAAATCTTGTAGTTTGCTGTAGAAAAATCCAAGACATTTTCCTTACATTTCAGATAGCTATACAGTGCTGTGTGAAGCCAAAGATAAATTATTACTTCTTACTCCCAATGTAACATTTGAGCTAGTGAAGCAATTGATGATGCCTGGCGTATTTGCAAATATTGTAATTTTCCACTGACTCCAGGGGCAGAATTTTCATTTGGCTAAAACGCATAACTTGTGTTAAAGAGAACACACAATGTCTCATCTTTGCAGTTGAGAGCTAAAGCAAAAAGAGCTGTTTTAAGGTTCCAGATCAGAACTCGAATGTTGGAGAAGAAATAGTTTTTGTCACACCTGGAATATTTCTGTGTATGGTAGGGAAAGAGACTTTTTTTGCCAAAGACCCAGGCTAACCTTCCGCAGTTGCCGTGATGGAGGATGCTAGACATTTCTGGAGATGGACCACTTGAGACGGAGAATGTGTAAAGAGGAATGTGTCATTAACGGAGCTGTTCTTCCCTAGGTCCGGGGGTATGATTTCAAGGCAGACATCTGGAGTTTTGGAATCACAGCTATCGAATTAGCTACAGGGGCAGCTCCATACCACAAATACCCACCCATGAAGGTGAGTTCCTAATGGGCTGGTACAAATAACTGAGTTGACCTCTAGAAAGCTCCCTTGCTCCCAAATCTATAGCAATCTATTTTAGAAAGCATTGCCTCTGTTGTCTTGTGCCTTCAAGCGCCCTTCAATGTATGGTGAACCTGTGAGTGAGCGATCCCCCGAAATGCCTTCTCAATAGACCTGCCCAGGTCTTGTACACTTAAACCTGTGGTTTTCTTCAGGGTGTCTGTCCACCTCGCCGTGGGTTTTCCTCTGTTCCTGCTTTCTTCCATAAGAACATAAGAAGAGCTGTGCTGGATCAGGCCTAAGGCCCATCTAGTCCATCTCCCTGTATCTCTCAGTGGCCCCACCAGATGCCTCTGGGAGCACAGGAGACTAGATCTCTGTCTCCTGATACCACTCCCCTTTATTTGGTCCTTGAAGTACCCCAGTTTTAAGCCTAGAGATTACGCATCTCCCTCATGGTTTGTAACCTTTGATGGACGTTTCTTCCAGGAATCTGTCCAGTCCCCTTTTGAAAGCATCCAGGCCAGATGCCATCACCACATCCTGTGGCAGGGAGTTCCACAGAATAACAACACGCTGGGTTAAAAAAATATTTTGTCTGTTCTCCCTCTCCCAACCCTACATTTGAGTGTATGTCCCCTTGTTCTAGTATTTTGTGAGAAGGAGAAGAGCTTCCCTCTATCCACTTGACTCATGCCCTGCATTATTTTGTACATCTCAATCATGACCCCCCTCTGGTACCTTTTTTCCAGACTAAAGAGCCCCAAATGTTTTGGCCTTTCCTCATAAGAGACGTGCCACAGCCCAGTAATCATTTTAGCTGCTCTCTTCTGCACTTTTTCCAGTTCCACTATGTCTATTTTTAGATGTGGTGACCAGAATTGTACACAATACACCAGGTGTGGCCTTTCCCAGCATAGTCTCCCCCCCCCCCCCGGAGAATCTTGCCTGCTCACAATGAGCCCAGAGTAGATGTGGGGAATGGTTTTCTGGCAGGCATTACCTCTAATGGAATTGAAATATTGCAGGTGGGGCGAAAGGCTTTTTGGGTTAAGAAAAGACACAAGTTGGGCAGAGGAGAAAATATGTTTCTAAGCAAAAAGCAAATGCACAACTTCTGAGTGCAAAACCAGAACTTACCTTGATGCTAAAACAGCGTTCTGCAAACTTGGTTTCCGGGAAGCTTGATTATCTCTGCTGTTGGATCATTCTTCTCAATCGAATTGGGCTTTTGGCCTGTCGAAGCATTAGAGAGTGTTCCCAAATGGCGTTCTATTTTCTCTTCCACAAAAATGAAACCCAGTAGCAGTAAGGAGAGTGTTCCTCAATTGATCTTCATGCCATCATTCAGGTTGGTGGTACTGAAAAAGCTTTAATTTTGTTGTCTCTTATCTTGTATTTGAAAACCATACCTGGGGTAGGGGAAAAGGAGTAACATAGTGCCCACGGTATCTTAAAGTTGAACCTCTGCGTCTGTGGGCGCGCACGCACACACACACACACATGGGCGCCATCACTCAACATGTAAAAAACAGTGCTGGTTTGGGAAATGGGTGGGTTAAGGATCCTCCTTTTCAATCTGATGCCTCATTTCTGGCCACCACCACCCCTTCTGCTCTGCATCTATAAAAACATGTTAATTTAGAATAAAAAGCTTCCCTGCTGGAGGCTGAGATGGATTCTGGAGTGCACAGTATACACAGAAGGTCTTTTAAAGGGGGCCCTGCACATCTCAGTGTTTAGGAGCCCACCAGTTCCGGATGGAGGTGGCAGGGAACAAGGCTTGCCATTCCCTTTTATTTGCTTAACTCATGCCGTCAAGTGGATGTTGATTTGTGGCCATTCTTTCCAGGGTTTTTAAGGTGTAAGCTGTCAGGATTGGGACTGCTTGACTCTGCCTCTTTGCAGAATCAGGTCCCACTCAGGCTGAGACAATCAGAGAGTACAACTGGTGGGCTTGCTACTAGCATAAAGCTAGCAGCCGGCACTCCCTGTTCCTTGCCTCAGCAAGGTGAGACCTTGGGCTCCTGAAGCTTCGGCCCTGTTACCTGGATCCTTCCTGGAACTCTGCTGCCCTATAAGTCTGCCTGTTTGGCATCCCCCTCCCGGGTCGGGCTGTGTTTGTGTGTGATTCTTGACTGGCTAATGACCCTTTCTGTGTCTGTGGACCTCGGACTGGCTGACCACATTCTTGGCGTCTGGGAACACCCTGGTCCTGGCCCCCCTTGCAGATCTCCTAGGTCAGTGATGGCAAACCTTTTAGAGACCGAGTGCCCAAACTGTGGTTCACAACCCACTAATTTTTCTCAAAATGCCAATATATCAGTTTAACCTGGATACAGGTGGCTGTGAAGGGGTGATGTGGGGTGCCAATGGAAAGGGCTATGCCACCTTTGGCACCCGTGCCATAGGTTCGCCAACACTGTCCTAGGTGCTGCCCATACTCTGGCCATTATACATACGACTCTGAAGTGGTTTACCAGCTCCTTCTTCTGGTGGCACTTTCATCGCTCTGGGCCACACAGACGGCCCTTCTCCCAGGAGGCAGTTGAAGAATCAAACTCCTGGTCCCTGGCTCCATAGCTGGGGACCCAACTCACCGAGCTGTTTCGGCCATTGTCCACCCCACTACCTCCTTTAAATTCTACTTGACCCTTCATTGCTCCCTCAGGATCTTTGGTGGATTCCGACCGGCTTGCTGTTCTTAAGCCTCGAGGTTGCTGTGTTGGTTTCTGCCGAAAATGTTGGCCCATGGCTAAATGTTACAGACACGTTCTGTTGTCTCTATCACGCATATGCATTTCCCAGGTCTTAATGTTGACGTTACAAAATGACCCGCCCTCGCTGGAGACAGGTGTGCAAGATAAAGAGATGTTGAAAAAGTACGGCAAGTCATTTCGGAAGATGATCTCTTCGTGCCTGCAAAAAGACCCTGAGAAAAGGTACGTAGCCCCCCCCAAATTCTGCTTCTACTCAGCCAAATCTGGTAATACGTGGACGGTCCATGATGTCCATGTATTTTGGAAGCAGGAGGAGATGTCCACCCGCCAGTTGGCTAGATGCACACCAAATAACATTATAAAATGGTGTGCGTGTAGAAAAGCAACATGCACAAATGCTGTTTGGCCACGGCAGCGTCTACACGATATTTGCAAGGTGGCACCTGTTCCATACTGTGCTTTTGGTTTTTTTTGTCCATGTAGATAGAGTAGAGAATGTAAAATATTTGGGATTAGCTGGTTTTTTTTTTAAAAAAATGGTACATGTCCACTGTTGATCCCGGTAACACTTTTGTTTCCATTTAGTGCAAAATAAATTGCAAAGTCAACAGGAGGCAGGCTTAGAATGTTGGACTCGGACCATGGGAGCCTGGGTTCAAATCCCTGTATGCACACGCAGGCACAGATTGCTCGCCTTCTTTTAGCCCTGCTGTCTGGAAGCCCTTAAGTCGATCCGGAAGTAGAGCATGTGTCATCCCAGGGAATTCCAGCCCTGGCGGCTGGGTTTGCAGCTTGAGTCTAAATCTGTCCATCCCTGGAGGTGCCAGATTCAGTGATCTCTCAGACTGGAGGAGTAGAAATCCGCAGGGTCAGACACAGGCCGCATCCAGAAACACACGGCACAGTGCGTTTCATATCTATCCATAGTAAGAGGATGAAGCCAAGGACAAAAGAGCCCAGTGAAAATGAAGCAAAAGAGAGATTAACTATTCCGGAAATACAGAAAGGTGAGGGTATTTGTTGAGATGGATGGCACAGAGTTTAATTCAAGAAGTAGTGCATTACTTGCCCGAAGGACTTCTAGCCACACGAGGTTTGACTAAGATCCATGGGACGCATAGATGAGATCACCGCAGTCCAAACTTCAGGGTGCGTTTTCAGTGCAGATGTTCTTTTCACCATTTAAATGTTTCTGGGTCAGGATCAAAGTATGGTGCAGGGCAGTAGCAGCATTCCCACCGTGATTCTGCCCGAGTGATGGATTGGTAAGGCGCAGAACCAGCTAGTTCACAGGTCTAATCCAGCAAAGGCATTCTTGCAGCTTTCATGACCCTGAGTAGTTCAGCTTGGTTCCGTGACATGGATTTAACGTCGTTGCGGAAATGTAAAATCTAAGCGCAAAGATTACAGAAATAGCACACTATTTCTGTAATGATGTTCTCGTTTGTGATCACAGGGTAACTCTTCAATCCACATTCTCGTTTGTGATCACAGGGTAACTCTTCAGTCTGTCTGCGTCTTTTGTGCAAGTTACTCACTGCAGAACTAGTAGTAGTGCCTTGGAAATTAGGGTGGATAAAAAGCAACTGTTTTCTTCTTAAATCAAATTAAGTTAAATCACAATTTCCAAGTTGTGATTTACATCAAATCCTGTCCCCCTGGCTGGGAGCATCTGTCATTTTGCTTGCTAACCTTGCTAGCCGCCTTGGGTCCATTTCCAAGGAGAAAGGCGGGGTAAAAATATTCTAAAACGAATAATAAAAATAAACGTTGATCTGAAATGCACACGTCTATGGGGAAACTGCCATCTCGATCCTGATTCTGAGTTCTTGTGTTCCTTGTGTCAGACATAGCCTGAACTGTTTCAAGATTCCTGGGAATTTTTTGACTTTAGCATAGGAAGAAAAAGGAAAATAGGATAGAACAAAGCAACTCCTATCAATTCCTTAAATTTGTTTTTCAACGACCACCCTTTTCCCCTTTCTTGATAGACCAACAGCAGCTGAACTTCTAAGACACAAATTTTTCCAGAAAGCAAAGGTAAGGTTGATGCATAAACCCAGCAATAAGGGTTTAAGCTAATTACTAGCAGGTAGTAAGATATCCAGGGGTGATTCCTCTGTATTTGTTTTCCTTTCAATGTATTTCATTGCCATTAGAGCAGGGGTTTGGGAAGCAATGGCCCTGCAGATGTTGCTAGATTTTAACTCCAATTCCCATTGTTCCCGACAACTGGCTGTGCTGGGCAAGGCAGTTGAGAGTTGAAGTCCAACAACATCTGGATTCAGCTTGAACATAAGACCATATGAAAAGCCATGCTAGATCAGGCCAAAGGCCCATCTAGTCCAGCTTCCTGTATCTCACAGTGGCCCCACCAGATGCATCTGGGAACGCACGAGACTAGATCTCTGTCTCCTGACGCCACTCCCCTGCATCTGGCCCTTGAAGTACCCTGGTTTTAAGCCTGGAGATGGCACAGCTCCATCATGGTTTGTAACCTGTGATGGACTTCTCCTCCAGAAATCTGTCCAAATCCCCTTTTGAAGGCATCCAGGCCAGATGCCATAGCCACATCCTGTGGCAGGGAGTTCCACAGAGTAACAACACGCTGGGTAAAAAAAATTTTCGTTTTGTCTGTTCTCACTCTCTCAACCCGCAGTTTAAATGTGCCTGTTGTTGTGATTCAGCTTGGTTTATTCCGGGCTATCTGCCGCTCCTGGATGTGAGAGTACAGCTGGGCATCACCCTGATCATACCATAATCTCATCTGACATGTGCTCTCTCTCCTAAGAGGCAAATGTAGAAATTGAAGAGTATTAAGAAGAAATAGAAGTTTCTGGCTCGTTCCCAAGGAGCAGAACGAAGCTATTTTTGGGGGAGATGCTCATATACGTTGCCTTCCTAACACTTGTAGCAAAGAGTCTTCTGATTCTATTTTGAGTAACTCGAGGCCACTCCATTGATCCCCACCCTCTGTGCAGTTGGCAGGGAATTTATTTATTTATTTATTTATTTATTATTGCATTTATACCCCACCCATCTTCCGAATCGGAACTCTGGGCGGCTTACAAACAGAACAATAAAATCAAAAACCAACAATAGATTACAATAAAAATGAGGGGAGGCAGGACCCTCCAGCGGGGATGGCGGAGGCAGGCAAGAAAAAAAAATAATTTTTTTAAATAAACTAGATAGAAAGGTCGCCAAATGCCTCCCTAAAGAGGTGAGTTTTCAATGCCTTCTTAAAAGCAGGCAGGGACTCTGCAAGGCGCAGCTCACTGGGAAGATGGTTCCACAGCGTGGGGCCCACCACAGAGAAGGCGCGGGCACGTGTACGCGATTTCCGCACCTCTCTGTGTGTGGCCAACCTCAGTGCGCGCGCCTGCGCCATTCTCGTGGGCCTGGTCCCAGTTGATCTCTGGGAGATATACTCCGACAGGTACTCTGGTCCCAAGCCGTGGAGTACTACTTGAGCCAGACAATTGCCTTTTAAAGAGGAAGAAAAGAAAAAAAATCATAAAATCATAGAATAGTGAAGTTGGAAGGGGTCTATAGGCCATCAAGTCCAAACCCTTGCTCGATGCAGGAATACCAATCAAAGGATACCTGCCAGGTGGTAGTCCAAATTTCTCTCGAATGCTACAGTGTTGGAGCACTCACCACTTCTGGAGGTCATGGGTTCCATTGCAGTACAGTCGTCCCCCGCCATTTTGCATTTCATATACTGGATTTCATATAATTGCGTTGCAATTAAGATTGAGCCAGGGGGCCCTCTTGAAAGAGCCATCTCTCAAGGAGGTGAGAGAGATGGCTTGTAGACACAGGGCCTTCTCGGCAGCTGCCCCCAAGCTATGGCATGCTCTCCCAAGTGAGATCCGCCTGGCGCCAACATTGATGACATTTCGGCGCCAGATAAAAACCTTCCTGTTCCAGAAGTTTTTTAATTGATACAACATAGACTGTGGGTCCTTTGATGGCAATTTTAGTATGATGATTTTAGTATAAGGTTTTGTTGTTGTTTTAATTTATTGATATTTGATGTTTTAACTGTTTTAATTCTTTGATTGTAAGCTGCCCAGAGACCTTTGGGTAGTGGGCGGCATATAAGTTGTAAAAATAAATAAAATAAAATAAATAAATATACTGCCAGACTGCAGTATATGAAACAAAGGGCTCCTGGAGCAAGCTGCATGGGCCCGTTTGAGGCCTCCTGCACTTACCCCAGGCCTGGCGCTGCCCCGAACGGGCCTCTGACGGGTTTTCCGGGCTTGTTGGAGGCCCCAGAAATGGTTTCCGGCGAACCGGAAATCACTTCCGGAAAGCTAGAAGTGCCTTCTGGATCATCCAAAACCACTTCTGTGGCCTCCGACAGGCCTGGGAAGCCATTCAGACGCCTGTGTGGCCAAAGTGCCAGGCCTCAAGTAAGTTTAGGAGGCCCCAGACAGGCCCCCCAGTCCCAACCTGACCCCGCATCCGCATATTGTGGATTTTCAATTATCGCAAGTCGGTCGGGCTCCTAACCCTCATGATAGGCAGGGGATTACTGTGCTACTCTAACAGTTAGGAGGTTTTTCCTGATATTCAGCCGAAAGCTGGGATCTCATAACTTGAGCCCATTGTTGTGTGTCCTTCACCCAGGGATGATTGAGAACAAATCCTTCCCTTCCTCTGTATGGCAGCTCCTCAAATATTTGAGAAGTGCTATCCTGTCACTTCTCACTGAAGGCTGAACCGGCACCGTTCCTTCAGTCTTTCCTCACAGGACTTCCTTTCCTTGTCACCCTCCTCTGAACTTGATCATTCGATTTCTCCCCCCCCCCCTCCTAGAATAAAGAATTTTTACAAGAAAAAATCCTGCAGAGAGCTCCAACAATCACGGAAAGAGCCAAAAAGGTAAAATGCACGCTCCGTCTCAGCTCTTATGCGGTAGCATTTAATTGTATTTCCTACATTTTCCTGGAAGCATTCCTCTCTCCCTGTAATTTGGATCACAGAGCAGTTTGGTAAAGAATTGGGAAGACGTTGCTATGTCTTTGCGTTCCCCCAAAAGCCAATGTGCGCAAAAAGCACCTAGCATTCCCTCTACCAGGCATGTCCAAACTTCGGCCCTCCAGATGTTTTGGACCGCAACTCCCACAGTCCTTTACCATTGGCAATCTAAGCTTAGAATTCTGGGAGTTGTGGTCCAAAACATCAGGAGGGCCAAGGTTTGGAGATGCGTGCTCAAAGCAGTACCTGGGTTTAGTATGGTCTCAAAGGAAACGAAAGTCCAGATTCAAGAGGCAACATGTGGGGCAGCTTCTCTGAGTACCCTTCAGATTTTGAGGCCTTGGTTGTTCTTAACCTTTGCACAACACAAAATAGTATTTCAGTTTCGGAGATCATCCGCCTTGAAGTTGTGTCTTGGGACAGAATCCACGCAGGAAACAGGGCAGGCATTCTGCAGCATGGATGAGTTGTTGACAGTGTTCCCACATTTCAGCCACTTGCCACAGAGTCTTGTTTTGTAGCATTTTCAGACCAAACCTTGAATTCAGTTTCCCTCCTCACCCTCAGAAGCTGAATAGTTTGGTTGTCATCAGATTGTCCCCATTCCTCATGAACACTGGAGTCATAGCAACTAGACGTCTTTTCTTGAGATTGAAATGTTTTGCTGAGCATCCAAACAGCTTTGTCTGTCAAAGCTATTTGGATGAGCAGCGAAACGTTTCAGTCTCTCGTGAAAATAAGTCCAGTTGCCATGAATCAACTTCCAGATAAACACACGTGGATGACTGAGAATCTTCATAGACATATTGGAATGTCTTGTTTGAACCAAAGGGGTGGGGGTGGGGAGGAAAAAGACAGGAAACGTACATGGAGTTCCATTTCTTGATCTAATGGTATTGCTAGCCTCTTAACACCTTGGCATTTTCATAAAGGGTGAAAAATACTTCATAATTTACTCCATGCTTCAGAGGGTTAGTGTCGCACAAATAATAGAACTATGTGGAATTGGAACAGTGCTCTGAAAGCTAGGACAGGTCCTGGTGAAGTTTTCTACTGTACCTATTTTGGATGTAGATGCCAGTAGAAGTTTGCGAAACTTGATTTGATTGCACTCCTAGCTTCTTGATTTTCGTTTTATTGCAATGCAGGTCCGAAGGGTCCCCGGGTCCAGCGGGCGCCTCCATAAGACGGAAGATGGTGGCTGGGAGTGGAGTGATGACGAGCTGGACGAAGAGAGCGAAGAAGGCAGAGCAGCCATTTCACAGCTCAGGGTGGGCCGCGGTTTAATTGCTTTCCTTTTAACGGCCAGTCCCTCCTTCTCCCACCCATGTAAAGAGGGTTTGCACCGTGAAGACTCTCTGAAGGATGGCACTCCTGCTCCAGTCAGAGGGCAGGGGCATCTTGTAGAAAATAAGGAAGAGGAATTTGGAAGGAAGAAGAGTTGCAGGTCCATGTGGTTGCTTCGTGTTTTTTTTTTTTTGAATGATGAAAATGACAAATGATATTTACAAAAAACACACGCCACGCCTTCATATGGTTATGCATTGCCAAACGGGGAGGGGCCTAGCAGTTCTCAGAGTGCAGCAAACCGGTGCCATCCTTAACTTGTAAGTCATTGATAGGGGAAAAGAGCCAAATGTCTCCACAAACGGTGTTAAATATGGTGGTGAATACTCAGCTGGAGAAAGATGAGAACTGGAAATCCAATAATCAAATGAAATGGGAGGAATGGGTTAGGGCAAGCCTGCACGGCCCGCCGACTGCAGGCGACCAGTCACCCGTGGCGCCGTCAGAGGTCGCCCACAGGGTCCTTGCCGTCTTGCCGGTGCACCGCTTGTAGTGGCGTGTTTGGGGGGGGGAGTTCCCCCTGCTCGTGCACTGGCCAGGTGCATGGGAGCCTGGTCCAGCGCTGGGCCAGGTGGTGGAGCTGTGGGTAGTGGCACTGCTGGGCTGCGTCCTGAGCCCCGCCTGGATCTCCTGGGATGGGCACCTCCCGGCTGCCCTCTGCACCCTTAGCCTCTCAGGCAGCGGCTTCGGGGAGCTGCCCACCGACCTAGGAGGGGAGGCTGGTGGCAGGCGCGACCACCCCCTCTAGGGGGCAGGCGGTGGCAAAGTCCCCCGTTCACCCTTCCCCAACCAGATGACCAGCACTCCGGCAGCGCGCTGGGTGGAAAAGCTGCAGGAGGGCCAGCGGCGAAGTCCCCGTTGCCTCCCCCCCCCAGCCAGATGACAAGTGTCCCGGTGGCCGTGCGGGTGAAGAAGTGGCTGGGGGAGTAGTTACGCAGCGCCATATTCAAGAGGAACAAGCCTTCCCCCTCCTCCCCTTCACAATTTTTATTAAACTTAATTATTAAAAAGTCATTTCAGCAAAGCCATTGTGCCAGGAGTGGGTGAAGCTGCTTTTTGTGACCACTTTTCAGCTTCTGAACGTACATTGTAAGTTGACTGTCTGCCCCGTGGTACAAGAAGCATCTGTCACACCCCAGCGGCGCAGAAGAGCCTTGTGGCTCCCAGCAGACTCCCAACATGAGAGGGCAAAGGAGCCCATGCCTAGCCGTAGGTTTACTATTTGAAGGCCTCCACTGAGAGATTCTCTCTGGGTGCTTAGCAGGGCTGTGGAGTCGAGGAGTCGGAGTCAGAGGAAATTTTGGGTACTTGGAGTCGGAGTCAGCAAACAATGCACCGACTCTGACTTCGACTCCTACTAAATTTAGATTGGAATTTTAAAAAAGCAAGTTTAAATGTCCCAATTCACAAAAAGTTATAATTAATGACTTCTCTACTGTAAGAATAAAGACCAATGCCTCCTTAAGATGAAGCCATGGCAATTAAAAAGTGGCTGCAATTATATAGTGCAGACACATCCAAATGGATCAGTCATTTAATAGGCTAAGGTTTTTGTCTGCTAGATTTGCTTGTGGTGATGTTTGGCTGTTCCTCAGCATGTTTTTTTTTGGGGGGGGGGTGACTTACAAAATAAAGGACAAATGCCAGGGGCAAAACCAAAGGAAAGAGCAAAACAGAAAACCAAGTAATATTGGTCAATTTTAACATTTCTCTCAATATAACATTTCTCTCACATTAGAAACCAGCAACAGCTAATAAGTGAACACACAGAGAAAGAGGAGAGAGAGAGAGAGAGAGAAATGCAAGCCTGACAGAGGGGGGAGGGGGAAGAGGGAGGTGGGGAGGGAAACACACACACACACAGAAAGAGAAAATGAAAGTGAAAAGCAAACAGCAGAGCAAGGCAGCCATTTTAATGATATGCAGTGCACAGGGCTTAGATTCGCATATTAATACAGAGGAGTCGGAGTCGGAAGTACAAAAAAACTTAGGAGTCGGAGTCGGAACATTTAACTACCGACTCCACAGCCCTGGTGCTTAGGTAGCCAAATCTCTCTCTCCTAAGAAGAAGGCTGGTTTAGCGTTCACAGCTAACGTGGCTGGCTGTTTTGCTTACTGAGCAGAATACCAAACAGGCCAGGAAAAGTTGTTCTTAATTATTAAACACAAATTGTATACGACTTTATTTGCTCATGAATGCACCCAACGCTTCCCCCATCAGTATTTATCTGTGTTGCTGTCTTCTGGCCACGGCACTGTAGAGAATTGCTGTTGTCCGAAACATCACCGTGTGCAATTACATAGATCGAGAGACGGGGGACCTCCTGCAGTGTTTTGCTCCTTTTGGAGCGTGTGCGCAGGGATTTCCTGTGGCGCAGCCAGGGCTTATTCCTGAGCTGGTGCGGCGTAATCATGGCGGAGCAGCAGATTGAGAATCCAACCATTGGAATCGATTGGCATTTTCTGTGAACTTGCACGTTTGCGTCTAGTTCCTCTTTCTGGAACAGGGCGATAAATGATAATGACCTTCTCATTGGAGGGCTGTGACTGCTCAGTGTTTTAGCAGTTTGGAGGCAGTGCCAGAGGTCGGGAGTTCGATTCTTTGCTGGGCTTCCTGCAAGTAGAGCCGAATCTGTGTGGCCTTGGGCAAACTGCCCCAGGGTGCTCCCCAGGAGGCATGAATGGCAACTTCCAAGTATTCTCTACCTGGAAGACCCCGAAAGGGGGCATCATGTGAGAATTGACTTGACAGCACATTATTTGTGGCTCATTGTTGGGATCACAACAAGCTTGTGGATGTGCATTGTTTTATACCTCTGAAGGAAGTAGGGATCCAGTTTGTGGTCCTGTCTAGACTTGATCCATTGACATCATTGAGACAGTTGTCCCAGAATGGTGTGTGTGTGTGTGTGTGTGTGTGTGTGTGTGTGTGTGTGTGTGTGTGTGTGTGTGTGTGTTGACCCCACTGACTCAACTCAGCTGTTTTGGACCAGTCACATCCCATCAGCCATGCCTAGTAGGCATGAGCCTTTCGCTTCAGAATGGGTCCGGTTCCGAAACAAATCACGGCAGCACAGGTGCTTCCGAACTTGGTCCCACCCTCTGAAATGAAATCACCCATTGACTTACCTTGCCTTACCTTACGCGGGGTGATACTCCAACCAGGAAGTAGCCTCCGACATGTCACCGTTCCTTCTCCCTGGCGCTGGCCAATCAGGAGCTGGCAAAGACGTGCATCCTCCTGCCTCCCTGTCTGATTGGGCAGCGCCAGGGAGAAGGAACGATGATGCGTCGGAGGCTTCTTCCTGGTTGGAGTTGTGCCCCACACAAGGTGACGCAAGATAAGTCAATGGGTGTTTTCGTTTCAAAGGGTGGATCCAAGTTCCGAACAGCACCTGTGCTGACGTGCTTTGTTTCGGAACCGGACCCATTCCGAAATGAAAGGCCCATGCCTAATGCCCAAAACACCTTGAGTAGTCCAAAACACCTTGAGGATCACAAGTCCCTCATACCTGTTCTAAAGGAGTTTCCACTTCTCACAGATCTTTTTTACTTCAACGGGGACGGTAAAGGCAATTTACATTGTCTTTTTCCACCCACACGCCCGCCTTATCAGAAAATTCACTGAGATAAGACATAGTAGGGTTACGTTCAGGATGGAGCTCTGTGTTATGGGGCAGGTTGTGGGGGTGGCAGATGTCATCTCAAGAGTTGAATGTTTTGGTCTCAGGAAAGGAAGTTGAAAAGGAAGAAGAGGTGTTGAGGAGGGAAATCTATCTTGGATCGATGCACCAACGGCTGCCATTTCTCCCTTGTCGTTGAAGTTTAATAATGAAAATCCTCCCGCTTTTCTCTTGCAGTCTCCCAGAGTGAAAGAATCGTTACAGAATTCTGAGGTAAGTGGCTAGTCGTATGCTGCAAGGCCTTTAGACGTAACCTGCTCCTCCTTTATTTAGCATTAGAATCACTGTCAGAATCACTGTAGGCACCCAGGCACAGGGCAGCTTTCTTCACTCTTCCTTCTTGTTCTGGGTTAATCTTAATTTTTGCACTGATATATCCACTAAAAATTCAGTATTGCAAAACAGTTGAATAACATTAGGAGAAGCCAGCTTTGCCTCTTTTTGTCCTCCCAGATCTTCCTATTTTAAACTGGCTTTTAATCAGTTACATCAGGCATGTCCAAACTTTGGCCCTCCAGATGTTTTGGACCGCAACTCCCACAGTCCTTTGCCATTGGCAATCTAAACTTAGAATTCTGGGAGTTGTGGTCCAAAACATCAGGAGGGCCGAAGTTTGGGCATGCCTGAATTACATGGAGGATTTAAGGACTGTTCCGTGTGTGTGTGTGTGTGTGTGTGTGTGTGTGTGTGTGTGTGTGTGTGTGTGTGTGTGTGTGTGTGTGTGTGTGTGTGTGTGTGTGTGTTTCAAAGGTGTTTATGCTTGGTTAATGTTCAGTTGCTTTTAAAAAAATAATTGTGTTGTGTAGCATTTAAAACCCGTTATTATTGTGCAGTTTTCATTGTTGTGAGCCACCTTAGATCTACCAGGGGGAGAAAGGCACCATGTAAATAATATAAATAAATAATAACTATATTAACTTAAATTGCCAGGTGTTCTCTTGAAGCAAAGATATACCCTCCTTTTGGGTGATATGCTCAGTGACCTCTGTATTGGCAGGGTCGGTCCTTCTTTTTGGCAATGCAGCAATGGCCCCCCAAGAGGGGAACTTTCTCCAAGAGATGTTAAGGCTGGGCGTAGATGTCAGCCTATTGAAGGTGTTTCTTGCCTAGAAGAGAAGTCGAAATTAGGGATGGGCATTTCATTTCGGAACCAGTAGGTTACAAAACGAACCAGGCGAGCCCAGGTGGTCCTCGGAACCGGCTGATAAACGCAGATCCAATTGCTTTACCTTTCTCTGTCTCGCGCAGGGTTCAAATCCAACGAGGAAGCACGCTGCGAGGTCATCTTTCCTGCTTCGTGCTGCTGACCAATCAGAGAGGGAGGCGGGATGATGCCTGTCCCTGCACAGCTCCTGATTGGCCAGCATCACAGATCTAGCGCAGATGATGTCACAGCATGCTTCCTAGTTGGATTTTAACCCTGCGCGAGACAGAGAAAGGTAAAGCAATTGGATCTGCGTGTATCAGCCGGTTCCGAGGACCACCTGGAGTTGTGTGGTCCGTTTCGTAATCTACTGGTTCCAAAACGAAATGCCCATCCCTAATCAAAATATCTGTTTATCGGCAAAGCTCTTTCTGTTAGTGTTCAAATTATTCAGGAACAAACGTGTGTCAGTTTCTTAGCATCTTTGGCCAGCAGGTCTTGAATAGGTTGGTGTCATCTTCTCAGCGGGCAATCTTTCTTCCCCTGAAACCTGCTCTTTCTTCTTAATCTGCAGCTCTTTCCTTCATCCGAGCCCACTGGCCCTTTGCTCAGTGTCCCGGCCCAGGCTCCTGCTCAACTACCTCAACCCACAGGACAAGCGCCGGCACAACCTTCTCCAGCTGCTCCCCCTCCAGCGTCTCAGGCACCCACGGCACCTCCTCCGGCAACACAGGTGAGGGTAGAGGCTTCCGAAGACCTAGAAGGAAAACTCATGACGCAGTGGGGAAACTCCTGCACTGCAGCTATGACTGTGCTTACAACCTGGGGCTCAATCCCAGGTAGCGGGCTCAAGGTTCGCTCAGACTTCCATCCTTCTGAAGTCAGTAAAATGAGTACCTAGCTTCCGGTTTGTGTGTGTGTGTGGGGGGGGTGGCTGTCAAGTTTTTATAAAGATATAAAAACATAAATGAAATATTAAACAAACCTTTTACACAGAGGAGTGTAGATACACAGAGTTTGTGTGTGGGTAGAGCACACACAGGTGTGAAAGGTTTTAGGAACAAACTTAGAGGTTACAGCAGCAAAGGGCAGTTGCAGGTAGTTAGGCACCCCTTCTATACCCCACATTTTAATAATGTAGTAAAACCCACATATCTGTGGGATGCCTATCCAAGATTTCGCTTATCCACGGTCTGAATGTTAAAAATGTTAAATGAAAAACCCAGAAACACATTTTCTACCATGTGATTACCCAAACTGGCCACTAGAGGGAATCACGCTTTGTTATCTACATTTATGCTGAAGGGCAGCTAGGAACCCATCTCTCCTTCTCCTCCTCCTCCTTCGTATTACAGTGATCCCCCAGCTATTGCGGGGGTTAGGGAACCAACCCAACCCGCAATAATTGAAAATCCGTGATATGCGGATGCAGGTCGGGTCGGGCCTGGGGGCCTAGAAAGGCCCTTGGAGGCCTCAGAAAGGATTTCTGGCCATCCAGAAGTCACTTCCGGTTTATCAGAAGTCACTTCTGGTTCACAGGGAGACCCTTTTGGGGTCTCTAGAAGGCCAATGAAGGCCCTCACAAGCCCATTCGGGGCAGCGCCATTCCTGGGGTATGTACGGGAGGACCGAAACAGGCCTTTTCCCCCTTACCCTAGGGGGCTTTTTTCATATACTGTGGTCCCGCAATATAGTGGGACTGCAGTATATGAACTGCGAAAGGGCGGGGGACCACTGTATTTATTATTATTATTATTATTATTATTATTATTATTATTATTATTATTATTATTATTATTATTATTATTATTATTATTACAGTAGGACCCCAGTATCTGCTGGGGGAATTGGTCCCAGACCTTCCCGTGGATAACAAAAACTGTGCATAAGAGAGAATACCCCCACCCCCAAACTGCTGTTCTGTGACAGTAGCTTGCTTTACAGCTGCTGTTTTACGATAGCAGTTTGCTTTACAGCTGCTTTTTTGTGACAGTGGCTTGTTTTGTGGCTGCTGGACTATTTATTTAATTATTTTCTTTGCCAGCCGTGGATAACTGAATTAGTGGTTATGGGGATCTTACTGTTTTATTATTATTATGAAATAGCTAGTTATCCTCAAAAGTTTCCCATGAGTACAAATAGCCATTTGAAGCCTCTCCATCATTCTGGCCAATTTTTAGCGCAAAAATAGCCTTTTTGTGGGGGGGAGGGGGAGGGGAGGGGGCCTGTTGGGTTGTGCATGAAAGCATGGAGCCCCCCCCCACTGAAAATGGGGTGCATGTATAGGTGCAGTTTGGTCAGCTGTGGCCCTCAAACCCTTGGTTACCGCCCACTCCTCTGTGAACGCAAGGCCCACATTTTATAGACACGCCCAAAGTACTGTATAATATACTCGAGTATAAGCCTAGTTTTTCAGCCCTAATTTTGGGCTGAAAAAAGGGGTCCTCTGCTTATACGCAGGTCAATACTTTTAGCCACTGAGGCAAGTTTGGGTCAGTGGCTAAAAGTCATTTTAAACATTGTGCGCCACTTCTCCTGACACCCCCCCCCATGTTTAAAATGACTTTTAGCCACCAACTCAAGCACTTGCCTCGGTGGCTAAAAGTCATTTTAAACATCACACACACACCCAGCTCACAAAGGAGGTGTTGCCAGGCCCTGCTGCATTTCCCACCCTAGGCTTATACTTGAGTCAATAAATTTCCCCAGTTTTGGGGGTTTAAATTAGGGGCCCCCGGCTTATACTCGGGTCGACTTATACTCGAGTATATACGGGTAAATAGGAATTTGGTGACACCAAGCTCACTTGGGCCACAGTCAACGCAGTCTGGAGACATCTTGGAGCGTGTTCTGGGTGGCGATGGTGCCAAATTACGGCCCCGTTGTGGGAGTGCTGCCTCCTGTCTAAAAAGAGAAAGAGAGAAGCGGTGGTTCTTACAGTCCGGTTGTGGCAAAAGGCCTTTCTCATGCCGTGCTTCTCAACTGGCCCTCTGGGGGTTGTTTTATAGCCTTTGTGGCTGCAGCAGCACTTCAGGGCTTCAGCTTTTCCTAGAAACGCCTCCATGGTTTCTGGGCTATATATAAACTCCTTACGCTCACAGGGATCCTGTTCCCTTCCTGACAGCCCATTAATCTCCCAAGACAAACCTTGGCATCTGCTCTTCTTGGATTCCACTCCCCCGCAACTGGAACGGACCACGAAACCTTGGCTCTAGGGTCTGCCGATGTTTTCTGGTGGGCCAGGCCCAGCCATTGGACATTTAAACATTTGGAAGAACTTCCTGACCGTTAGAGCTGTCCGGCAGTGGAATAATAGGCTGCCACAAAGGATGGGGGTGGAGTCTCCTTCTTTGGAGATTTTTAAGCAGAGGCTGGGATGGCCATCTGTCGGGTGTCCTGTGATGGAGGTTCCTGCAGGGGATTGGACGGGATGGATGGCCCTTGAGAACTCTTCCAACTCCATGATTCTATGATTCCAAGGGCCTGGCTTCCAGTTTGAACCAAAGCCTGAACAATTTACGCTGTGTCTGTAGAGATTCAACCCCTCCCCCCCCCGCCGCCGCCGCCGTACCCCAAGCAGTTGGCAAAGGCAACAGCTATAGCTTTGCTGATGCCAGTAGAAAGCAAGGTTGGTCCTGATAGAGACCTACAGCGTTGAAGGACCTCCATCTGATCTTTGCTCTCCTCCTTTTCCCGCCACCACTCACCCCCCTCCATGTATTTCAAAACCCCTTACCCAGCTTTTTAATAGCACGTCTGTTGTTGGATAAAAAAAGCATGCCAGATACTTGGAGACTAGTTGAGGTCAACCCTTTTTTACCCCCCCCCCCCCGGTGGTTCATATACAAGAGTGTACATTTGGCTGGATTTACTGAAAAGTTGAGTCGTGGCAACTGGACTTCTTTTCTAGAGAGACCGATACGTTTTGCTACTCATCAGTTTCGTCAGTTGGCTGGGTTTGGTCTTTGCCCTTGGCAGAACCTTGCCAGCCTTGGGCAGACAAAGGCCTTCCCATCATCCACAAGTGGTCCCTTTAATTCAGTACCACGCAGCTGCAGTCCTCAGGATACTGTACCTTTAGACTGCAGGTTCCATCATCGTTCACCATTGGCCATGCGGGCAAAGTCCGATGGAAATTTGAGGTCAGAGGCATTTTGGAAGGCCACCTTGCCTTAACTGGACACAACTGGACAAACGCTTCCCATTTTGCTCCTGTTGTTGTTGTTGTTGTTGTTGTTGTTCTCATTAGTGTCATCATCATTGCCTGATGAAAAGGGCTGCAGTCTAAGAACACTAATGCCAAATAAATCTCGTTAATTCTTTAAGGCGCAAAAGATGCCATCAGGTTTATCTTCCACCATGTCCACCACAGCGTCTTTCATTCACTGGTAAAAAAAAAACACTGACCCTCCTTTTTTCAAACAAACGTTGTTTTAAGGCACCTCCGGCTCCGACAGCAGCACCAGCGCAAGAGGAACGGAAAGTCCCCATCAGTCTGGTTCTAAGGTTAAGGTAAGGACACTCCATGGGTAAGTCCAGATATAATCATCAGGTTACCGGTCACAGCAGGGGTTGAATCGGGGAGCTTCTCTGTTTGCTCCATAAGGTCCCTTCCAGCTCTGTAGTTCAAAGGCTATTGTTATCGATGAGTGGGGTCACCAGGGAGTATATTCCCTTGGAGCCATCTGGGTGGCCCTTTGCTGGCCTCGGGCTTGATGCTGGGTTTGGCCTTGCATTCACTCCAGTGGTGGGTGCCAGGAGCAAAGCACTACTTGAATGTCCCACATCCCCTCGAAAACCCTGTTAAACACACCATGAATCAGAAGTGACCCAATGGCACTCAACAGACCCACGAAATCAGTGAATTGATATATCAGTGTAACCAGGGTCTCATTCAATTGGATTTATTCCTACTTAGAACTACAAGTTGGATTTAGCCACAAGATATGTAAGAGTGAAAATTGTGCCTTAGGCCCTTCTTAACTTTTTAAAGTTATTTACAGTAGGACCCTGGTATCCGCTGGGGATTGGTTCCAGCCCTTCCAGTGGATAATGAAAACCACAGATAAGAGAGAACGCCTACCCACCCACCTCCAAACTGCTGTTTCCCCGACAGTAGCTTGCTTTATGACTGCTGTTTTGAGACAGTGGCTTGCTTTAGAGCTGCAGTTTGTGACAATAGCTTGCTTTGTGGCTGCTGAATTATTTAATTTTTTCCTCTGCCAACCATGGATAACTGAATCAGTGGATAATGAATCAGTGGATACGGGGGTCCCACTGTATATCCAAAACTGGCATCCTGCCTGATTTTAATTAGGTGGACCATGGTTAGGGCTGGATTATACAGGCCTGAGCTCTCAGCTAGTTCACTGTCTTGACTTGAACCTGAAATGGAAAGTAGTGTTGTGTTTCATCAGGAGTTTGGTTGTTTTTTAAAAGAAATTTGAATGTAGTTTCCAACACTTAGAAATGTTAACTCTGTTTTCCCAACAGGAATTCAAAAAAAGAACTTAATGACATTCGTTTTGAATTTACCCCAGGAAGAGGTGAGAGAGTTGGTTGGAGTGTGTATGTGTTGGGTCTAGAGCAGGGGTCCTTAACGTTTTCAAACAGCGGGCCGGTCCACCACACCCCAGACACCACTGGGGGCCAGACCACAATCCAAAAAAACCAAAAAAAGGCCGACATGGAAAAGGGGAGGAGGGGCAAGTGGGCGGAACCCCCCACGATTGGCCCATGATCATTGTGTCTCCAGGGCCCCAGCAATGTCTCCTGCTCCAGATCACCACCCTGAGGTGACACTGCTGGGATCCCTCTGCTGCGCCTCCTCCTCCATGTCCTCCTCCTCCTCCTCCTCCTCCTCCTCCTCCTCCTCCTCCTCCTCCTCCTCCTCCAGCGGCAGCGGCTGGAGCAGCTCTCCTTCCTTCCTTCCTTCCTTCCTTCCTTCCTTCCTTCCTTCCTTCCTTCCTTCCTTCCTTCCTTCCTTCCTTCCTTCCTTCCTTCATGCATCAGGAAGGAGGTGGCAGCCCAGGCAAACTCAGGCCCCTCATCACCTTCTGGGCAGCCACTCAGGATGAGGAGCAGCAGCCGCAGCAAGGCTGATGCCACTGCACACAGATCCAGCCGTGTCCCCTGGCCATCACGTCCCCACTGTCCCTGGAGGGAAATCTGCCTCCTCTCTTGGCCTGACCCGACTTGGTGTGCTACAAGTGAGGGAGGGAGGGGAGGGAGCAAGGGCTGGGAAGGAGGGAGGGGAGGCAGAAAGGCATGCCCAAAGCGACCTGCAGCCCGCTCACTGGCCGAGTCCAGCCAGGCTGTGGTGCTCTCTTGGCTCGCCAGCCCGCCCATCACCAACTGGGAACAAATGCAGCCCCGCCAGCCTCCCAGGAACCAGGCCTGGGCCACCGTTTGGCCTTCCCTTCTTTCTCCACCACCTCCTCTTCGCTGGTCTCTAACCCGGTGATGGTGGTGGCAGCTTCAGCCTCTGGCCATGGCTGTGCTCCCTCCTCCCCTCCCTCGCTCAATGGAGCAAGGCAGCAGCTCGGAGGGGGCTGGGTGGGTGGGAAGTAGCTCCGTTTCCCCCTTGGTCCCCTGCCGTCCATCCCTCCAGTGGTCCACTGCCATGGCTGCTCTGGCTCGGAAGGCTGGCTGGCGCTGCCTCTGCCTGCCCCCTTCATTCCTCACCACTACAATAACACAGGCAGCAGCCACACAAGGAAGGCAGGTGGGCAGGGGGGAGGAGGAGCACGGGTGGGGCCTCAGGGCCATGGTGGGAGTGGGAGACCTTGCCACAGCCCTCCTGTTTTAAATTGTCCCGGTCGGCTGCACCCGGTGCCCCAACCATCTGGGCGGTGGGTGGGGGGACTGAGGGACCCTGCCGTAGCCCTCCCACTGCCCCACTAGCCAGTATGCTGATCATCTGGGTGGTAGTTGGGGGGAGTGGGAGAAGTGACATAGCCCACTGCTTTGAACTGCCTCAGCAATAGAAGCAGCTGCGGAGGGTGGCTTGCTTGCAAAGCAGGGGGTAGGTGGGGTTGCAATTGGTCCCGGGGGCCAGATTCAGGACCTTGAGGGGCCGCATTCGGCCCCGAGGCCTTAGGTTGAGGACCCCTGGTCTAGAGCCTTAGTGTTGGCGTGCTGCTGATGTTACTGTATCTTCATAGGGTTCTGCTTAACCCCCAAATAGTTGGGGAGACACTGTTCCTGAGCACATGCAAAATGTCATGCCTGTGAGGCCCAGAGTGTAAGACTAGTGCACTGGTTCCCAACCTTGGGTCCTGAGAGGGTCTTGGACTCCAACTCCCAGAAGCCTTCACCACTTAGCTATATTGGTCAGGATTTCTGGTTTCCGTAGTTCAGTAACTCCTGCGGATCTGAGGTGGTGCTTAGTGTGGACACAGGAGAAGGTCTTCTCCGTGGCTGCTCCCAGACTCTGGAACTCCCTCCCACAGGGGGCCCACTTGGCCCCATCTTTGCTGTCCTTCCACAAACAGGCAAAGACCTTTCTCTTCAGGCAAGCTTTCCGTGAACAAATGGCTGCCTGATAGCTTTAATATTGTCTTTTAATGGTATATATATGCATGTGTGCCATTGTTATTCAGACTGTGATTGTTTTTAGTTATTTTTTAGCTTTTTAGGTTTTGTGTGAACCTCCCTGAGTTCTCGCTCGGGAAGTAGGTGCGGTATATAAATCTGAAAACAAACAAATAAACAAACAAACAAACAAACAAATAAATAAATAAATAAATATACTCTGCACTGTAATTAAAAATTGTAAACCGCCCAGCGACTACTTGTAGTGGTATGGGGCGGTATATAAGCAGAACACTTTGCTTTGCTTTTTAAGGAGAAAGGAGGGACAAAAAGGTTTTCATTAAATAAAATAAAAGGCTGGGCTGAGCGGTTACCCCAAGAGTTGAGGCACAATATTTGGGAACCTCTCCCGAGCTTAGTTGCTGCTGAGCAATATAAACATCTTAAATGAATAAATGATTCATGTTAAGAGCAGGAGAAATAAATAGTCCTCTGCTTGCCTGAGGGTGAACCACTAGTTCAGGGAAGGACATCAGACTCTTCCCCTTGGGATCAGGGGTGAGCCAAGTGGTTGGTGTAAGATTGCAGCTTCTGTTTGTCACTGGAATACTACAGTTCCCATCAGCCCTGGCCAGTACAGCAGAATTGGGAGGTAGATAACTGACTCCAGCAGCGACATCTGCAAGGGTGCACTTTGCCAACCCCCACTTCAGGAGGAAACTGGATTGTGATTCTGATTGGCCCTCTCCAGCATAGCCAGATGTAGTGTAGCTGCTTCCAGAGGGTCACCGGGGGCCCACCCCGTCCCCTCTCAGCTGCAGGCTGGGTTGTTTTACCAGGGAGGAATGTAAAAGCTATAACATGATTTTGCAGGGCACTCTGTTTTTCTTAGTCTTGAGGGAGATGTGCATTGGTCGAACCTAGTGTGTAGAGGAAACATACCTGGAAGGAGTGTAGATTTGCCAACACCAGACTTCCTGTTTTCACAAACATTGAGGGCACAGTTCTGTGCTCTTGCCCATGATGGGGAGATTAGCCCAGGAGGTGGGAAAAGCAAGCAAGCCGGAACTGGTGAGTGGCTGATCAGCTGAGGAGGCGGTGAGGGGCAGCAGCAGCACCTGTGCTGCCACCTTTCCAAACTAGCATGAACTAGAATGAATTGGATCATGCCCATCTCTAACTATTATTCTGGGATCAAGAGAGCAGAAGTGCACAGGGAGGTTGGGGACCCCACAAGCCCTTTTTCTTTTAAAATAATGGTTTTATCTCAACATTCTGTGTATCATTGGATCAGTGTGACGTACAATAAAATGAAAGCACATAAAAGGAAATGAAAGGCAATGTAATTAATTTTTTTGTCCATTATCTAAAAAAATTATCATGTGTTACCTTTTAAACTAGAAATTATTTTAGGCTGATTGAAGGCAGAGATAACAATTAATTCATGATGGTCTTTCAGATACCGCTGATGGGGTGTCGCAGGAACTCATCTCGGCCGGACTTGTGGATGGCAGAGACTTAGTAATAGGTAATAAATCTGTGCTTCAGAGCGTCATCTTCCCTTGACTTCGGCAGTGGGAAGATGGATACAGGTTGCCACCTTCCTTTCCAGGACAAGGAAGAGCCAAACCAGACCTTGGAAACGAAATTTTTTTTGGGACTCTAAATCCCTGAATACTCTAGCCAGGCATGGGACGTGTAGTACAAAAAGCAGTCTTTCCGAGATGGAAGATAATCTTTGTTTGTGCTGGCCTGTCTCTGCGGGAAACACGTTCTCGGTGGATGTGTTTTATAGAATCATAAAATCATATAGGAATAGAGTTGGAAGGGGCCTCTACACCAGTTGAGCCCTATTCCCTGCTCAAGGAAGGAATCCAAATGAACTCGACAGGATGGTTGTCCAGTTGCCTCTACGATGCCTCCAGCGTTGCATTGCTCACCACCTCCTGAGATGATCGGTTCCGTTGTCGTACCCCTCTAATAGTTAAGAATTCGTTTCTGATTTTCAGCCTAAATCGAGTGTCATAGAATCATAGAATCATAGAGTTGGAAGAGACCTCAAGGGACATCTACTCTAACCCCCTGCCATGCAGGAACCCCTTCACAATATTTCCAACAGATGGCCATCCAGCCTCTGCTTAAAAACCTCCAAAGAAGAAGACTCCACCACCCTCCTTGCCTGTAGTTTGAAACCTGTCCTGAAACTTGAGGCCATTGTTGCACGCCCTGCACTCGGGGGTGACCGAGAACCGCTCCTGCCCCTCCTCTGTATGACAACCTTTCAAGTATTTGAAGAGTGCTATTACCATCTCCCATCCAGGCTAAGCATGCCCCAGACCAGTGGTTCTCGACCTGGGGGTCCCCAGATGTTCCTGGACTGCAACTCCCAGAAATCCCTTCCAGCACAGTGACTGGTGGAGGCTTCTGGGAGTTGCAGTCCAGGAACACCTGGAGACCCACAGGTTGAGAACCAGTGCCCCAAACATTTTGTTTTTTTCCTTACAGGAATTTGTTTCCAAATCCTTCCTTTGTTGCCCTCCTCTGAACATGCTCTGGTTTTTGGCTTGGTGCCGCCTCTGAGTGTTTCCCTTCTCTGTGTCATTTCAGTTGCCGCCAACTTGCAAAAAATTGTGGAAGAGCCCCAGGCGAACCGATCTGTCACTTTCAAGCTGGTATTTATCATTATTTGCACACACACACCCCCTTAAAAAAAAAAAAAGATCTGATCTGGTGTTTCTTTTTGGGAATTCCGACCCATTTCTGTAGAGTCCCCGTTTGTAAGCTGTCATCTGTGGCCAACGGGTGTGCTTTGAGTTGGTTTGTACCAAGTTACCAAATCAACGTGGGGAGACTCGTGTTTCTTCATCTAATATAACTGACCCAGACCTCTGCGGAAGTAACTTCTTTTTAATTGCCAAGAGCAAATGGGCCCTTAGGACCTCTGCCTTGGAAATTTCCCTTGGTATGGGATTCCAGGGTGTTGAACAACCTCAACAGAACATAAGAACATAAGAAGAGCCATGCTGGATCAGACCAAAGGCCCATCTAGTCCAGCTTCCTATCTCACAGTGGCCCCACCAGATGCGTCTGGGAGACTAGATCTCTGTCTCCTGATACCACTCCCCTGCATGTGGCCCTTGAAGTACCCTGGTTTTAAGCCTGGAGATGACCCATCTCCATCATGGTTTGTAACCTGTGATGGACTTTTCCTCCAGAAATCTGTCCAATCCCCTTTTAAAGGCATCCAGGCTGGATGCCATCACCCCATCCTGTGGCAGGGAGTTCCACAGACTAACAACGCGCTGGGTAAAACAAAATTTTCTTTTGTCTGTTCTCACTCTCCCGACCCACAGTTTTGAGTGGATGTCCCCTAGTTTTGGTATTTTTCCGAGAGGGAGAAGAGTGTTCCTCCATCCACTTGACTCATGCCCTGCATTGTTTTGTACATCTCAATCATATAACAGAGGTCTTGTGTTCTGATCCCTTCTAGATCGTGCTGACCGTCGCTGTTGCTTCTCTCTTTCTCTCTCCCCGCTGCAGGCATCCGGTGTTGAAGGCTCTGATATCCCCGACGATAGTAAGCTCATTGGGTTTGCCCAGCTCAGCATCAGTTAAGACAACACTCCCCGACGATGGTCCCCCCCGTGGGTGCAGCTTTCGAACACTTCTGTCGGCTTAAAAGCAAAACCACTACTGCCAAAGAACCAAACGACGGGCCCCTTTTCTTAAAACTTTTAATCTCGTTTGTTTCCCCGAGTAGAGTCACCGGGTCTCCCAGGCCCCAACTGCCCTTCCCTTGTTCTCCCCTCCCACACCATTAGAGACACGCCGGCTTCTCGCCCAGTTGCATGCAGTTCCTCCCTTCCATCCTTCCTGCCAGAGGTCCAAACTGCATCCACCTGTCCCCGGCACGTTTGTAGTTTTATTCTTGCCTTAACGATTCAAGGAGAACGCAAGCAAGCAAGCAGAAATACTCCTGAGAGTACAAAACAGGGCCTCCGCCTCTCTTTTATCCTGCCACGATGGTTTCGTTGGTTTGTTTGATCACTTGTGGATCGTACTGGATCGCTTTCGCTCCAACCACATTGTTTTTTTGTTTTGTTTTTTTGCTTTCGGAGTCCACCTGATGATGTGGTTTCAGAGAAGAGCGGTGCCAATCTATTAGAGCTTGTTGGAGGTCAGAGAAAACTACTGTGCAAGATGGAAGGGAGGGAGGTTTAGCAACTCCTAAGGGGTCTTATTTCAAGAGCACCAGGCTGTAGGATAAATAGTTTTGTCTGCCCTATGACTAGCCTTAATTTCCGCCCTCTCACCAGGAATGCAGAGTATTCAATACATTTGGAAAGCATCAGGGGGTATTATTAGTTGTTTGCTTTTGTGCGTGCACGTGTGCGTGCGCACCCCATTTGTAGTTCCACAGGAAAACTTGCGGGACTCCTTCCTCCGCCTGTTTTTTAAGGCCAGGATGATGGTCTGTGATGACACTCGGGACTGCTGCTTTCTGGCCATGCTGCATCTCTCCAGCCCTGACTGCGGAGGGAAAAGTGGGCGAAGTTTTACTGGCTGAACAGGACGGCAAGGCGGCCGATCGATTTCTGCTGCAGAGGGAGAAGGTGACGCAAAAGAGGACAGGAGCTATTAGTGGACCCTTCCCAAAGGGTGTCCTCCCTCCCCACCACCACTCTTCCCCCCCCACTTCGGTCCATGTACATTGGCACTCTGCATCCCTCCTGATGTTTGGAACGGCATCTCCCATGATATCGATATGGTGGGACCTCTTGTCCAACACCTCCGGGTATAACTGTGCTGAATCGGGGAAGGTCAATTTACACTTTGTTGACCTGCCCGGTGTGGCTTCCACACAGTTTTCCAGGTGGCTCTCTTTGGCTGGAAAGAGGCAACAGTTGTCAAGGGGCCTGACGTTTCTTGGATGGGGGGAAATTCTCAGCAACTCGGATTTTCTGTCCTAAAAGCCTTGGTGTCGGACTCTGCTCTTGCCAATCTGCCTTACGGAAATAATCATTCGGGTAACCCCATGAGAACAGGCCTTTAAAGTACAGCTACGTTATACCTGTCGACTACTTCCAGACCTCCTTAAAAGAGTTGTGTGTCCTCACTGGAGAACCCTATATCAGTTGACTACGTTTCCATGATGCTTTTAAGAACAGCATTCAAACGACACATACGTCTTTTCTCTCCATGCAATGTCTCTGCAAACCTTTTAGCGAAGGGCCCCTTGTAAGCAGGCGGTGCAGAGAGATGTGATCATTTCGCCGGGTGTGCTACATATTGTTTAACTCTGTAGGGTAGCTCTTGGATGAGATGATCTGTAACCATTCATGAGGCCAGGTGTTTTGCATATATGATTATCATGAGTGATAGTTGGATCATTATGTGGTCTGGGAGCTGAAAGTAATTTGTGTATGTGCGTTTGGTTTCCCTCCCTCCCTCCCTCTCTGGAAATGAACCTTCCCCAAGTCTGTTTTTATTATCCAAAAACATTTCACAGATGTACTCCAGATCAACATGTGTGTCTTTTTTTTTTTTACTTTATCTGCACAGACCTCCCTTGTCCTATTTTTACAGCAATAATAATAATAAAAAGATTGCCAGTAGATTTCATACATGGCAAAAGTAAGCTCTGGACAGTTTTGTCCCCTTTTGCTGCACTTAACTGCTTGGGAATTGCAAATTTTATTTTTTTATGCTCTCAGCTCAAGCCTCGGAGGTTGGATCCAGATGATGTAACTGACACCAATATATCTTGTGTTTTTTTTTTTTTTTTTAAAGAAACGAATATCTGGCGGTGTGCTTTTTTCTTATTTTGTTGAGTTTCTATACATATAAATTATACTTTTTAGTTTGAGAAGAAGCAACATTTGTAATGCAATGTGAATAACAAAGTAGTGTTGGTTCTGCCCTCCTCCCCCATGCTCCCTCCCCCCCCACAGTGGGCCTTTTTGTGTGTCACTCCTTGACTTTTGAAGTGTTTTATACAACAAACGTATTTGATCTCGAACCAGTTCAGTTAGGATTAGGTTCTCCTTTCTGCCTACAACAGTGGTGTCCAAACTTTGGCACGCCAGATGTTTTGGACCACAACTCCCACAGTCCTTTGTCATTGGCAATCTAGGCTTGGAATTCTGGGAGCTGTGGTCCAAAACGTCTGAAGGAATCAAGTTGGGACACCCTTGGCCTACAGCCTTCTAGTGTGCCATGGTAAAGGCATTGGTCGTTGGCTGACCACTGTGGTTCCCAGCCTTGGGTGATGAAATATACTTGGACTAAAACTCCCCGAAGCCTTCGCCACTATCTGTGGCGAAGGCTTGGGAACCACTGGCTCAGAGAGTTTCCTCTTTGGTCCATCTTCTGTTTCCAGTGTAAATCCTCTCTTCTTAATGTGGCCCAAATCCTGCAATTAGCCCAAACTAGAGTAAGCTCACTGAATTGATGGGATTTACCATTAATGTAACATTCAGCAGTTGAGCTGAACACTGCCCTTCAGTTGGGTCTAGCAAAGATGGAGCACCTGTGACATCTGTAGCCACAATTTTTGCTTGATCTTAGCTCCAACCTTGACCCGAGTCAAGCATTGAAGGACACTGTCTGTAGTGGCTTTGTGTAAACTCTGGTTAAGGAGGTCCCTGATGGATCATGCTTAAGGGTATGAAGAAATGCATTTTTGGTATGCGAGTTGAGATCCCACATTGGAGCTTTTGGCTATTTTGAAGACAGGTGTGGGAGAAGCTTCAGATGGGAGGTTCTGGACTTCAGCTCCTCTGATACCCTCTTGTTGGCAGTGCTGTGCATGGGGCTTCTGAGAGATGAACACCCCCTCAGAAAAAGAAGACCTCTGGCCCTGGTTTGAAAAGAGACGGGGCAGCGCTGCCCATGCATGCCCTTATACTGTGGGGTTGTTTCATATTCCTTCCTTTCCTCACATCTTCCTGCACATTACATTTATATATTTTCTTACTATGAGCAGTTACAGACGCTTCCTTTAAGAAAAGGTGGCTCTTTAAAAAAATATGACAACGATATCTGCGATTTAAGCCTGTCGTTGAATATTGGCCGTATAAGAGGTGAGCGGAACGGTTGCAAAGCTTGGAGTAACAAGGAAGAAAGGACAGGATCAGGGGAAGAGGTTGGATAAAATAATGATGTTGGGAGTTGAGGTTGGGAATGGCAGAATGAAATTAAAGTGCTTTTGAGAAGGTGCATGTCGTGCGTTCTTCTGTTCTCCCCTCAAGGTGGAAATGTTTCTTAATGTCCTGTTGATTAGAAGAGAACAAGGTGCAGCCTGGGAATTCATGTGGAAGTTGGGTGGGTGGCTGGGCGGGCAAGTTTAAACATAATCAAAACAAAACAGCAGCAACACAATCACTTGATGTTTGGTGCTCAACCCCCTGAAACGAGAGCACCTAAAGGGTTGTAAGAGGCGGGGAAATCGTTCAGGGGCAATAATGCTGGCTGTGAGGTTGAGTGATCTACATTAAAGTAAATAAATATAATTCAAATTAGAGTAAATAAAATAAAACAAAGACGACCAAGTTCTAACAGTTTAAACACAGACACTTTATGGGCAGGGCAGGAGTGGGAGGTGGTGGCGGCGGAGGGCAACCAGCCTCGAGATGACCGTCACAGGAGGGCCCCTGGCCAGGATGCGCTCTCCCTGCGTGGGTGACCGAAATCACCCCCCCCGGAGGCTCCCCAGCGATGGTGGTGACCGTGTTTGCACTCTCGCTGGCTTTCGCTTTGGAGCCAGTGATGTCCCGTCACTCCAGTGGGCAGGGCTTGCTCCAAGACCTGCCCCTCCTATGCAAATGTGATGACATGGGTGGAGCTTTCCCCTGGAATGGGTCCTCCTGGAGTGAGGAGGAAGAATGGACCCAAACCAAGGGAGATATTGGAGGGTGTGTATGTGTGTGTGTGTTGGGGGTGAGTGTTGGGGATGAAATTGGAGGAGAAAGTAACATGAGCTTCCACCACCCCATCCAAATCTCCCTTCCCATCACCTTTGGCCACGGAGACCAAATTATTCTGGTGCAGTATTACTTCACTTTACCCTGCATGCTCTTCCTCCCTTGATCGTACTCCATCGGATTCCAAACTAATCCAGTCAAACAATGCAGTTATCTATTTATTTATTCCCATTTCTTGTCTAAATTGGGTCTAGCGGACAAGGTTATCCACGCTGGCTCTTTTCCTTGTTATTTTTATTTCCTTATTTTTAAATGATCCTCAGCTACCCTTGCTGTTAGATTTCATCAGCCTTTGCTTTTAGCTGTCAGTTGGTGGTAGTACATTTTTGGGGGTTTCTTTGCTTGGGGGTACTCTTAAGTGCTAGAAGGCTATTATGTTCTTGTGATTCAAAAGTGCCAATGATTTTTTTTTTGGGGGGAGGGGTTAAGAAATTATTTCTAACTTTGTTTTTTTACCCTTACGGATCAGAGGGTCTTTATTTTGAATAAATTTTGAACTTGAACCTAGAAATCAGTTGGTATTTTTTTAAACTTAGTTAATATTCTTAAGGATGATGATGGTGTATTAATATAACAGGAACTTCTACACAATTTTGTTGTACTGTAGATTTTAATGAAAGATGTAAAATATTCAGCCTTTTTTTTCTTTGACTTTGTATTTTACTGCATGTATTTCTCTAATTTTTAATCAATAAAAAATGTCCAATGCTTTGATGGAGTAGGTCTTCTCTTTAAAAAAAAAAACTTGCTCTCTGAAGATGTCCCAGTTTGTTGTGTTACAAAGGAAAAAAGGTTTCTCGCCTGTGATGATTCCCATGTGGGACCCTCTTGATGGATGGATTTAGCAGGAGTTAAATAAAACCCAACACACCTGGAGGCTACTGTAATGGAAAGCCAACTGCATTATTCTGGGATCCAAAACTAACTAGTTGAGTTCTGTAGTCACACCTAACTAGCATATCAGAACAAGACAATAAAATACTCTCCACTTCTTTAGTGTCTGGCTCTGATATTGCACCTTGAAAATGCTTAACAAAAAATGCAAGAACAAAATAAAACAGTGCTTTCCTCAGCACGCAAGTTTGGTAAGAGAGTGGCCCAGAACGAGTCTTGAAAAGTCACTATTGAAAGTACTGTAGCTGGGAAGTGTTAACTCCTTGCAACTCAAGAAAGTTGCTGTGAGACTTGTTACAGAACTTCTGAAATGTATTTTAGGCATACCCTCCTTGCCCAAAGAAGTCACGAGCTACGGTTGACAGCATGTAACGAGTTCATTTCTAACTCTCAGCTGGCATGTGTAAGCAACAGTAGGTACAGTGGGGCCTCTGTATCTGAATAAAATCAGTTCTATGCCACTATCCCCCCTCCCCCCCCGCTGAAAATTGGGAATGTTTTGAATACTACACATGGCATGGTCTCTGGCTCCCTCAAGTGGCTACCTTTGGTAACTTGATGTTTGGAAATGTGTACAGTAGGACCCCCATATCCACTGATTCATTATCCACTGAATCAGTTATCCACGGTTGGCAGAGTAAAAAAATAATTCAGCAGCTGTAAAGCAAGCTATTATCACAAATATCATCTGCAAAGCAAGCTACCGTCACAAACAGCAGCCATAAAGCAAGCTACTATCTCAAAACAGCAGTCATAAAGCAAGCTACAGCCAAGAAATAGCAATTTGGGGGTGGGCAGGCAGGCATTCTCTCTTATCCACGGTTTCCATTATCCACAGGAAGGCCTGGAACCAATATCCAGTGGATACCGGGGTCATACTGTATTTCTCAGATTTTTCTTTTAAAATATTTAATATTTTCTGACTGTGGATAAGCAAATTGACAGGTATTGATCCCATGGATCCAGGGGATCTTTTATCATGTAGCATGCTAGTCTCAGCAAGCAATTTATTGGGAGAGATTAGATTGCTAATTATTGCAAGAGAAGCTGGAGCTGGTGCTGTTCCACTGGTTGTGCGAATAGTACAAGACTGAGCCTTCCTTCAGTTATCACTGGACAACAGCCATTCCAATTGGCGAAAGCAGAGGGAGAAGTCATGGGATGGAATTAAATCACCATGACACTATCAGCTGTTCACTCCAGTGGATTTTTGTCCTCTTTGCGCATGCTTAATTCCTTTTCTGGAGCACAGGGAAATAATGGCTTACCCAGTCTAGGTACAAAATACGTAATGTCACGTTTCGGCTGGCTTTACAAATATCTAGATGAATATTAGTCTCTTTATTGCTGGGCACTGTGTTAAAGTTTATTTTAAGTTTAAACATTAATTTCAGAGCCTGATGGTGCCGAAGCTGTTGCGGTAGATCGGAGAGATGAAGAGAAGGTAGGCCAGGAACTGGCAATGACAGACGTAGGAGAAATCATCAAAGCGCTCGGTGAATTTGGGCGCTTCCAGTATGGGGTGGTGACATTGATCACACTGAGCTCATTGAGCATTGGCTTTCATATGTTTAGCCAGCTGTTCATGGTGGCGCCGGAGCGCCACTATTGCAATACAGACTGGCTTGTCAGCCTCGGCTTGAATCTGACGGAAGAAGAACATCTGAACTTGACCCTCCCCAGAAAGGCTGATGGGACCTTTGAAGAATGCTTCATGTACTCTCCGGTAGGAAAGGAACTCAACACCATCCTACAATATGGACTTAACGTTACTGAGAAGTGTCGGGATGGATGGGTGTATCCTTCTAAGAAAGTGCCAACATTGGTCACACAGGTATTGGCCTCCCTCTTTCTCCTTTGCTTCCTGGGTTCATCTTGGCTTCTACATGTTGGTTTGGAGGCAATGCCACTGCGTATCTCCACCACACAGGAAAAGAAGGAAATACGAATACATGTATGGTGTGCCGTCAAGTCCATCCCTACTTATGGTGACCCTTTCTAGGGTTTTCAAGATAGAGAATAGACATGAGCTGTTGACTCTTCCCTCCTTCTGGGCATGTTCCAGGGCTGTGCAGCTTGTCCAACACCATGCAGCCAGATAAGTAAATCATTATGCTATCCAGTCAGCTCCCTTATCGTAGATGGTCTTAAACATAGAACATGATTGAGATGTACAAAATAATGCAGGGCATGAATAAAGTGAATAGAGGGACGCTCTTCTCCCTCTCACAAAATACCAGAACTAGGGGACATCACTCAAACTGAGGGTTGGGAGAGTGAGAACTCTGTGGAACTCCCTGCCATAGGATGTGGTGATGGCATCTGGCCTGGATGCCTTCAAAAGGGGATTGGACAGATTCCTGGAGGAAAAGTCCATCCCAGGTGACAAACCATGATGGAGATGTGTCATCTCCAGGCTTAAAAACGGGTACTTCAAGGGCCAGATGCAGGGGAGTGGTATCAGGAGACAGAGATCTAGTCTCGTGCGTTCCCAGACGCGTCTGATGGGGCCTCAGTGAGATACAGGAATGTGGACTAGACGGGCCTTTGGCCTGATCCAGCATGGCTCTTCTTATGTTCTTTATGTTCTTTTAACTTTGTATGAGTGTAAAGAAGAGTAAACATATATCCTGTGGTTTATCCATTGCAAGTGGAACAGGATCTTCAGATCGGCAACAAAACAGTACAGTATTATTTATTTATTTATTTATTTAAGTGCTTATATCCCGCTCCATCTTCCCAACGGGAACTCTGGGCGGCTAACAACGCAAAAGCTAAAAAAGATAAAAGCTAAAAGATAGCAGGCCACCAGCAAGGGCAGCGGAGGGCAAGATGGCGGCAGACGTTTAGGGATAGGAAAAAGAAGAAAGACTAACAACAATAAGCTTCTTTCAAGTTTTAAAAAGGGACCCAGCAGGCGCAGCTCAAGAGGCAGATGGTGAGCCCCACCACAGAGAAGTTACCTCTGGGTGCAGCATCTTCAGGCTTTCTGGTGAGCCAGTTTTAAAAATACCTTGCAGCATCTTCAGGCTTTCTGGTGAGCCAGTTGTGAATACACCTTTAGACAGCTGCTTCTCTAGCTTTTGTATGAACAAATCATTGAACGTGGGCTCATGTCTGACTCAGGGATTTTCCTCTTAAAGCAGGAAAGTGTCTCTTTGCCGGCCAAACATTGTGGCCCCAACCCTATACCCCTCCATGCCTCTAAAATTGCAAGTGCTCTAAATGCTACATTGGGTTGTGTAGATCCACCATCCTCTCAGAAACAGAATTTTTTATGTTCAAAAATAACCACTAGATGGTGTGAAGGTGTTCTTTTTATCCAAAGTACTGTAAAGAAAACCAAGAGTTGTATTGGAAATGTTTCCTGAAATTCATATTTGAGATGGATCTGAATCTGGTAAAATGCAAAGCTGCTGTTTTTACCCCCAGCCCTCTGTAGCTTTCAAGTACAGTGGTACCTTGATTTATGAATTTCATCCATTCCGAATGCATGCTCTTAAGTTGAACTACTTTTAAGACGGGGTACCTATCTAAAAAATTGAAAAAATAAGTTGAAAAATCAAGAAAATGAAAAATTATTGTAAGTCGAGCGGACCGTATCTAAAATTTGTAAGGAAGCAGTTAAAATGCCAACAGTTTTCCACTCTTAAGTCAAATTGCTCTTAAGTTGAGCTGCTGTTAAGTCAGGGCACCACTGTATTTGACTGAACATGGGAAAGGCCACATGTAAAAGTGGGCTATAACTTTGTATTGAGCCCCTAATGAAGCAAACAATGGGAGAAATGTAGTGGAGAATATTTATTTATTTATTTATTTATTTATTTATTTATTTATTTATTTATTTATTTGAGTTTCTATCTCTCAAGAAAAAGATGTCCAGTTGTCATGACTCAACTTCCAGATATTTGCTGGATAGGAATTTGCTCACTAAAGATTTCAACAGCTTATGATCCTTTTTGGACTACAACTCCCATCATTTTGAGACGTACAAAATAATGCAGGGCATGAGTAAAGCGGATAGAGGGAAGCTCTTTTCCCTCTCACAAAATACCAGAACTAGGGGACATCCACTCAAACTGAAGGTTGGGGGAGTGAGAACAGACAAAATATTTTTTTTTACCCAGCATGTTGTTAGTCTGTGGAACTCCCTGCCACAGGATGGGGTGATGGCATCCAGCCTGGATGCCTTTAAAAGGGGATTGGACAGATTCCTGGAGGAAAAGTCCATCACAGGTTACAAACCATGATGGAGATGTGTCATCTCCAGGCTTAAAACCGGAGTACTTCAAGGGCCAGATGCAGGGGAGTGGTATCAGGAGACCGAGATCTAGTCTCGTGCGCTCCCAGACGCATCTGGTGGGGCCACTGTGAGATACAGGAAGCTGGATTGATGGGCCTTTGGCCTGATCCAGCAGGGCTCTTCTTAAGTTCTTATGTTCTTATGTTCTTATCGCCCAGCAAGCATGGGTTCTAGGACACATAGTCCACCAAAAGGAGCTTTTGCAAGATCTCTGGACTGTTTTGCTTGACAAGAGTGGCTGGCTTTTCCATAATCAAAGGAACCTCAGAGAAGGGGAAGCAGGAGTGTCAAGAGGTCAACTAAGGTTAATCTGTTCCAGGTGGCTAAGCAGAGAATTGGTTTGCAAAGTGCCAGATTCTCCCGTACATCAGTAATAATTTTCAGGAGCAGAGTTGTGGCCTGAAAAAAAAAAAACTGGAAGCCTGCCAGTTTAATAATGTTAAAATTTAAGTTGGTTTAACAGGCTAAAATAGTTGTCTGCAGTTTGAAATGACAGAGACAGCATCCAGCTGTGCTAGGGTAATTTTTGTGTAGCTTCTTCCTTTAAAAGGAGATGCAAATCCTAAATGATTAAGGGCCAAATTTTGGAAGAAACTAGTTACAAACAACGAGTCGGTTGTATTTAATTCCGTTGAGTTTGGCAATGTTACATAGCGGGCTGCGCTTTTTTCATGTAACGGTAACTTTGCAATTATTTTTAGAGTTGCAATGTACAGCACAGCACTGTACAATGATATCCTACAACCTTGCATTTAGTTCTATAGTAACTTTAGTTATTTTTATAGTTACATTGTGTAGAGTCCAGTGATATGATGGAAAGTTTAGAACTACAAAGTCCTCATCGTGACAGTCACTATAGCCAGTCTGCCCCAAACAGGGGCCACAAATATAAAACTACTGGATTTGGCTATATCAACAAATCATAGAATAATCAATAATCATAAAATAATAGAGTTGGAAGGGTTCTGTAAGGTCAATGAGTCCAACCCACAGGTCTTTTGTAAAGCGAATGGCTCTTGACTACCCGTTCTAAACCCAACTATAGTATTTTGTGCTACTTTAATGAAAGCTAGCAACAATATCCTTTCCCGTAACAGCTCTTTTCTGAAGTGAGGATTGCAGCCAAGGGATGAGGGGAGATTTATTTATGTACAGATAATAGGATAGTCTCTCTTGATAAGAGTAGTACAGTATTCCCTCGTTTATTGTGGGAGTTAGGTGCCTGATCCACCCGCAGTAAAGGAAAATCTGCGAAATGCAGACCCCTCAGCAAATTATAATTCTATGAACTGACTTTGGGCTGCTCCTGCCGCCCTGCTTGCAAAGAGGTTTTTAACCCCCTCCTGACACCTCAGCAAACCTTTCTGCCAGGAGCTCAAAGTCAGTTTGCTGAGGTGTCAGGAGGGGATTAAAAAACTCTCTTTGGAAGCCTGCTTCTCAAGAAAAAAATTGCGATATAATGAGACCGCAATATATGAACCACATTGTGGCAGAGGACTACTGTACAGTGAGCTCCCTGTGAGCTCTGGCTGCACTATTCCAACGATTGGTTTCCCAAAATGAGGGAGAGGAATACCCCCACGGTTCATGGGCTGAAAAACATTTTCCAGTGGGTATTTACTTCATGGAGATATTCCGAAGCAAGGAAAATATATTGTCTGTGCTCTGAGAGAGGCACTTCTGAACACCAAACCCTAGTCCAATCTCAGTCTTTCAGAAGCATGTTGGCTGCTACTACACCCCCAAAGGCCAAAACCAATGGCTTCAAATATCAAGGAAGGAGATTCTGCCTGAATTTTAGGGGGAATTTCCTGAGCTGTTTTAACTACTACAGTGCAATCATCATGTTCTCAAGCTAGAGGAAGCCAAATTAAAGCTGAACACCAGGAAAAACTTCTTAACTGTTAGAGCGGTGTGACAATAGAGAAAATTGGATGACCATCTATCAGATCTGCTTTGAGTTTAGATTCCTGCCTTGAGCAGAGCGTTGGACTCGAGGGCCTTTTAGTCCCCTTCCCAAGTCAATTGTTCTAGAACAATTCCAGAACTACCTAAAAAGATGGCAGCTTTCCTGGTGACTTTTAAATCGCACTTGGGATGGCCATCCATGAGGGAAGTTAGCTGCTTGAGTCATGGGTTCCTGCATTAGTGGGGATTGTTTAGATGAGCTTAGGGGTGCCTCCTGATTCTACAGTCCTGTGATCCTGAAGCTGTGTTCTGCTGAGTCTTGCCTATGGACGTCCAATGGGACTGTATCCATTCCATGTGTGTCGTTGAACTCAGAAGTAACTTGGACTTTATTTCTACTAAGGCTTTTCTTTAATGTCTATCTTCATTTCCCTCTAAATAATGTGTCTTTCCCACCTCCTTCCTTCAGTTCGACCTGGTATGTGACAGGAAGAATCTGAACAACATCTCACAGTCCATTTACATGCTTGGACTTCTTGTGGGAGCACTCGTCTTTGGACCATTAAGTGACCGGTAAGAGAAGAAGTGGGGAAGATTCTCGCTTATAGAATGATAGGCAATGGCATAACACATACCTTGGTTGGTTGGAAGACACCAAGGCTGGTGGAAAATGTATCTACTTGGTTTTTTTTAAAGGAAAAGGACCCTTAAAGTCTTTTCCAAGATGAAGCAATCGGTTGCTAGGTGAGTTGCATCCCAGTGGATCTCCGGGCCAACACCTGAGAAGAGAAGATGAACCTTGATGATGTCACAAAGGTGGGGCAGTCAACTTTTCACCTGGTGCCGCCCTGCTACTGCCAAGGCTTGTGCAACAAGAAGGCTCATGCATCACACAATGCTGCTGCTCCACCCCTGCTGCCAAAGCGTTGGGTCCCAGATGTTCTTGGCCTGCAGCTCCTGGAAATGTTCGCCAACACAGCCTGTGGTGAAGGCTTCTGGTGTTTCAGTCCCACGAACATCTGGGGACCCAAGGTTGGGAACCACTGGAATAGCGCAATACCTGTGTGTGTTGTGTTGTTGCAGTCATCATGACCGACTCTTCATGACTCCACGTCCATGGAGTATTCTTGGCAAGAATACTGGAGTGGTTTGCCTGTTCCTACTCCAGGCAGCCTACAGCACCTGGTATTCCCTGGTGGTCGCCCATCCAAGTACTAACCAGGGCCAACCCTGCTTAGCTTCCAAAATCAGGCAAGATCAGACATGCTCAGGGCATCTAGGCAGCTAGTTGCAATGCCCAGAAACTGTAAAGCTAGCAATCATGAGAGGGGACTCAATGAGGAGAAATCTGGAGGCTGGATGCACTGGGGAGGAGGTTGGTTAGTATTTTTTGAACAACAACACCCAGATGTCTTTTGGAATTTCCCCTGCTAGAATTCTAGGGAATTTTGCATTCTCCCCGACTATATTTCTAAGCAACTTTGGAAGATTGCAAAATTTGCAGGAAGAAGAATACATTATGTTTCAAGAGGGAAGATGCAAAGCTAAAGCAAAATGACCAAGGCATGCTGCTTATATATCTCAAGCTGGCTGACCATGTGCAGAGTTCTGAGTGTAACACTACAGTTTCACCACTGTGCCACATCTCTTATTAAACACAGAGAGTCAAACCCAGGTCACTTGGTGTTAATCTTGTGATTGGAACATGAAAGGCAGGAGTGTGAGAGAGGGTGGGGGAATCTGTTTCACTAGGATCTTCAAGAGAAGTATTCCATATTCGCAATATTTTGTTATTAAAAACAATGAAATATATTCTTTCTATAATGAATATACAGTGAGACCATTGTATTCGCAGTTTCACTTATCTGTGGTCTGAAAATATTATGTGCAGCATACAGTAGTGGCCAGTTCTGGTAATGCATATTAAAATATTTTTTCTAGGTCTTCTTCCCCTTTACTATCTATCTATCTATCTATCTATCTATCTATCTATCTATCTATCTATCTATCTATCTATCTATCTGTCTGTCTGTCTGTCTGTCTGTCTGTCTGTCTGTCTATCTAATAGATAGATAGATAGATAGATAGATAGATAGATCTATCAAGAGTGTTTGCTATTATCCACGGATTTCAGTATCTGCAGTGTTGGAACCAACCCCCTGTGGATATGGGGTCCTCCTGTAATTGGGTGGGTGTGTCTACATAACAGATGTCATTGACTCAGAATATGGGAGTTTAGACATCAAGCTATGCTTACCTTCATTCATTTTTATTCCCAGGTTTGGACGGCGACCGATTATTTTGCTGTGCTTGCTCATCCAAGGGGTGGCTGGGGTCGCTACGGCTTTTGTTCCGAACATCTACCTCTACAGTGCCCTTCGTTTCCTTGTGGGCAGCGTGATTTCCGGTATCGGCATAAGCATTCTAGCTTTGGGTAAGTCACACTTGCAGGGAGCTCATCCCAGCCACAAGGGGCTGAGTTAAGAATACAAGATGTAGATTCAATACAAGACTGGTAGGATCTGACCGCTAGGAAGCTGCCTTAGGTCAGGTCTGAGCATCCGTCCATCCAACCCAGAGTTGTCCATTCTGATTGCTTGAAGGTCTCCCGTGTTCCTACCCACATGGTCCTATATATCCTCATCTCCCGCTTGGCCCTTTTGGTGAAAGACTGCAATCGGCAAATCTCTGGTTTTCGCTGTGCAAAGGTTTTTCTGTATTGTGAACCCTCTGTCTCTCCTCTAAGTAAACATGGGGTGGTTTCACCCCAAAGAGTCAGAAGGGACTTGTTGGGACATTTGTTTCGCCTGATGTTTGTTGTAGGAAATATGTTGATGTATGTTTCCTGTAGGCTACTGCTCTTTCCTACAGTACATCCATCTTATCTGTAATACAGACTGAGTGAGCATCACAGCCCTTCGGGGAGAAAGGCGGAATAGAAATACAGTTTATTATTATTATTATTATTATTATTATTATTATTATTATTATTATTATTATTATTATTATTATTATCATCATCATCATCATCATCATCATCATCATCATCATCATCATCATCATCATCATCATCATCTTTTGAGGCCCTAGATCACATCAGTTCTGGTTTGTATAGAAGTGCATGCAAATTCATACCAAATAATTTCTCTGCTCCCAGGCATGTAATATAACACGGTTAGGTAATTACAGTAACCCCCCGCCTATCGCAGGGGTTAGGGACCCACCCGACCCGCAATGACTGAAAATTCATGATATGTGGATGCAGGTTGAGTGGGGCCTGGGGGGCGGGAGGAGATCAGATCCCCCACCGCCTCTCGCTCGAGCTGCTCCAAGACTTCTCGGAGCGGCCCGGGATGAGCGGCGGCGGTGGATCAGATCCACCACTGAGCTGGAGCCTGGGGCTTGGGGAAGGGAGAAAAAGGATTTAAAAGCCCGGGCTCCACCTCATTGTTTCCCCACCCCAGCGCCAGTCAGCTGGAGCCCTGGCATGTACATGAACCCAGGGCCGGCGCGTCCATTAAGGCAAACTAGGCAGTTGCCTAGGGGGTCAAAATGGATAGGGGGCGCTGGCCTGCTGCCCCCCGCCGCCCCACCACCACGTGTCGCCATCCGCCCGCCGCTGCCGCTGCCGCCACCGCCCGCCGCCCAGCCCCCCATGCCGTCATGCCACCCGCCCACCGCCTGCCCCCTGCCGCCGCGCCACCCGCCGCCCCTGCTGTCACCACCCACCAGTCTGCCGCCCGGCCCCCTGCCGCCACCGCCACCGCCACCGCCACCGCCCAGCCACCCCTCGCCTAGGCCGCCGCCCCCCCGCCGCCTGCTGCCCGCCCCTCGCCTAGGGCACAAAAACCCCTAATGCTGGCCCTGCATGAACCACAAAATGGAGGGGGTTACTGTATTAAAAATCAGGCTTAGGAAGCTTGAATGTCTCTCTAGTTTGCTCTCAGAAAGGAATTGTTCATTTATATTGCATGTTGCTTATATTGTACCTAAATTACTATGTTTTCTCTGTACGATACCTTGAGCTGGTGACAAGAATTGTAACAATAACAATAGTTTTTAATGCAGCAGGATCTCTCTCTCTCTCTCTCTCTCTCTGTGTGTGTGTGTGTGTGTGTGTGTGTGTGTGTTTGTGTGTAGTGTCATTACAGTTGTGACCAACTCTTTGTGACTCCATGTCCACGGAGTTTTCTTGGCAGGAATGCCAGAGTGGTTTGCCAGTTCCTACTTCAGGCGCCTACAGCACCTGGTATTCCCTGGTGGTCTCCCATCCAAGTACTAACCAGGGCCAACCCTGCTTAGCTTCCAAAATCAGGCAAGATCAGGTGTGCTTAGGAGCCCTGTGGCGCAGTGGTTAAATCCTTATACTGCAGGTAAAACTGTGCTCATGACCTGGGGTTCGATCCCAGGTAGCAGGTTCATGGTTGACTCAGCCTTCCATCCTACTGAGGCCGGTAAAACAAGTACCCGGCTTGCCGGGGGACGATGTGTAGCCTGCGTACTGTAATCAAAATTGTAAACCGCCCAGAAACTACTTGAAGTGGTATGGGGTGGTGTATAAGCAGAACACTTTGCTTAAGTATCCGTTCTAAACACCCCACCCTACAGATGCTAGGATATGTGGATTATAGTAAATGTATATATAACATGGTCTCTGGCTCCCTTTAACATCCAGTTCTGGTAACTTGAACTTTAGAGAGAGGGATTTCTAGGACTTTTTTTTTTTAAAAAAAATTCAGACTATGGATGAGTGAGTCAGAGATCTTGCATATAAAGGGGTCCTGCTGTGCATAGTCAGTAATAATAACTACAAAAATAGATCATTGTTCCTCTGTTTGGTTTTGTGACCTGATCAAAAAGAGCATATTTTGCTGACAGTGGTTTGAGCAACATATGAGCAATGAATACCCAGCATGTTGTTAGTCTGTGGAACCCCCTGCCACAGGATGTGGTGATGGCATCTGGCCTGGATGCCTCCCACCCCCCAGGCCCCACTCAACCTGCATCCGCATATAATGTCGGAGCATATCTCTCAGAGGTCAACTGGGACCAGACCCACGAGATTACAAACCATGATGGAGATGTGTCATCTCCAGGCTTAAAACCTGGGTACTTCAAGGGCCAGATGCAGGGGAGTGGTCTCAGGAGACAGATATCAAGTCTTGCGCGCTCCCGGATGCATCTGTTAGGGCCACTGTGAGATACAGGAAGCTGGACCAGATGGGCCTTTGACCTGATCCAGCACGGCTCTTCTTATGTTCTTAAAAAATGAAATATTCATGGGGCAATCCTCAACTTCATCTGGGAAGCAGTGGAGATTGGAAGAGGAATAAATGAAAGTCTGTCTCTGCTCAGCTGCTGCCATCTATCCACTGAGGCCACTGCGTCAAGTTGCGTAATGGTAGGGCCAGCCCTGATTATGTAGCGGGCTCCTCCTATCCTAGGGGCAGTGAGAAAAAAATCACAGAAGATCACGCGAAGCTCAAAAACGGTGGTGGGACACCCCTGTCGAAAGTGGGTCATCCTGTTCTTTATAATTCCACCGGACTTGGTTCTGGATGGCTGCTAGTACAATGTCCCTTGTTTCTAACCTCTTGTAGGTGCCGAATGGGTAGGGATTGCGTATCGTCCCATCACCGTCCTCACCAACCACCTGGGTTTTTCTGTCGGACAGACCATTCTGGCGGGCTTGGCTTATGCCCTTCAGGACTGGAAGTCACTGCAGGTCTCCATTTCTACCCCGGTCTTTGCTCTCTTTTTTTTCCTCTGGTGAGTAAATGCATTATTAAACTATATGACCTGTCGTCCCTGCAATAAAATGTTGGAATGTGGAGCATTCCTCTACAGCGTGACAGCTGTGCAGGAATGTGGAGCATTTGTGGCGTGACAGCCAGCTCCCGGAATCCGTCAGCATTCTGGAGCTAGTGATAACAGGTTATTTATTGTCCAGGCGTTAAGAACCTTGTCACTTCTCTCACCGCGTCTCCTCACTTTTAAATACTTTTTGCACTGTTTGTAAACTTTGGTACAGCAGACCCTCGTATAACAAACGGTTAGTATAACATAAACTCTGTACAACATAAAAAAATCCGGAGATAGGGGAAATTTGCTTAACAGAATCTTCTATGGGGTGAATCCGTACAACATGAAAACGGTCGCGATTAGGGATTACTTCATTTTCAATGCATTCCTATGGGAAATTTGTATAAAGGAAAATTTGCTTAACAGAATTTCATTTGGAACAAATTAATTCCTTTATACAAAGTAGCACTGTACTTGGTTTAGGACCTCGGTACTTGTCACAGTGCTTTCTCCGATTGAAAACAGCCCATAATGCCCGATCCTCCCAGGCTAGGCATTTGCGGAAATTAACACCATGAGAGGCCCGAAAGGAAAAAACAAGAAACAGGGCCTTTTCTGCTGTTGCCCCTCACCTGTGGAATAACCTTCCACCAGACATCTGCCTGGCCCCCCTCTTTGGCTGCCTTTAAAAAAGTTGGTTATTTAAGCAGGCATTCCCTCAAATATAATTCAATTTCAGTGTTCACCCATTAAATCTTGATTTTTAACTGATTAGCCTGCCAATAATAATCCATTGTTTTATGTCACTTTAATATTAATATTATTTTTATTTTTATTTTTATTTTTATTGTGCTACTATTTTATGGTTTTATTGTATGAATTGTTTGAATTTGTTAATTGTTGCAAACCGCCCAGAGTGACCTTACTGCCAGATGGGCGGTATAAAAATCCAATATATAAATAAATAAATAGGATTATTAACCCGGATTCTAGGCCCGCAGTCATTTCTGTACAGGCGGTTAGGTAGAACGTCTACCTTCATTCATTTTGGGAAAATATCTATTTTTGGACGACAATCTCCATAATCCTCCAGCTAGCGTGAGGTGACTTTGAGATAGCTCAGAAGTTTAGATCTCTAGCTGGAGAGCCAGAGGTTGGGAGTTTGATTCCCTGCAGTGCCTTCTCGACAGGGGCTGGACTGGATGACCTTTAGGGTCCCATCGAGTTCTGCCATTTTAGGAGTGTTGTTCTTGTTGGTCCCATGAAATAATTCTGTGATGCAACTTTCCCGAGAGCTTTGAGTTCAGTGGCTTCCGCTCTGGCCTTTGAGACTTGTTAGCTTTTTAATTATCCCCATTCCTTCTAAATTCCTGTTGCTCCGCTGAGCACAGATGTCTGGCCCAGTCACCTCAGGAGGCACCTTGCCAACATTAGCAACCATTGGCAACCACGAGCAACAAAATCCTTCAAGAAGCCAATAAAAATGTGCGCTAAACAAAACGTGCTCGTCTTGAAGGCCCTACAAGACTCTTGGCTGCTTCTCAGGTTTCACTGTCTCTTGTCAATCTCAGTGCTAAATTTTCCTCTGGATTCTCAGAGCTTGGAAAACTTATCTCCCTTTTGCCGTTCCTCAGAAAACATGCTTTTGCAGTAAACACCTGATGGGAGGTTGTAGTGACAGAAATTTATTTTATAGTATTTTTACCCCGCCTTTCTCCGGAAAAGGACCCAAGGCGGCTTACAGTAATGAGGGATAATATACAGTCCAGTACAATTAAGACATGTTCAGGTATTTGAGAACAAGAAACTGAGGGGCATTTTACACAATTAATAGACAACATTACATTAAAGCTACAAGGTTATAAGTAGTTATGTACACAAAGTCTATGTGAACCTATAGATTCATATAAAATACACATGGTAGTCCATCGTTCAGGGAAAGCTTGCCTGAAGAGAAAGGTCATTGCCTGTTTCCAGAAGGACGGCAGAGATGAGGCAGTCCTGGCCTCTAGTGGGAGGGAGTTCCAGAGTCTGGGCACAGCAATTCAGAATGTTATTTCCCACAGCTTGGGACTGGGAAATAACATTTCCAAGCTGTGGGAGTGGTTTTTTTAAAAATTGTTTTCAGAATTCTCTGAATCACCTGGTCTTGGTTCCTTGATTCACATCTGAATAATACTTATTATTATTATTGAATAATAATAGCTTTCGAGCCTTTGAATTGCACAAGTGCCTCCTCACTTGTGCAATTTCTACAAATTGCATTAGAACGTCCTTATCTATATATTCATGTTCTGAAAATATTAAAAAGTTTAAAAGAAAAATCCTAGAAATACACATTTTATAAAGATGAAGTTACTAGAACTGACCACGAGATGGTGCCAGAGACCCATGTTCTCTATTATCCACATTTGTCCAACATCCACAGGGAGGCTTGGATAGGATCCCCCGATTGTACAGTATTGTCTGAATGCACTAACTTCCCCTGTTCACATCCTTCTTATGTTTTCTCTCTCAGAGGTACACTCACTGTTTTTATGAATGTAAGGAGTGTCAGATAATTAGGGTGTACCACAATAATTACACATCCTCTCCTTTTTCTCGTTCCTCCTCCTTCTCCACATAATTGGCAAAAATTATACTCAGTCAATCAGTCATACCTTGGTATGCTACAGTCCGGGGACATTTAAACCTGTTAAAGGCTTTCAGTCGGCATCAAGGTTTGCGATACGCTTGTACCTCATGCTATTAACTCCCCTGTGAAGCTAATATATTAATGCTGATGTTGTTTTCTGCTTAAGGGGAAAAAAGATAAATAAGGGTAGAGATCATGTGATGCAATTATACACAGTGTGGGTAGAATTAATAGGGAGACTTTTCCCTCTTGACTCATGATATTAGAATCTGAGTTCATTAAATGAAGGTGAATGCTGGGAGAGGCTAGAAAATAAATGTAATTACTATGCGACTTAATACTGAAATTACATTTCCAGCTTATGTTCTTAAAGGTGGTCAGGGAATTTGACACTGACAGTAGCTCTAACCATAGCATGGTGTGAAGTCTGGCAAGGTAGCTGGAGAATTTGTATGCCGTTTGGGGTGCAGTGGATAATCATTTACCTATTGCGCATTTGTTTTTGCTCAGCAGCTAACATGCAAACTGTAGCTGTAGCTAAATTAGTTAACTTTATTTATTTATTTATTTATTTATTTATTTATTTATTTATTTATTTATTTATATGCTGCCCACTACCCAAAGGTCTCTGGGCAGCTTGCAATAGAAGTGAACAATCAAAACAAAGCATTAAAATGTCAGTTAAAACAATAAAAACATTTAAATACAAAACACTAAAATTGCCACCAGGACCCACAATCTATGTCAGTTAAAAAACCTCTGAAACAGAAAGGTTTTTACCTGGCGCCGAAACATCATTAGCGTTGGCGCCAGGCGGATCTCAGATGGGAGGGCGTTCCATATCCTGGGGGCAGCTGCTGAAAAGGCCCTGTTTGTACAAGCCATCCCTTTCACCTCCTTAGGGGATGGCTCTTTCAGGAGGGCCGCCTGGCTAGATCTTAATTGCCGGGTAGGTTCATATGGAAGGAGGCGGTCCTGCAGGTATCTAGGTCCTAAGCCGTTTAGGGCTTTATATGTCAAAATAAGCACTTTGAATTGGCTTCAGGCAGCAACTGGTAACCAAATATAGGTCATATAGATTGGCATGATATGGTTCCTGGCAGCCCCTCCACTCACCAATTCTGAACCAGTTGCAATCGCCGGACCATCTTCAAAGGCAGCCCCACATAAAGCACATTACAGTAATCAATACGGGATGTTATCAGTGCATGTGTAACTGTCATGAGGCTCTGCTCGTCCAAGTAGGGGCGTAGCTGGTATATTTTCCGCAGCTGAAGAAAGGCACCCCCTGGCCACCGAGTCCACCTGGGCTTCCAGAGTTAGACCGGGGTCCAGGAGCACCCCCAAGCTGCGGACCCTGTCCCTTAGGGGGAGTGCTACCCCGTCCAAGACAGGAATATGGCCCCCTAACCTGTCTGGTGGAGCACCCACTAACAGCACTTCCATCTTGTCTGGATTGAGCTTCAATTTATTAACTGTCATCCGGTCCATTATCTGGAACAGACACGAGTTCAGCACAGAAACTGAGAAGGAACAGCCAGTTACTTTAAAATTTTATTCTCAAACAATTTGTATTTTTTTCCTGGCATGTAGGTAACAAACACTACTACAGTGTGGGGAATTAGTTTGGTAATTGGAACATAGATAATTTAATAACAGTGATCTGACTGTTCAGAAGTACTGAGTAATGTAATGAGTTCCTTTTAGAATGCAACATTTTGAATTCAGTTTTTTTTTTTTTTTGGAAATGATATGAATCCATGTAACACTGAAGCTTTTTGCTTGCCTTCACTTCCCTCCTGCTCTCCCCCCCAACCACTTTAGGGTCCTTCCTGAATCTCCCCGGTGGCTTGTAACCAAAGGGAAAGTAGAAGAAGCAAAAATCCTCCTTCAGAAGGCAGCTTCCATGAATAAACAAACCATCTCACCAGAATTGCTAGATCAGGTAAGGGAGACTGAGACTGGTCAAGAAGACACAAACAACCCATTCAGTGCTTCTAATGTTTTAAAAGTCCATGCTAGAAGTCACTGGGTAAAGTTGTGCTGAGTAATTTGTATTTTTGAGGACAAAATTGTGTCTGCAAATGTGACAGTGACACAAAATGTCTTAATATTTTTTAAATGATGTGTAAGCCCTCTTCAGTCCTTTTTCTGGAGAAAGTGGGGTAAAAAATATCTAGAATAAATAATAAATAAAAGAAACAGGGCAGGACCCCTGTATCCATGGAGGATTGGTTCCAGCCTGTCTGCCCTATGCAGATGCTGAAAATATCAGACTAGAGCAATTTCTATACATGACATGGTAAAAGAGAAAAGAAAAAGAAAAAAGCCAGAAAATATTTTTTTTTACCATGTATTATCAGAACTGGCCACTACATGGATCCAGAGACCATTTTAAAACAACAAAGCTACATAGCATGGTCTCTGGCACTCCCCTAGTGGCCTGTTCTAGTAACTACATCATGAAAATATGCATTTCTATTTTTTTCTTTTCTAATTTAAAATATTTTCTGATTGTGGATAAGTGAAAGCATGATCCTACAGATATGGGAGTCCTAATGTATTCCAAGCAGCTCTACCTAGGGATGGAGGTGAGTAAAGAGTGTGTACATTTTGTATAGATCTGTAGCACTCTGGATTGCTCCTGTGTTTAGCAGAAACAACTCTTAGAAGTGTAGGACCAACTGGTAAATCCAGAGACTGAGAAATTGTAGTTGATATTTAGTTCTCCTTTTAACTTTCTCTTCCTCTATGCATTTCCACTCCTTTGCCTTGGGTGTGAAAGCTGAAGCCCGAAAAGAAGACCACCTCTGAAAGCATTCTGGAACTTTTCACAAATCCCCACCTTAGGAAGGTGACTTTCCTGATGTCTTCCATCTGGTGAGTCTCTCCTACACCTTTACTCTGACTGTGGTCATAGAAGACCTATTTTGAATACCAACAAGGCCAGACCCAAGGCTTCATATATCTAAATACAGGTTAGGAGACAGGAGTCCTCCTGAAATCCTTGGTCCACGCCAATCTATTTAGACATTGTTGGGTCAGATGGTCAAGGATGCCCCCTGGCATAAGCCAGCTTTTTATAATCTCTGGGATCAGGTTTCATTCCAAGATCTTGGAGGGCTTCAACCTACTCTAAGTAAACGGTAATGAACGAGTTAGACAAGTCAATGGTTTGATTTCATTGACCTATCCTTATAACAACTAATTAATCCAGACCCTCCCCTTGACCCCATGCACTATATCTCCTCTTGTCAATATATCATGGCTTTTAAAGCTATGTTTGAATATTTGTTCTCCGCTCCTTTGAGGACTGGAAGAGTTTTTAAGTGTCTAAATAATTGTTTCGGGATAGCACAGGTGTTTAGTATTGACTGGCCCAAATCCTGTTGCTTAGTAACTCCCACTACAGTAGGCCTGTTGAAACAGTGGTTATGTGCTGAATCCCCTCCTATGTGAGGCCCACATGAATTCATAGGGACATCCTCTAACTGCAACTTACTTGAGCAGAGTAAGGTGCAGTTAGACTAGACTCATTTGAATCTTCGGACGAGTTGAGTTCACTAAATCCCCACTGGCTTACTTTAGTAAGGTTTACTATATAAGGCAACAGGATTTGGGCCTCCAAATCAATGATCCATTCAAATAAATTCTGGTTGTGACTAGCAGTGGGTTTTAGCCCATGGTTCCTGAATGTTTTTGACGTGGAGACCCCCTAACTTACTGGCTGTGGTCCCTCCCCCGATATAGTACAGTGGTACCTTGGATAACAAATTTAATTTGTTCTCCGAGGCAATTCGTTATCCGAAAAAATTCATTATCCGAAACATGGTTTCCCATAGGAATGAATGGGAAACCAATTAATCCATTCTAGAGCCTAGGAAAATGACACAGACACTTGGTTTTTTGTTCAAAACTCTTTATAAAGTTCACTTTAAAGGTACAGATGTAATGCCACCTGGGATAACTCTTTTTCACCAATGCATGCTGGAAATTTGTTATCCGATGCAGTCCATAGGGAAAATTCGTTATCTGAGGCAGCCCATAGGAAAATTCGTTATCGGAGGCAGCCCATACAGAAAATTCGTTATCCGAGGCAGACCTATACCTAGAAATTGTGATTTGTTATCAGAGGCAACCCTATACCTGGAAATTGCAATTCGTTATCCAAAAAAATTGTTATCAGGGGCATTCGTTATCTGAGGTATTGCTGTACTTGGGGAGGCCTGGCCTGAGGAGCAGAAATTTCTGTGGGTTCTGCGGTTGCCCCTGGCTGCTTTTGGTGCCACCCCAGGGCACTGCAACAAACAATGTGGGAACCACTAAGGTGTAGTCCATATTGTTGATGTGACTTGTGGTCATAAACACAATCTGTCCTCCCCCCCCTTCCAGGTTTGCAAACAGTTTGACTTACTACGGCTTAAGCCTGAACGTGGGTAGTTTTGGCTTGGATATCTATTTGACACAGCTGATCTTTGGAGCGGTTGAAGTCCCAGCTCGCTTCTCTACCTTGTTCCTGATGCAGTGGCAAGGGAGAAGGAAATGCCAGGCATTGTGCTTGCTCGTGGGTGGAGTGGTTTGCCTTCTTATCACTGTTGTTCCAAAAGGTACAAATTCAGCCGCTGTACAGAGCAACCCCAAAAGATTCTGCTTTAAATCACACCGTGATTTCTCTCTTGAGCTTGTACTTTTTATGTGCTGTACTGGGGATCTTTATGCCGCTGGCAGTATGCACCATTAGGTATATTTTTGCCATATATACCATGGGAACCTGTGTACAGATGATACATTACAGACAACCTGTCATTAGAAGAGAGAATTTCTTAAATGCTGAATACATCTGCCTATTGCAGCAGGAGCTTTTCACATCTCCCAGAGTTTGCAAATAAGCTTATTTTGTGTTGTGGTTGGTCATCATAGAATCATAGAATCATAGAGTTGGATGAGACCTCAAGGGCCATCTAGTCCAACCCCCTGCCATGCAGGAACCCCATCACAATATTTCCGACAGATGGCCATCCAGCCTCTGCTTAAAAACCTCCAAGGAAGGGGACTCCACCACCCTCCGTGGCAGCATATTCCACTGCCGAACAGCTCTAACCGTCATGAAGTTCTTCCTAATGTTCAAATGGAATCACTTTGCCTGCAGTTTGAAACCATTGCCCCGAGTCCTCGTCTCTGAAGCCATGGAAAACAAACCTGTCCCTCCCTCTTCAATATGACATCCTTTCAAATATTTAAAGATGGCTTTCCTATCCCCCCCTCAGCCTTCTTTTTGAAAGGAGTTCAATAGGTACAATTGTGGTTGCTAAAGAGATTGGGGACAACTCAACAACACGAGCAGGATCAAAATACAGTATTTGAAAATTGCCTCTTGGTGGTGACATAATCAGCCTTCCATGGGTCTACTAGCACAAACAGGATTTCTGTCTTGAATATAACCCTGGTGACACAGATCTGTGGTCAGCTTCACGCAGTAAAAGAAGCAACTTTGCTTTGGTGTGTGAGACAGCGGGGCAAGTTACATTTTGAGGGGTAATGAGCCACAATAAAGTTACATATCAAAACAAGAGCGAGAAGTACAAATACAGTGCTCTTACCGACTTAACAAGTAACAAGTCTTGGGAATTGCTTTTTAAGCATGTCTTAAATATTTTTTTCAGTGTTTCGTGTCTTGCTCTTCTCAATCCTCTCCCCCACCCCACCCCATGGAAAAAAAGCCGCACAATAAAATAAAGAAGCAACATGTACCTGATGAATTACTTTCCTGGTGCTGCAACAGATCACAACAGTGAATTACTTTTTAGACCGTTCAGTGAGGAACGGGAAGGAATGGTAGTTGTGACGTTTTTGGACTGTTTGGCTGTGTTCTGGAAGTCCCCCCCCCCTGACATTTCCTCAGATTCAGCGGTCGACATCTTCAGAGGGCAAGGAGCTTAGGGAACTAGGAGTGTTTGTTTATTTGATATACCGCACCACCTGACCCGAGGGACATGTAATGTGGTTTCTGGGAAATACCTGTTTCCTTCCCAACTATTCTGAAAATTGTAGCTAAGCTCAGCAAGACGGACGAAGCCTGAAGGGATGGATAGACAGATGTTATTGGTAATTTAAAAACTGCAATGAGCGGCTTGTGATATCCTGAGGGGCTGATGGAGATACAACCAACTACCTCCAGTTTGCTGCTCAACCTTCTTTTTTAAAATGTGGTCAAAGAACTCCTGATACCATGCCACCGATGACTCAAACCCGTTTTACACGACCCCTAAAATCCACTGCAAAACACTTGCACATCCGGAGCATAAAATTATTTTCCCACCAGCAGCGGACTTTAAAAAAATAAAGTAAGACCACGCCCACTTAAGCACGCCCCAGCGCACTTTACAAGTACCTGGTCTCTGGAGGTAACAAATTTTTCCAATGCGGATTGTAAAGCAGTGAATGCCTGGCTCTTCTCCTCCTACTGTTTGTTTTTGTTGTCCCCCGCCCCTTTAACAGACTGGAATTCCTAACAGGGCTGCTGGGACGGCAGGAGGTGAGGGGAGGGGAGCCTGCATTTTTTTCCTCCCTCCCCTCACTACAGACAGAAGCAACAGAGTGCAGAAGGGTGGGAACACAGGAAGCAGAACAAAACCCACATTACCTCTGGTTTCTGGGATCTGAATTTAAGTTGCCAGTGGATTTTAGGGGTCGTGTGAAAGCAGCCTCAGATGAACATTAGGGATCAATGTATGGCCCTCACCTGCTCAAGCACAACACACACTCCCTTGGTTCCCTTGCTTCAACTTTGCTATTGTTGGCTCACCCACAATGCCACTCAGAAGTACTTGATTCCTTAAAGAGGTTTTGCTGCCATTTTGTGAACATAAGCTTGTGAGGCCCATCGGCCACTCATTTATTTGCGTGTGGATGCTTGTATTGGCCTCAATAGTCTCTTAAAACAGAATTTGCTTTTCTTCACAGATTTGCCTGTGATGAGAACTGTGTTGGCCATCATTGGAAAATTTACCATTTCTGGTTCCTTCATGACATCCTATGTGTATTCCACAGAGCTATTCCCGACAGTTATTCGGTGAGAATAATATCATTTTTTAAAAAAGGATTGGGGAGCCAGCCTCAAAATGTGACAAAAAATCCCAAAAGCACAAACCAGAAAAGTTGCTACTATCTCAGGTCAATCCAATTATTCAATTTCTTTATGACATTCAAACCCCTCTTTTTCCTCCGATGGCTTCAAAGCAGCATATTGAGTCTTGCGCTCTCTTGACTTGACCCTCACAACAGCCTTGTGAGGTAGTTCAGGCTGAGAGAGATGGACTGGACCATGGTCACCTCATCAGTTTCAAGTTTCCATGGCAACTTGGATCTCCGACGTTCCAGTCTAGAAGCCTAACCAAGACAGTTATTCCCCGTTGTGGTCACTCAGTGTATAGCAGGTTTTTCACATCTCCCACAGCGTTGTAAAAAGCTGGCGCACTTCCACACCATCAACATCATATTTGAACTACACACCGTATGGATCACCAAGTCCAGACCCTATTAGGGAAGCCCAGTGGGGAATCGAACACCCAGCTACTGACTCCACAGTCAGGTCCCAAACCCGCTGAGCTATCCAGCAGTATTACTTTGCCTTTAACGCTGCTATCTCTGTGCACACAACATGTTCTAATTCTGGCTAATTATAGGACATTGAGGTTGTATACAAATGGCTTAACACCACATTAAAAACATCACAGATAAAGTTTTGTATCAGTGAACGGTATTTACTGTATTCTCGAAGTCTTTCATGGCCGGGATCCAATACTGTTTTTGAGTTTTTTGGGCTGTTTGGCTGTGTTCTGGAAGTTTTTCTTCCTGATATCTTCAGAGGACAAGGAGCTCAGGGAACTAGGAGTTCTCTCTGTGCTCTGGGTTTTCTCACTCACTCACTCACTCACTCTGTACTCCAGAGCACAGAGAGAACTCCTAGTTTCCTGAGCTCCTTGCCCTCTCAAGATGCCAGCCACAGAGTCTGGAGAAACGTCAGGAAGAAAAACTTCCAGAACATGACCAAAGAGCCCAAAATCTCACAACAATTAATGGTATTTACTGTTCATTGAAGTGATCACAAGGACTGTTTCTTTCTCACCTTCCCTCATCTCCACAGTTTAGGCATAATAATTCCCATGTTTCTGGCATCCTCTGGGTCTTGAGATCCAGTAGGTAGAAGAGAAAGATAATTCTTTGCTGCCTGCCACCTTTCATTGGCCTCCATGTTTTCCTGTCTTCCCAGGCAGACTGGAGTTGGTTTGTGCCAGATGGCCGCCAGATTGGCTGGTATTATCTCCCCACTGGCTCGCCTTCTGGAGAACTACCACGTCTCCATCCCGGTCTTAATATTTGGAAGCACAGCCGTGGTCGGCGGCATCCTTTCCTTCTTTTTGCCGGAGACGGGTGGCACCGAACTTCCGGATCACATACAAGACGTGGTGGGCAAACGGAAGTGAGTCTTGCTGAAGGTTCCACAAACAGCTTCAGATCCCCTTGCCTCTTCGCTTCTAGGATCCGTGGAAAGCAGAACCCAGCCCCAGATATGCAAATACTCATTATGGTCAACCTGAAACTGCTACATTGATCTCTACGCAGGGCTGTCCTTGAAGGCTGCCTGGAACCTATAGCTGTTGCGGTTATTATCAGCCCAAATGATCCTTGAGATGACTGTGTGGTTTGATCATATCACACCCTTATTTTCACCAGCGGCATTAATTACACATTTTTTAAAGAAAGCTCCGTTCATAGAGACAGGATTACCATTTAAATCCTTGTGATGAAGGACTGCCCTAGATACGGCTCCAATTTTGGATGTAAAAGCAACACTCCTTTAAGAGACAACACCTGATGAGTCTAACATGAGTTTTGGCAAAAGCACCCTGTTTTCGTTTTGTTGGGAGTGATGGGACAGCACCTAATCCTAGAGGAATAACACTATAAGAGGAAGAAGTGTATATTTCCTTTAGTACATGATCTGATCCTAGCTTACTTAAAGAAGCACTCATGCCTAGGTTGGTGGTGAGCCTTCAGCACCCCAGATGTTTTGGACCTCAACTCCCAGAATTCCAAGCCTAGATTACCAGTGACAAAGGACTGTGGGAGCTGTGGTCCAAAACATCTGGAGTGCTGACAAAGGACTGTGGGAGTTTGTGGTCCAAAACATCTGGAGTGCTGAAGTTTCGCCACCGCTGGATGTCCCCCAAGGTCTCATTGCTGGAGCACTGCTGGAGGTCAGCCAGGTTGATGGCATACCGAGGACCTTTTGTATGTATTTATTTCTGTGAAATTTCCCCCTTTAAATTAAGGAGGGGATTTCCAGCCTAAATTAAGGCCGAATCTCCAGCCTTTAAAATGATTTTTCTTTTTTATCTGTTGAAGCCTCTCCTATTTAGGAAACATCTTTCACCAACGTGATGCCCTCCAGATGTGTTAGAATGTAATTCCCATTGTCCCCATGCAGCATGGGCTGTTCTAGCTGGCAGTGATGAGATCCTGCCACCATATACTGTATAACCTGATTATTCAGCACTTGGGCTGCTTGGTGATAGCAGAGTCACGGGAAATAAAATTTTCCTCTACTGGCTGCTCAGTTGCCCTTTGCTGGAGGTACTGAAGTGGATGCTGGTTGGCCATGTGTAATGGGTTCCCTAGTTGACAACTACTATACTGACTGGGAATGGAGGGCATGGTGGCTCAGCGGACTAAGGCTTCTGAAAACTGTTGGCTACAAAACAGGTAGCTCAGCGGTTTGAATCCCGGCTTCCACGCAGTGGAGCGGGCTCCCACTTATAACCCCAGCTCCTGCCAACCAAGCCGTTCGAAAGCATGTAAATGCAAGTAGATAAATAGGTACCACTGCAAAAAGTGGGAAGGTAAAACAGTGCTTCCTTGCAGCCATGCTGGCCACGTGGCCATGGACTGTGCACAACATGGGCTCTTTGGTTTGAATACGGAGATGAGCACCACCCCTAGAGTCGGACACGACTAGCATGCAAGTGCGGGGGGAACCTTTACCTTTTACCTTTTATATTGACTGGGATGGTCTGGGTGACGTCCAGAGTGAACTTTAAACCTTCAATGTCACAGTTTTTATTTTTTTTTTGCGGAATTATTTTGACCAGAACGTTGTATAGAAAGGCAACTGATCCTGTCGTTTTAACCGCCTTTCTTTCCAGTGGCCCCAGAAAAACAGTCAGCAGTAACTTGGAAAATGGATGTTTCAACCAAAAGGAAGACAGTCGTCTTAGCGAATGGGCAAAGGCCACCAGCTTTGTAAGCTGGGATTCCAACAATGCCCCAGCGTGCCATGGAAAAGAGACAGAAGATGAATGGGTGGATTCTGCCCCCGCACACGGTGGACAGTGTGGCTTTTAAACAAGCAAGCAATGAATGAAGTTTTTCCACTGCTTTTTTTTTTTTAAAATCAGTTATTCGTTTTCAAAAAAGGCCAGCTCTATCCACGGCCCCTTAAAATAACTTGGTTTAAAATACATGAATGCATTATGATCAAAAGCATTAAAACTAACTATCATGTTTGAAATGTAATGGATTTGGTCGTGCTTAATAAAGAAGAGTTGCGGTCAGGGCCGGCGCATCCATTAAGGCGAACTAGGCAGTTGCCTAGGGTGCCAAAATGGACAGAGGACACTGGACAGCCTGCCGCCCCCCCTGCTGCCCCCCGGCCGCTGGCCACCGCCGTCCATCCCCCCACCGCCTGCCAGCTGCTCGTCGCTGCCCGCCGGCCGCCCCCGCCCCCATCGCCGATCATCCCCCCGCACTCGTCGCTGTCCCCCGCCATCTGCCCGCCCCCCCCCCGCCCCGCCCCCCACCCACCACAGCCCTGCCTGCCCCCCCGCTGCCCCGCCGCCCCACCACCACCCTGCCCACCCACCTCTCCCTGCCCAGAGCCCCGCTCTGCCCTCCTACCACCCCCCACCCCCCGCCTCTCACCTAGGGTGCAAAAAAACCTAGCACCGGCCCTGGCTGTGGTACTAATGAAGGGAACACACGTTCCTGCAAGTCAGCCCCAACAAACCAGTGAGAGCTTACCTCTGGGAACATGGAGAGGCGCTTGCCGAAACCTAATTGGACAGCAGCTAAGTGCTGATGACCAAAGATGGTGATGTTATTGGTCACACAGATGGTACCACACACATCCATACTTCCCTGCTCCTTTGGTCTTAGGCCGTTACCCCATGGCTGCTTTGTTGCTCTAGAACAGGCATGTCCCAAGTCAGGCCTGGGGGCCAAATGCGGCCCGTTTTCAAATTCTGAGTGGCCCACAGCTTGTTCTCCTCACCGGTTCAGCCTGTCACAAATCCCTGCCAGCTGACCCCTCCCCATACCAGATGGAGGCATTAGTTTGCAATTTTATGGTTTGCCTGCCTTCCCTGCCTCTGTCCATCTCCTAGCCACCTGCCAAGCCTACCCACCCCCAGTTCCATTGCTGTAGCGTCCTCCCCGCCTCCTTGCATGTCAGAGAGAGTTGTCCAAAGTCCGGCCCTGGGGCCAAATGCAGCTGAATGGTCAGCCCCCCACATATTTTCACGTCACCAAATCTGGCCCTCCTTGCAAAAAGTTTGGACACCCCTGCTCTAGAAAGTGCTCTGAGATGCAGATCTTAAAATTGTTCCCCCAAGTCCATCGTGCTTTAAGCAAAATAAAGGGCAACCATGCCCCCCCCCGAACCACAACTCAGCGTATCTTCCTTGTACCTGGCCTCGGGGTGGTGGAATCCTTGTTCCATTGCAGTTTTTAAACCACGACACGCGCCATGGGGTACCGTTTAACCCACAGCATAACTGTTCCGTTGCCATAGGGCTACCTAGTGGCACTACTTGGAGCAGCCACATGACAGCATATTCACAGTCCGAGAAGCCACTATGCATGGAAAGAAGCCAAAAAAAGAAGTATTCAAAGATCAACAAATGACAAATGAAAACAGATATATTGATATACCTACCTATTGCATTTTAATCTAAAAAAAAATAGTGTATTGGGGGGAAAAATAACAAAATGCACTTTGATGCAGAGTCCGTTTGTGGGGTCACAGAAGTTACGTAACAACATCCTTGTGGATGTAGGAACTGCGACAAAACCATGTGGCCACAACAAGATTTATTACATATTTTAGTTTGTGGACATGGGGTAATGGCCTTAGCGGGAAGCTTCATAAAGCTTGGGGAGAGGACAAGTGGATTTTCTCTTAGCACGAATAGGTATTTGTGAGCTGTCCTGGTTGAACGGCAAAATATTTTAAGGTGCGGTGGAATGGGGTATTGAGAACCATTGGGTATACAAAAGACCCACTGCTGGCAGAGATGACAGCTGTTACAATTAGTTAGTAGATATTCACATAAAGTTGTCTTCCTGGTGCTAGATCAGGAAACATCTGAGAAAGCCTGAACTTGGAACCTTAACCTCTTAGGAACCCTGGCCGTGTCCCTCTCTTGCTCATGAAATCTTCAGTCTTTCCAAAGTCCAATTTATTAATTATGACACCGTCCTTTGCCAGTTGGCAGGTCTAGGTCAGCTGATCCCAATACATGGGGCATTATGCTATAATATTTACAGTTGCTCTTTGCTGAACCTGTGGGAATTAGATAGCAATGAATGTACTTGTACATTAAGAGTTTTCTTGGCAGGGCTGAATGCCTGTCCTTCAAAAAAAAAAAAAATTGCCCTGATACCACTGGCAAATGTAGAACGCATAAAAAGGACTTAAAATATTTTTAGACTGTGGATAAATGAATCAGCAGATATAACATCTCTGGATCAAGGGGTCAGGCTGTATTTAATTTCCCCAAAGAGTCGGTCACGACTGTAACAACACAACACACACACACATACACACACACACACACACACACACAACCTCACAGTTAAGTGCCAACATATGATTAAGACTAGTTCTTGCAGAGGAATTATTACTGCAAATAAGTAATAACCATGTAATAGGAGAAAGCAGTGTAGTGTAATGAAGACTCCAGAGACCTGGTTTCAAATCCTTGTTCAGCCCTGGAAACTCACCAGGGAAGCTATGGGAGGGTGGTCAGTCACTCCTCTAACCTGAAGACCTTATTGGGATTGCAATAATTGGGAAGTGACTTGTAGGGATGCTGGCAAGTTTTTAGTCCAAATCCCACATCCGCGTCTTTGGTTGTTGTTGTTGTTGTTGTTCAGTCGTTCAGTCGTGTCCGACTCTTCGTGACCCCATGGACCAGAGCTCACCAGGCCTTCCTATCTTCCTCCCGGAGTTTGGTCAGATCCATATTGGTTGCATCGATGACGCCGTCCAACCATCTCATTCTCTGCTGTCCCCTTTTCCTTTTGCCTTCAATCTTTGCCAACATCAGGGACTTTTCCAAGGAGTCCTCTCTCCTCATGAGGTGGCCAATGTCCTGGAGCCTCAGCTTCAAAATCTGTCCTTCCAGTGAACATTCGGGGTTGATTTATTTCAGGATGGATAGGTTTGATCTCCTTGCAGTCCAGGGGACTCTCAAGACTCTCCTCCAGCAACAGAGCTCAAAAGCAAGTCCTGCGTCCGAAGCCCCAAGTCTGAGTCCCTATTAAAAATAAGGTCCCCTCCCCCCCGGAAAAAGAGAGGGATGGGTGGGTTCTGAATTGTGAGTAGGGTCATGTCATGGGCCCGGGTGGACAAAGGCAAGTCTGGTTTGAATTGCCAGTGTGACTTAAGTCTGACTTAGAAGCAAGTCCTGCCACTCAAGTCTCCTTTCCCTGGTGACTTGACGTCATGCAATATAAAAACAACCAGCTCAAACGATACTCTCTTTGGTTATGGCAACTGGGCTTCTCTTCTTGTGAGATCGATCTCGCAAGAAAAGAAGTCCAGTTGCCATGACTCAACTTCGGGATGACCTCCCCTGGATGACTGAGAATCTTCACAGGCACCCTCTTTGATGTGAGAATAAAAGCTTTACGAGCCCACCAGTGCCTCCCTTCCCCCAGAAAACGCCCAAGACCGTGCCCTGTGTTTCCAAATGATTGAGGAAAGGAATCACTTTATTATGGTTTGTGGTCCACACCCACAACCCCATACATGCTGACTGGCATTAGAGAGGCGTTTGCCTCTGGCACACAAATGTAACTGGCACAAAGCTATGGGAGAGGTTCAATATTCAGTACACAAGTGCACTTTTTATTTAGTTAAATTTATATCACGCTTTTCCTCCCCAAAAGGATCCAAAGCAAAAGCAAAATTGTTCTACTTATATACCTCCCCATACCACTCTGGGCAGTTTACAGTTTTAATTACAATATGCAGGCTACACATTGCCCCCCCCCCAGCAAGCTGGGTGCTCATTTTACCGACCTCAGAAGGATGGAAGGCTGAGTCAACCACGAGCCTGCTACCTGGGATTGAACCCCAGGTTGTGAACACAATTTTAGCTGCAGTACGGGCATTTAACCACTGCACAAGTTTCTTTTTTAAAAACTTCCCCCTCATCGCTCTCCAAAAGTTGAAAAGACGTCAGTACTTCATCAGAGAGATATAGTATAAACAACGATGCCTCGTATCTTATGTCACTAAGGAAGGTTGAGTTTCTAGGAAATCCAGACATTAAAAGCACATTTTTAACTATATCTCCTCTGGTCTTTCAGTCACTACTTTTGTAGGAGTTGTGGGGGGGGGGGAGGTAACATTTCTAACCCATGAGGGCACCCCCCCCCAAAAAAAACAGCATGAGGCTTTGATAGATCTCTGTCCATCTGGTGTTCATCCATAGACCTCACATGTACAAAAAGATCCCGCAACGTGGCTGGAGGATTGTGGGAAACGTAGGAGGATGTGAAACGTTGTAGTACATATGTTCTTTTTAGAAGAAAGGAAATCCAGAGGGAATTGTGTTGTAAAACAACAACAACACACCAACACACACAGCATCAGGAGCAACAGGTTTACCTCACTGGCCTGCAGTCCAGCCCACTTTTGTTCTCCACAGGACTGCTCTGCTTCATGTAATTACCATTGTGGCATCTTGCCTAATCACGGAGGTGCATCGCTTTCATTAGCTAATGAAGATCTTAATCTGTCCTGGGCAGGCCCCAAACTCGGGCCTCTTACTTCCTGTAAATAACCCAAGTTCGCTGGGTTGCGATGATTTGTCTTCTTGGCCACTTCCAGAAGCCATTATGTTTGGCCACATCCTCTCCCTTCCTCTGGAGATACAAGAAGGGAATGATGGAAGTGAAGCTTCCGAGAAGCAGGTCCTGAACCTGCAAGGGGTGTGGTTGGAACTCGAAGGTTGCACATTGAAGCTGAAAGGCATCTCACTTGATTCGGACAGCTAGCATCACATCGTTTGTGGTGGGATCGTCTTTCCAACAGCTGCATGAATCTTCATTTGGTATGGTAAAGCGTGGGGGACAGTGGTGGTCCAAGGTACAAATCAGGAATGGGCACTTATCTCTATTTATGTATTCTTAAATCTGATTTGTCTGAGAATTTTTAAAGAAAAGGTTTGAATGAAAATCCCTATGTTGTTGGCAATTTTGTATTTGGCGGTTGCAAGATGCTTGGTCACGAGAATGCATTTTGAAATACAATTTTCATTGATATATGCTGTTTTTTACTTCTTTTTTGGGGGGATGGAAGAACCCTTCAAAATTTGAAGACACACAAATTTTACAGTACATCTGACTTTGGGCTCAATGGTTGGTTTCAACATGCAGAATTAGATAAAGTCACATGACCATAGAAATGGAGCATTTTTCTCCTCCATTCCTAGCTCAAAGCATATTATCTTGTGGTGAAACAGTTTCCAGGGGGGAATGGTCCCTGGTTGGTTCCCTCACTGTCTGTTTTGTATATTTTACTCAAAGATGGTTTTATGCCAGTGAGTGAAACAAAACCCTCCTTTGGGTTTGACAACTATTCCCCCCCCCAGACTGCAAACTGTCTTGAGTATGTGTGTATGTGTGTTGTGTTGTTACAGTCGTGACCGACTCTTCGTGACCCCATGTCCACGGAGTTTTCTTGGCAGGAATACTGGAGTGGCTTGCCAGTTCCTACTCCAGGCGCCTACAGCACCTGGTATTCCCTGGAGGTCTCCCATCCAAGTACTAACCAGGGCCAACCCTGCTTAGCTTCCAAAATCAGGTGAGATCGGATGTGCTTAGGGCACATTTTGGTGTAAAAAAGAGGGCTAAAGATAAACTAGGTGCAGTGATTATAAGAGAAGCAAAAACAGGCAATACCTTTATACAGTGGACCCTTGTATAACAGTTTGTATAACATAAAATTTGTACAACATAAAATATTCCGGAGATAAGGGAAATTTGAGTAACATAATCGCCTATGGGGAGAATCCGTACAACATAAAAATGGGATTACTTCGTTTTCAATGCATTCCTATGGGAATTTGTACAAAAGAAAATTTGCTTAACATAATTTCACTTGGAACGAATTAATTCCTTTATACAAGGTAACACTGTAGTTAAAAAAGAAGAAGCATGAGATGTTAGCAACAAGGACCACTACATGCCAGCACCTAAAAATGAAGGATGAATTTTTCTACTCTATCCATGAAGTGATAGTGTGATGACATGGAATGTTCTCCATGAAAGTTTGCAGTTGATGTGATTTAGTTTTAGTGGCCCAATAATAGGTACCACCGACTCTTAACATTTGTATGATTTTCAATGTATTTCTTGATCTGGCCGTTGTCCTTTATGTTGGACTGTACAGTGTAATAAGCTGCCACTACCTGGAACAGGGCCACCTCAGAGGAATGTCATCTCCAGAGTGTCTTGTGGTAATATTACGAATGCACTGGTCATGTAAGGGTTTGTTTTGGACTTGGTTTACAGTCAGTTGCCTGAGAAAATCACAAGCATGGCCTATTGTGATGATATTATGAAATAACAAGTATTTCAAAAGAAGTGTTAGAATTTCTCCCAATCACTCTTTCAAATTGGATAGCCATGACCAGAAATCAGTTCAATCAGGGGGTTCTGTCATCTAGTATAGCTGGTGGAATCCAACCTCTATTATTTTGACATCAATAGCAACGTTTCCAGACTTCTTCACATATGTGCAGCAAAAAGAATTAATTAAAATTAATTAAAGATGGGGCTAAACTTATTTCTAGAACTTTATGGTCCTGTGTGCCCTGAGCTCATCCAATCTTGCCTGATCTCGGAAGCTTGCGTGGTGGGAGACCACCAGGGAATACCAGGTGCTGTCGGCGCCTGGAGTAGGAACTGGCAAACCACTCCAGGATGCCTGCCAAGAAAACTCCATGGACATGGGATCACGAAGAGTCGGTCACGACTGTCCGACACAACCATTGCCATTTGAGTTTTAGAATCAATTTCAGTCAGCAATGCCAGGAATCAGTTTGCATTCTCAGAAAGTTCAAGAGATGCAGAGATGTTCTTAAAACATTTTCTAACTCAGAAACTCCTGTTTGAGGAATAATAGCTCTAAAAATTTTTTTTTACCAAGCGTCATCATCGCTGCCAGTTAATATCTCATGAGTTCCTCTTTTGAGCTGTAAAAACTTTCCACATTCTGGGGGTTATGGCAGAAGTTTAGCATCATAGTAAAAGTAACCCCAGACACTCTGAAACTTAATGTGCAGGTAGCAGTTTTGGGGGGAGGATCTTCCATAATGTATTTCCACGAATAAAATATAATTCCTAAGGAAGGCAACCAATCACAAAAAACCTCCACCCACTGGTGAGATCGTACACCTCCATAGTGCGATGTCTCCACTGAGTTCGATCAGAAAGTTTAACAATAAAATTATCACCATCTACTTGCGTCAATATTCTTTCATTTATACCAAATTCGTCATAATGTGAGCATAGCCACATAAAATAGAACCTCTGCAGGAAGCTTGTTCCAGAGAGAAGGGGCCAGGACTGGCAAATCACAGCTTCTGGTGTCAGCAATTTTGCTTCCTTGGGTGTCATAATTTTGTTGCATTGAGACAACTTTAAGAAAGCAGATTGTGGCTGATGGAAATCCACTCAATCAGCAGTGAGTGGATCCAGGGGATGCAGGCAGATCTGGGGGTGGGATGTAAGGACCCATTCAGATAGGTAGAAGAAGGCAGACATTCAGACATACTCCTGACACTGAGAAGCAGCCAAATATTCTTCCAGATATTCACCCCATTAATTTGCTCCACAATTGGCTGGGAGAGGGACTAGAGACCTCTCTGTCCAGCTGTTTGAGCCTGTGTTCCTCACTGTTCCTTTTGATATTAATTTCATCACCAACATGATGTTAATGCTCATAGTGAGTGGATCCAGTGAGTATCCAGTTTATTTGGTTCAGCTGGCACGGACTGTGTTGTTCTGTAATGTTTTTACTTTCATTATTTTGTCATGCTTTTGGCTTGTGTGATCACCAGATGACATCACTAATGATGCACAGAGTGATGTGTGGTGTGGGAGTGATCCCTACTCCTTTTGTCTGCCCTTTACTCTCAGCGATAAGGATTGTAACTACAGTATAATGCAATTTACAAAGGATTTATTTTTATTTTTATTTTTTATTCCCTTAGTTTAGCATTATTGCTCTAGTGCTCTAGTGCTCTACCGGTACAGCAGTAATTCAAATTATTAATATCTCTTATCAGTTCAGAACTATTTCTGCTATAGTGCTACACTGCTATAGCGCTAGAGTGCTACACTGCTATAGTGCTGCACTGGCACAGCAGCAATTCACATGTTTACCATCTCTTGCCAACTCAGCACTATTTCACTTTCTAATCTTTTTTTTTTTAAAAGAAGGAATTAAATGAATGGCAAAAAGGATGAGAAAGAGAGTGATGAAAGTGGCAGAAAACAGGGAGAGGGGCTGTGCAATGTGTGAAAATTTCCCAGGACAATTAAATCTGTGTGAATCGTGGCAGTGAGTTTAATGTGTTTTAAATTTAAATAGAAATGCAGCACATCTCAATGTACTGGAGGAAGGCCGCACTTGGCACTCAGCCTGCTCTCCAGGTCTAGCAGTTGACAGACCAGGTCTAAAACAGGATTTAAGACTGAGCAGCACTTCAGACAGAAGGAATACGCAAGTGGAAGACTTCTTCAATGAAGTAGGGCATACGGACATCCTAAAATTGCTTACAGCGATTCTTTAGAATGAGAGCCAGTGTGGTGGAGTGAATAGAGTCCTATAATTAAACTCAGACGAATCTGAGTTCAACTCCTTGCTTGACTGTGAAAACTCACTAGAGCACGTGTGGCCCTGATATACTGGATTTAGTCATCCCAGTTACTTTGGAAATCTTATTCGTTTGCAGGCCGTTGTGATTTAAATCTTGGCAATTGCTGTGGTAGGACAGATCCTGTGTTTATCAGATGGGAAAGCCTGATTAATTATTCACTCTATCCTCCTTAGACTTTATCATGTTTAAACATTAATTTCAGATTCTGGATCTGACAAAGGCATAGTCCAGCTGCAGCACGGCCCGAGATGGTGGGATTTGCCGAGGTCTTGAAGGCTGTGGGAGAATTTGGCTGGTTCCAGAAATGGCTGGTGCTCCTCCTTTGCATCCCGAACTTCCTCACTCCTTTCCACATGTTTGGCCAACAGTTCGTGATGACGAAGGTGGCTCATTATTGCAACACCAGCTGGATCCATAGCATTACCCGGAATCTGACCAAAGAGCAGGAGCTGAACCTGACGATTCCCATGAAACCGGATGGATCTCTGTCGGAATGCTTCATGTTTGCGCCCGTGGACGAGGACATTGAATCAATACTAAATTACGGCCTCAATACCACTGTCAAGTGCCAGCAAGGCTGGGTATATCCTGAAGACCTAAAGCCAACATTGTTAACTGAGGTGTGTATATTGCTTTCCTTGCGAGATAAATATGTGCTTGAAACACATCTTTGAACTACGAGGCCTCTGTGTGTGTGTGTGTGTGTGTGTGTGTGTGTGTGTGTGTGTGTGTGCATGAGTGTGTGTATGAGAGAGAGAGAGAGAGAGAGAGAGAGAGAGAGAGAGAGAGAGATGTGTGGTGGTTGTATTATTCTAGACCAATGGTGACGAACCTTCAGCCCTCCAGATGTTTTGGTCCACAAACTCCCATAGTCCTTTGTCATTGGCAATCGAAGCTCAGAATGCTGGGCACTGTGGTCCAAAACATCTGGAGGGCTGAAGGTTTGCCACCATTGGTCTAGAGCAGTGGTTGTCAACCTGTGGGTCCCCAGATGTTCCTGGAGTGCAACTCCCAGAGATCCTGGCCAGCTCAGCTAGTGATGAAGACTTCTGGAGTTGCAGTCCAGGAACATCTGGGGACACACAGGTTGAGGACTACTGGTCTAGAAGATACAAGGAGGCTTTTGCAATATCTCCACCCATTTTTGTAATCATTTTCTTTTTGTGGAGGGAGATCATGGGAAGGATGCAGCAACCCCCCACCCGAGGGAAAAAGTGTGAAGGCTCCAGACTTCTGGAGTTTTCTCCCCTCTGTTTTAAAAGTCCAGATATGAATGAGTAGTCACAGGGAGTCCCAGAAGAGGGCGGATAATTTTTAGCTAGGCTCTGTGTGTGTTTGTGTGTGTGAAATCATACTGGAAGGCACTGGTTGTCCTTTGAGCATTCGCTTCCACTGTGAGGGTGCTTGCCTTGTTAGGCAATGTTGTGCATCTATAGTTGTGAAACAAAAGAATAAAGAAATATCACAGAGGCCTTGTAAACATTCCGGCTGTCCTGCACTGTTCCTCTTCCTGGAACATCTCACTGTTTGGGTGTGGCTGTGCATAACAATACAAGGCAGTTATGTTTTTGGAATGATCTTCCACCCTGTATTTTCTTGGTGCTTCGCGGGGGAAATTTCCCAACTTGATACTCCAGTTTTATTTCTTGCAGGGCCTTTTTCATCTGGCACCCCTTGTTTTACATGGATGGGAAATGTCTAGGAACAGTGGTTCACATGAAATTGGTAATCTGAAAAATAGACGATAGGGTTAGTTCTATAATATGGTTTAGTTACTATATGCTGCATCACTATATTGTTTTTGAAAGAATTTTTCATTATTCACGGGTTTGAGAGTTGAAAGTTTGAGTCCTGTAAACCGTTCAGTGCAGTGCTTGCACTAACAGGGTAGTATATAAATTGATTGATTGATTGATCGATCGGTTGAACGATCAAATGAATGAACGAACGAACGAACGAGTGAACGAGCGAGCAAGCGAACGAACGATGCTGGAGCGCCCAGGAGTTTAAATGAAAAAGAAGTCACTTTTTCTCTTTTAGTTTAACTTGGTCTGTGATCGAGAAGACTTGGACCAGATCTCCCAGTCAATTTATATGGCCGGCCTTCTCATTGGAGCTCTGGTTCTTGGCCCCTTGAGTGACAGGTAAAGGTAACCTTAAACTCATCATTTAATCTTCCTCCCTCCCTCCCTGCCTGCTTGCCTATCAAGATTCTAGCCCTTATGGCTATGAAAATCAAGGCATTTTAAAATACATGGGCAGTGCCTGCTGAAAGATCTGGAAATATTTTCCATTGTTGAAGGGAGAGCAGCTTTGATGGCTTATCTCACTCCTGGCATTGAAGGAACAAGGGATGCATAATAGTTGGCTTTGCCCAAAATGTTTCCTGCTCTTCTTGTTGTGCCTTGAAACACCCAGTCACGAGTAGAGATGGGCACAAAATGAGCAATTTTTCATTTTCGTTTTTTTCATTTCATTACATAACGAAACGAAAAACGAATTTTGTCTCCAAAATGAAACCAAACAAACCGAAACAACAGAAATTTTGTCGTGCGTTTCATTTTCGTTGCGGCAAATACATTGAACTGTAATGAATGCTAACGAAACAGCAATTTTTCGTTTTTGTTTTCATTTTTTGTTTCGTTACGTAATGAAACGAAAACGATTTTTTTTGCAAAAAATTCACGAAAAACGAAAACGAACCGAAACGGACCCCCTAAATGACAAACAACGAACGAAACACCATTTTTTTGAGTCGTGCCCATCTCTAGTCACGAGCGTGTGGGCAGCCATTTTCTGGGTGCGTCTGAAAAGCAAACACATGCACACATTGCTAGGGACAAGGGCGGCACATGACAGTGATGCTCGCGATCAACTGCTGTGAACCGGGCTGTGGTTGAATTTTTGGAAACGCAAGATTACGGTGGGCAGTTTGGGTCACTATTTCCAGAGGATCTGCCAGCACAAACCCAGTGCTCGGGTTGATGTCTGGGTCTTGCGCAGCCTACAGAAGAGTGGGTGTGTTCATGTGGCAGGGGTCCCGAAGGCTTCTCTTAAGTTTCAAGGCACAGAATAAAACAGCTGTCATTTGTAAGGAAACTTGACCTTTTGTTAGAGACTGGCAGGACAGTTAAAATGTCTACGCTAGCTGGCGCTCTGAATATGCCCATTTACATTCTTCTGTCAGCATACGAGATTGCTATTTCTTCCAGTAGGCAAAATTAACAACAACAACAACAACAACAACAACAACAACAACAACAACAACAACACTGGGTGCGGTGCCCAAAGACCTAAGCAAGTATCTAGAAGAAATTGGAGTGGACAAAGTCACCATAATTCGCCGAATTTGCATAATTCGCCGATACATCACTGAGTCCTAAACGCTTGGGAAGCGTTCAACTAGTGATTGGTAATATAAAATCCAGCGTAGTTAGCTGTGTGGTTAAACAACAACAACAATAGCAACAACAGCAACAACAGCAGCAGCAGCAGCAACAACAACAACAACAACAACAACAACAACAACAACAATAATAATAGAGTCGCAAAATCTGTCGTTGTGGGTGAACGGAGAATGAAATGAAGTTCTTTCTTGCCCTGAGACATCAAGATGACCAATCCACACGTTTTAATGCTTCTCAGTTTTCCATTTTACAATTTTAAGTTCATTCTGTGCCATGTCTGTGGCACTTTCCGCATCAACATAGAAATCGGCATACATTTTGTATTCTTCCCTCCTGTCTGATGCATCCTCACATGCAGTTTTAACAAATATGGAATTTTTGAAAGCAATTTTCTTCCCAACAGAAGGCATGTGTTGCAAACTTCTCCTTGGTATACATGTCTTATGCCCCTCAGTTGGTTGGAGAGCCATACGGTAACGTGCAGAAAAGTGTGACAGTCAAGATGTGATCGTTTATTAATGTAAACGTTCACTATAGCTAGGATTTCATTGGCAAAATACTGGAAAACAAAGGAATTACCAGCACTCTCCACAGACTGGGGGGTTACTACCCTCAAGCTGGCAGATAGAGTTATGAATCTGGTCGTGGTCATGGATCCAGCCTTATCCTTGGAGGCCCAGGTGGTGGCTGTTTCCAAGACTGCCTTTTTCCATCTTTGGCAGATTGCCTAGATTCGCCCATCCCTGCACGAGGCTTCCCTGAGAATAGTTGTGCAGGTGCTCATCATCTCAAGGATAGATTATTGCAGTGCCCTCTACATGGGGTTGCCCTTGAACCTTATTCGGAGACTCCAGCGGGTACAAAATGCAGCGGCCAGACTGGTGGTGGGTGTGGGCAGATATGACCACTTCACCCCAGTTCTGGCCCACCTGCACTGGTTGCCCGTTGTGTCCCGGATAAGGTTCAAGG